>OY986044.1:53423189-53782011 GCA_963920215.1 Nineta flava
AAAAACTTTTCATGTGGAAATGCATGTGATATTGTATAAATAAATATTTATGAACACATAATTTTTACATATTTGTGAAAGTTCTCAATTCTCCAGAAAGTAAACAAAATTTTCCAATAAGAAATATTCAAATTAAAACTATTTTAGCAGAATATTTTGACTTTACAACTTCCCGAAAGTAAATTTATGCATTTTGTAATAACAACTAAAGCGTCAGAAAGTCTAGATGGAATTCTGAAACATTCAATGAACTTATAAAGTGAGTTTCTTTTTTTTTACAATTGGTCATAGGTTCTAGGAGTACTTTATATACATGGTTGTTGCATTGAAAGTAAAACCCTACATTACTATAATGGTTTTCAAGATGATATTTTAGATTTAATATTCAATATTCATATACATACCGGGTGTTTACTAATCGACTGCAATGCATTTTATAATAGAGTTTGTTTTAAAAATAATAATCTAAAAATACTAACGTAATCAAATTGTTTCTAATGTTGGAAGTATGTGAATAAATTATACGGACAATTTGTATTAACCTATTTACTAAAATTCCAAACTGTATGAATTGAGAAGGAAAAATTTTGAAATGTGTCGGTCGGACGTTACCATGAACTAGATTTTCGTACTGTTTGGGTCAAAATTAGCCTAGAAAATGATTATTATTAAAATCGAGAAAAAAAATTTTCTTCACTTTTTTCGCATTTTTTCTAAGGGGTACGTACCCCTTAAAAAAATCGCAAAAATTAGAGGAAAATTTCTTGTCCCCGATTTTGATAAAAACTTCGTTTTAAGCTAATTTGGACCTAGCAAAAACGATGACGTTGGTTAAAATACGATACGATTAACGGTTTTCATAGTATCAGACCCATAGTGCTGAAACTCCAAACTGTATGAATTGAGAAGGAAAAATTACGAAATGTGTCGGTCGGACGTTAATATGAACCTGATTTTCGTACTGTTTGGGTCAAAATTAGCCTAGAAAATGATTATTATTAAAATCGAGAACAAAAATTTTCTTCACTTTTTTCGCATTTTTTCTAAGGGGTACCCCTTAAAAAAATCGCAAAAATTGGAGGAAAATTTCATGTCCCCGATTTTGATAAAAACTTCGTTTTAAGCTAATTTGGACCTAGCAAAAACGATGGCGTTGGTTAAAATACGATACGATTAACGGTTTTCAAAGTATCAGACCCATAGTGCTAAAATTCCAAACTGTATTAACTGAGAAGGAAAAATTACGAAATGTGTCGGTCGGACGTTAATATGAACCTGATTTTCGTACTGTTTGGTTCAAAATTAGCTCAGAAAGTGATTATTATTAAAATCGAGAACAAAAATTGTATTCACTTTTTTTCTAAGGGGTAGGACCCCTTAAAAAGTTATGTAGATTTTATTTTTTATACGCAATACGAGGCAGAAAGATTCAATAACCGTCAAAGAATAAAAATAATTTTCATCAACAAAATTCTATAGTAAATGATATATTGTTTAGACACAATTCTTGTATGTTAATAATATTATTCATTTGGGGGGGGGGGAGGGGTGCTTCATGTTTGTCTGGTTTTGTGACGTATAGGTAGGGGTGTTGACAAAAAGGTGATACGACAACAACAGCAAAGATGGTGGAAATCGACAAAATATACAAATTCTGCATGACATATTTTATGGCCTTTTAATACTCGAATATTCTTTTATAGATTGGTGAAATACTTTTGATGCACTCTGTAACTGTATAATAAAATTATTATAAAACGAAGCAATAGGTATATATTAACAGGCAATGTGATTATGAACAAGTATTTTATTTATGGTGATAGAAGATATATTTCTAGATCCAATCTTTTTCCTGTATTTTTTTCATCTATTTCTAATTAAATACATACCTTGAATAGTAAAAAAAAATCTACTTTTGTACTTGCAATTATTTTACTTATTAGAGTTCCGTACCAAAACGGTAAAAAAAGAATTCGTATGATCCGATTTCGTACGTCCGACCGCTTGTAACAGCTACTTATACATTAGCTTACCCGCTAGTTCTAAACCTATAAAAGTAATGAATAAATATGAAAATTATTTTAAAGTTATTAGAAAAAAAAGTCATATGAAAGAGCTTCGTTGACACCAAAATTTTTGTTTTATAATTTTATGCCACATTTTTATTTAGTTATGGCTAAAAATGTACAAAAAATGACTATTACCTCTATAAACCCTCTCACTCCCTTATCACCAAAGGTTGCGAACCGAAAAATCTGAAGTATCTAATTCAGACTGATAGATAATTATCTATATTTTAGGGGGCGAAATGGTCATGCATGTGAAGTAAATAAACCTCTGCATGGCAAACAGTCTGGCCTCGAACCTTCTCGTGGTGCCCCTGTTCAAAACTAATCGAGGCTATGGCGTCCGAACTGGCGGAAAACCTTTATCACACCGCAACCTCTTGGCATCGTAGCAGTCATGTCTTTGCGGGTGTTCAAGAGAATCGGGGTGCTTGGCTTAACTGCCTGGCACGCGAGGATGGGGACCTCTATAAAAAACCTCCCCTATCCTAAGGTCTGGTATTGTGCCGACGGGATGCATGACTAAGGGAAGTTAGTAGTAAGCGATCCCCGCCCTGACACCGGGCCGCCTCAGGGTGTGTATAAGGCCATTTTCATATATTATTTATTTACTCGTGGGTCTAAAATGATGAACGAAATAAATAATCCCAAGTTGGAAGGAACTGGAAACAGTACACCTCCATCAACTCAATCTGAAACGATAACTCGACCCGCAGGAACGCCGCAAGGCCGACTTGGAGGGGAAGGTGAAGTTTCACCGAGGAACCTAGGGTTCACATTAGTGGACCCAGGTTCCCAAACAGACACCGAGATCTCGGTAAATCTAAAAACTGCTGAAACGGTAACTCGACCCGCAGGGACGCCGCAAGGCCGACTTGGAGGGGAAGGTGAAGTTTCACCGAGGAACCTAGGGTTCACATTAGTGGACCCAGGTTCCCAAACAGACACCGAGATCTCGGTGAATCTGCAAGCGCTACAGCTGAAAGCTAAACGTCCTGGAGGCGCAAAGCGAAAGCGGGTAGCCCAGCAGAGAGCCACGGCTCAACAAGCAGCTGCAGGAAGGGATGAAGTTCAAAGCTCACCCCAAACTGCAGCTGGCAAGACTATGGTGGAGTCGACCCCTGTCCGTCCGCAGAAACGTGGTAGGATAGTAGGGGACACACCACCATCTGTTACACAGGCACAGAAACGGAGCAGGACGGCTGATCATGCCTTCGCTTCGGTTGCGAGGAACCTACCTCGTGCCGTCATTCGGGACGAGGCCTCGACGACCGAGTGGACGACAGAACAGGTCGGAATGCTCCGCGGTGTCCTTGAGCGGGCGATAGACGAGTCTCTAGACAGGGACATGACCATCGTTCCCCGCTTTGAAAGCTTCACCTCAGGTCCAAATGGGCTCGAAGTGATAGCCACGGACGCTGTTTCCAGGGACTGGCTTATAAAGACAGTACCGGAAATAGTCGCTTGGGAGGGTGCGAGGTTGAGTGCATCCATCCCTCCTCCTCGCATCGTCCTTAAGAAGATGTTCCTCTGGATCCCAGGGGTGCCGACATCCAGGGTGGAGGACGGAATTATCCTGAAGAGGATAACCCGCCAAAACCAGGGTATTGACACCCGGGATTAGAAAGTGTACGATCGGACTGAACACCCAAAGGGCACCAGACTGGTACTCGGGGTGCCAGCCCGATCGCATGCGGAACTAGCCGGAAGAGGGTTTCTCCACTTTGGTCTGGTTCGTGCCTCCCTGTCTCAAACAGGGAAGGCGCCCAGCAAGAGTGAGGTGGCACCTAAACCGGAAGCACGGCGCCCGGCAAAGCCAAAGACTTTTGGCAATGCCAAAGGTGCCGTTGCAACACAGGTTCTAGAGGGGGTGAGACCGATAGCAGCCGCAACACTTGGGGCGGTTGCCAGAGTCACCTTCTCAGATCTCAAGGAGAAGAAAGCTGTGGCTGGCGAGGCGGTGGCTGGTGCTCAGGAATCTGAAGCATCTGCCACTAATCCTTCTGCCACACTTTCCGTAGTGGCGGACTCACTGCCATCAGAGTCCGCACGTAAAGATGGATGGAGGTCCGCGAAGAAAAGGAGAAAGAAGAAAAGCGGGCCCAAACCACCATCAACTTAATATTAAAGGTAAACTAATTATGGTGAGTTTCATCCAAATTAATTTACACCACAGCGGAGCAGCCGCAGCAATTTTGAGCAAAAGGCTAGCTTCCGACAATATCAACATTGCTCTGGTGCAAGAACCATATATATATGCGAACGGCATCAGAGGCCTAAATGGGTCGGGGATTAAAGTTATTTCCGCGACTAATAATCCCAGAGCTTGCCTGGTGTACAGGGGTCTTGACGCAGTACCTATACCGCACCTGTGTGGTAGAGATATTGCAGTGGCCTCGGTGCAGGTTAATCTCTGGGGACAAGAGAGGGAGGTGATTCTGTGCTCAGCGTATTTTCCGTACGACTCAGAATCACCTCCTCCTCCAATAGAGGTGGAAACTGTGGTCGAATATTGTGAATCTCGGGGT
This sequence comes from Nineta flava, assembly GCA_963920215.1. Lineage (NCBI taxonomy): Eukaryota > Metazoa > Arthropoda > Insecta > Neuroptera > Chrysopidae > Nineta > Nineta flava. The sequence goes on from OY986044.1 coordinate 53,427,784, forward strand.
TTGCTATTGGTCCTTGGCTGTGACGCGAACTCGCACCACACGCAATGGGGCAGTTCCGACATAAATGCTAGGGGTCGGGCTCTCCTGGAATTCATTTCGGCCAACGGTCTGGAGATTGTCAATAGAGGCATGTCTCCAACCTTTATAAACAGAATTAGGTCAGAGGTCATTGACATTACTCTCTGCTCCCCGAGACTGCTACAGTTTCTGTCGGGGTGGAAAGTTTCAAATGAACCTTCCCTATCTGATCATAGACACATTGTGTTTGATATGCTCACCAAACCGTGTACCGTAACCTCGTATCGCAATCCCAGACGCACTGACTGGGAGGCTTACAGGCGGGAGCTCTCTGGGCTACTTGCCGGCGGTGCGAATAGGTTGCACACGAAGGAAGATGTAGAATCTGCGGTTAGTGAACTTCAGGATGCCATGATTTCATCGTATGAAAACAACTGTCCTGCAAGTGTTACTACCGGCTCTAGGGATGTTCCGTGGTGGAATAGAAATCTTGATAGACTACGCCATGACACTAGAACATCCTTCAACAAAGCGAAAATGACCGGTCTGGACTCGGACTGGCTAATCTTTAGGGAGAAGCAGCGAGAGTATAGAAGGTCAGTGAAAAATTCGAAAAAAGACTCCTGGAGAGAGCTTTGTGGCAACATTAACATGATGCCCGCTCTCTTTAGAGTGCAAAAGGTAATATCCAAGGATAATACTGCAAAGTTGGGTTGCCTCGAACTAGCAGGTCAATCACTTACAGTGTCTGAGACCATGACGCATTTACTGTCCACGCATTTCCCTGGCTTTACCATGGAAGAACCGGACGATCAGAGGCGTGATGGTGGAAGGGCAAACAGGGAGGATTGGGCGACAGCAAAACTCATCGTAAGCATTACAAAAGTGAGATGGGCTGTGGCTAGATTTGCTCCTTACAAGTCTCCGGGTACCGACGGCATCTTCCCGGCACTGCTACAACAGGGCTTGGATATAATTGTTGGAAGGCTCAAGGAGATCTTTAAAACATGCATAGCTTTAGGCTACATACCCAGGAAATGGGAAGAATCCCGCGCGGTATTCATTCCTAAACCTGGACGCCCAAGCTATGGCGACGCAAAAGACTTCAGGCCGATAAGCCTGATGTCATTTTTGCTCAAAACTCTTGAGCGGCTAATAGACAGGCATATTCGTGATACGAGTCTTGTAGAGAGACCGCTATCAGAGTGCCAGTTTGCTTACCAAGCCGGCCTTTCTGTGGATGCTGCACTCCACCGACTAGTAGGGTCGATAGAAGGTGCGCTCTCAGAAAAGGCAATGGCCTTAGGGGTTTTCCTCGATATCGAGGGAGCCTTCAGCAATACAACGGTTGGGGCGATTCGCACTGCACTAATTGAGCGCGGGGTGGAAGACATCTTGGTAAGATGGATCTGCAACATGCTCGAAGTGAGGTGTATTACCACAACTTTAGGGGGACAATCGGTTAGAGGCTTTGTAGGTAGAGGGTGTCCGCAGGGTGGAGTTCTTTCGCCATTACTGTGGTGCCTCGTCGTGGATAGCTTACTAACCGGTCTCAAGGAATTAGGGATATTTGCTCAAGGCTACGCTGATGACATATCCATACTTGTCAAAGGCCGAGACGAGGGCACTATCTATGATCTGATGCAACAAACGCTCTCGTACGTGGAGCACTGGTGCATTGACAAAGAACTCTCTGTCAAACCGGAAAAAACGGGCTGTGTACTGTTTACTAGGAGACGAAGAGTTGCTCAACGGATGATCAGCATATCTGGCATTCAAATTACACAAACTGGAACGGTTAAGCATCTGGGAGTCATCCTGGATGCAAAACTGAACTGGAGTGATCATTTGGATTGGAGACTAACCAAGGCAAATAGTGTCTTCTGGATGTGCAGGAGAGCATTTGGACAGTCTTGGGGACTCCAACCTCACATGGTGCACTGGTTATTCACAATGATTGTAAAGCCAATGCTCACATTTGGCTGTGTAGTATGGTGGACAAGAACCTCTCTGGCTGTAGCCAGGAAAAAATTGGATCACCTGCTCAGAGTCGTATGCCTTAGTGTCACTGGAGCCATGCGAACGACCCCTACTGCTGCGCTGGGCGCGCTTCTAGGTATTCCGCCGATTCATTTAATGATTGAGGCGGAGGCCATGACAGCGGCCTATCGACTTAGGAGTTGCAGACAGTGGCACTGTAGGACAAACACAGGTCACGCGAGTATAATGAACAGGTTGGAGACGGTGACTCCACTTGTGGAAATGGCACAGGATTCCACTGTTCCGACTCATCGTTTTGACCGCAAATTTCGGGTAATCGTTCCCTCCCGTGAGGAATGGGATCGAGATGTACCTAACTTTTCACCCCCTCCCGGACCATATCTTTATACGGATGGGTCAAGGGCCGGAGATTTATCTGGTGCGGGGGTTTATGGACCTAGGATAAAGGAATCGATTCCTCTGGGTCAATATGCGACAGTTTTTCAATCGGAAATCTTCGCTATGCTGAGAGGTGCCCAGATTTGTAACACGAAAGGTTACAATGGGGCACATATCAGCATCTTCTCAGATAGCCAGGCAGCACTTCGGGCTCTTGAGGCGTCAAGATTCCAATCGAGGATAGTCTATGAATGCTTCGAGGAGCTGAACCACCTGGCACTGAGTAACACAGTCAGGCTGATCTGGGTACCGGGTCACTCTGGCGTTAAGGGGAATGAAGTAGCGGACTCGTTGGCACGAGAGGGGTCATCTCAAGCGCCCCTTTCACCTGAGCCTATCATTCCCATAGCAAGATGCTCCGTAATTTACCAAATCAAGGGGTGGCTTAAACAAGCTCACCTCGACTACTGGGACTTTGCGCAGGGCATGCGACAGGCCAAGTTGTGCATAAACACAGCTAGGCCATTCGACTGTGCTCGGTTGAAACTCAATAGAATGCAGTTGAGAAGGGTGGTGGGGCTTTTGACAGGACACTGTCGATTGAATTACCACCTTCATAACTTGGGGATCTCTGATGATCCCACTTGCAGGGCCTGTATGGAGGACGATGAAACCTCCATACATGTTATATGCACCTGCAGAAGTCTGCAAGGTGTCAGATATAGAATGTTTGGGTCCGAAACTCTGGATCCATCAATCCTGGGAGCAATCCCGGCGGAGAAGTTGTGGGCCTTTTGCGTGGCGTCTGGCCTTGACAGAATCCTATAGCTTCATCTGCTTTAAATAGCACCTCTTATCCGGAGGCGTCTCGCCTTCGGGTGACAGGTTGTTCTCAAGGAGGGCACAGAGGACCCCTTGGTCTAGGTGCTAGGGACCCGAATGCGGTACCCCTCTTTCTTATTATTATTATTATTATTATCTATATTTTAAAGGGAGAATAAAATTAATGTTTTAAATGTAATAGTTTTTGAAGAATTGAAAAAATTTTTGAGACCGGGATGTGAAAACATATCCTATATACAATAGTAATGTTAAACAATGTTAAATTCCGATTTAAAACAGGAATGCCGATGATAGCCGACTGTAACATAGCCGATCGTTACTATGAAAACGTGATGGTCGAATCTGAAATTTTATTCTATTTCCCACATAAAATCATACTTGTAGTCCTGTAAAAATTTATAATTTTGGTAAGTCGAAAATGCACACAAAATAATGTAAAAACAGCAGTTCCTTGCGTCGATTATTATACATTTGTTTTTTAATTTTCTTAGTTCTTTTAAGTACGGAACCCTCGTTGCGCGAGAAAAATGCGGCTCGAACTTAACCGGTATGTTTTAATAAAATCTTCGATTTTTTATTAAAAATGTAAGCGAGAGTAATAACAAAATATCGTAAGTATATTTTCATAAGGGATATTACAAATTAAATTAATTATATTACTCAAAAAAGTAATTAGGATATAATTTTAGGTAGATTGTTGAATTCAACAAACATATTCAGTTTATTTATATCAACCTGTATATAGTTGAAGTTTTATGGTTGGAGCATTCATTATTACATTATCTCTTTTCTACATACAAGAAGGGTATTATTCGAGGTAAACATTTTAGCCTGGATAATTTTACTTTCTCATTTTCTCTTTCTTCACTTGTTCTTTATATTTTCGTTAAACAAGACGGGATAATACATTACCGGTCTTGTAACTTCACCAGCATTTTTAAGATTTATAGTTTTAAGAAACCAAAAAGCATGTTATTATTTGTAACACACATTGAAAAGAACAACATATTAAGAAATAGGTTATTGTAAAAACCTGAACCACATTTTTGTTTTGGTAAAATCTTTGTGGATTATTATCGTTTCCAAAACAAAGTGCTTTTACAACTTTTAATAATTTTCTTTTAATGTTAATTTGTATACCCAGTATATGTAAATATACAAGGGTATATTATGTTTAAGTTTAAGTTCCGACTGTATAACGCTTGAAAATATTGATCGCAAACAGAAATGCTTGCAATAGTTGTTCATAAAATGGCCTAATTCGGCCATTATCATAAAGATAACGAGCTTAAATGTGTGTTCTAGAGCAAGAAAGTTAGGTCAAGTTCGTGAATGGGCAAAATCGGACTATATTTGGGCAAAATGCGCAAAACTGCCCATCTTTGAAACCATAAAAGATAGAACAAAAATGTAAATACAAAATATATTCCTTTTTGAAAATAAACAAATTTTGTTATAAAATTTTTGACATAAATTCAGGATATACCGGGTATTTAAGCAATTAACTCAGTTAGTTGTTATTTTCGTTTGTTTTAAACTATACGTTATTTTAACAAATAAATATTGATATGATGAAATTAACTCATTCATCAGATATCGAACCCTGGGTCTCTGGGATGATATAGATGAATGAGTCAATGTTTCCATATTATTGACAGTATTAATTTCAAGGCAACAAGCACTTATTATTCCACATATTATTATTAAACTCTGTTCACATCAAATGCTTGCTTGGTATGCATAATCTATCACATATTGGATGAGGATCGAACCCATGACATCTGTCTTTCCGAACTAGTGCTCTACCTCTAAGCCACCAGATGTTATATAGGTGAGATGCATATAAATCTTCACTATCTTGATGTCGTTGTATTATTACTTTATTATTATTATGATTTTGACTATTTACAAAAACTAATTAGTGATTAAAACTGTGTTAATGACCAGATTTACATACGTTATATAAAAATAAGATAAACCAATTCGAAGTGCGTGAAAATCCACATCCTAGATTTTTTTACAAGTCATCCTAAAAAGAGGATGTGAAACATAATTAGTTGTAAACCAGGAAAGTCAGCCGATTAAAATGAGAAACACAACATGTTCTTTAATGAATTTTAATTATTATACTTGATAGTCAGTCTCCAGAGATATTCCTTTTTCCTTTTCCATTCGAAATATTATATAATTGTTTTTCCTTTATACTCACCCATTTACATCTAGTTGTTTTCGACATATATCAGAATAATTTCTACAGACCATAACCAAATTTAAATTGTAAACAATTTGAATGTTGTGTCCTTATGGACACATGCACAAAAACCAAGACGGTTGTTGTGTTTGCCATCTAGTTAAATCATTTAATATAATAACACTGTGTCTGTTCACAAGCTAGCATGATATTTATCTTTTTCTGCCTATGAATATAGTATTCAATTCATACGCTTGAGTAAAATAATGTTTTTTAAAGTGTGTATTATTGTGTATCTGAAAATAGTCCTCTAGAAAATTTATTAGACGATTAACTGGACGATTAAATTAAGCTTTCAATAATATCGAATGAAATTCTTAGATTAAATAATCAAACAGATAATTGTTTAATGCAAAGCTTTTGTAAACAAACTCTAGTCATATAATTTTTGTGTGTGCCACATTTATGATCTAAAAATAGCTTTAAAAAAAATTTATCAATTGTTCTTCACCTAAAGCTACAAATTCGCGTGAGATAGAAACATACAATTTTTTGTAATGCTCGTAAGTGACTAGAGACTGTATAATAATAAATACCAGTTTTCGCAATTTTCCCGTCGGTTTGGGTACTACAGCTATCTACATGCCAAATATCAACTTTACAGCATATCTGGAAGTAGCTCATAATTTTGATATCTAATACTTAAGTTTTTTAAGGCGTTCCCGCGAATTTTGCATTTATGAAGTGAAATAACTTTTTAACGGTTAATTCGTTAACGTTGATTGAAAACATTGGTTCTTATAATTCCGTAAAGTATCTATATTCGAAATATCAACACTGTAGCTCTTTTCGTTCAAAAGATACAGCACCTAAAAAATGAGCCTAAATTAAGGTGTAGTAATAACACTGTAGTGAAAAGTCCGAATGTCTCCCTTAAATCTCGACCACGCACTACCGTGCTCTAGATATATTTCTCACACGAAAACATGATTACTGTGTCTACTCGAAAGACACTTCTATACAGACCGTTTTCAATAGCATTTCTAATAGAGAATCAATGTTAAATAATTAAATAAATATTTACTATAAAACCATACATACTGAAACTGAATGTCTGGACTGGAATATTGGGTGACCATATTATAGGACCATTCTTCATTGACGGATCTTTAGATTATCAAAAATATTTTAGTTACGAAATAATATTTTGCCAATTGTTAGAGCTCTTCCTAATTTAGACCTGGAATCTGTATGGTTCCAACAAGATGGTTGCCCTGTACACAATGCCGTGATAGTAAGGCTGTTCCTGGAACAAACTTCCCAGGCCAACGTCTTATGAGTGGTTTTGGAACCTTCAAGTGGCCAGCCAGATCTATCTCGTGACGACTTTTTTTGAGGGGTTTTCTCAAAACACAGATCTATTCGCGGAATAGGACTGAAAATTTGCAACAATTAAGGCACAGAACTGTTGACAATTGTGCGAGTGTTTCTTCACAAGTGCTAGAAAATACCCGGGTGGATTTCTACAATCGACTCGGATATTGTTAAGCAAATAATGGAGGAATATTCGAACCGTTGGTTTAACTTTTTTTTTGTCGGAATTCTATTTCTTTTCTTTTTGGGGCTTTATTTTTCTTTTAATTTGTGTGGATTGTTGTTTTATGTTATACCGTTAATAGAATACTATCATTTATTTTCAAACATTCCACATACAAATAATAAGGGATATTCAAAAAAGAATTTTCAATTATTAGAAGTAATGCTAAGCTTACGAAGACAACAATGAACATATTTAACTCACTCTCATTACATGTTAATGCAGTACAAAGCAGTCCAGCAAGCATACACAACAGACACACTAAAGAGCACCCCCAATATTTTTATTTCTTTATTAAGCATATTATGTATAGTTATTATAGTAAATAATATTTAACATTGATTCTCTATTAGCAATGCTTTGCAACACATACGGTATATAACATAATATTTATATAAACTGTGTGGTTTTAAAATATGATGATCATGTGATCATCATTAGTATTATCATCACAGGATTAATTATGTATTCTGTTTTTGTGGTGTCCTTTTTGACACAACAAACATGTGTGTGTGTATGTTATGTTTATATCATTATCATTTTGTAGTAATGACATACAAAAATATCATATTACATAACACACAAAAACCTTTCAAACTAAATATGTAATTATTATTTTTACAAATGTATTTTTTTTTTAAATTTCTGCAGACAGTTTGTTTAATGTTCATTGACTTTAGTGTGAAATTGAAGAATTGTACAAAATGTTTAAAGAAAAGGACTTCTGGTTGAATTCTATAGCCATTCATTTATATTAACGCTCGCGGCTTGGAAATGATGTATTTACTATTGGCCGTTTTAACGGAACAAAAATTTATGTGCACAAATTCAGAAAATAAATCATTGATTTGAATAATGGACCTGTTCCCAATTCAGATTTAATATAATTAATCCATTTTTAAAGTCTGATAATCCATTTTCAAAAAGTAGCTGATAATACTATATAAGCTATTGGTCCAAACAAGACCACATAATCGACGCAGCTGATTGGCCCATCGCTTACCTAATCCTTTAATTCGTCGTATAAAAGTTAGCCATTTAGTTAATTAGTTAATTCGATCATATAAAAGATAAAACTTTTTTAAATCATAGAAAATATATCTTCGATTTCAAATCCCGGAGATAGTTACGATTAGTTAATTCATACTGATGATAACTACTTTGTGGTCGAAATACGTATTTATAAAATACAAATAATTGATCTAGGAATTTGGGCAAAATTTGATATTTTTAAAAACCCAGAGTTCTCTTTAATTATTTTATTAACATGCAGACGAAAAAATAAGACATTTTTTTCCAACCTGTAAATACGTTAATTTTATCTTGCTAGTTCGTTTTTCATGCAGTCGGGTTTTTTTTTTAATTTAATATTTTTATTATCAAAATATAATTGAATTGTATTTCCGTAGCTGAAAATAACACGTATACATAATTAAATTGACCGAAACAAATGTAAAATTGTACTTTTGTGAATAGCAACCAGCGTAAACGTATTTTCCCTGAAAACAATATAAAAGGTTTAGTTAAGTCATAAATAACAATTAACATTCGACATTTAATGCGTCTACCGGAAACAATGTATGTAAGTGTTTACGTTTAAATGTTTATTTACATTATGCGTGACGTATCGTATCGTATTTAAAAAAAAAAAAACTATAGAAAAATATTAAATAAAATGTATGCCCAAAAAAACTAACAAATATTAAACCGACCAAGTGCGTGTAAGGTTCCGCATTCAGTACTCAAATATTAAATATAAAGTACTCAATTATTTTTGTAATAATCTATACGTATAAAATTAGATGTCCTGATTGATTGACTGATTCATCATCGCTCAGCAAAAACTGTTGGAGTTAGAAACATGAAATTTGGAAGATATGCGGTTTAAATGGCGTGGAGGTGTGCATTAAGAATGGGTTTTCGATTCCGTTTTTTTTTAAGTAAGAAACATGAAAATTGGCATTTAGGCTATTAACAATAAACAATGCAACACGTGTTTAAGAATTTTTAGAAAATCAATCATTAAAGGCGTAAAATAGCTAGCCAGAGTTTCCATTTTTTTGAGACATGTTTCCGAGTATTTGGAAATTAGACCCTCAAGGGAATGAAACAACGGGGAAAGAATTTGTATGGAAGTTCAATTTTTTTCAAGTTAGAGAAAAGAATACTGATATTTTGCTTACAAAGAAAATCAGTCCATGACGGATAGACATATCATAGACATAAAGACATATCATGTTATTTAGTTATAAGGTCTTTCCAATTTCAATTTTCGCGAACGAATACATAAGAGGTATTACAATACACTGTATTTATAACTGACCATATTTGAAACAAATTATCATTCCAAGTATGCCTTAGTAACATGAATTTACTTGCAAATGCGTGGTTTTTCCATATTGACTATGAAGAATATTACACTCGCTGGAGTGTGTTTTTTGAAACAGACTATGGTTGTAAAGGTTTTGTCATTTTAACAAAACGGTGGTTTCATAATTAAAATCGTAAATATCTTTGAATATATTGAATATTTGAAATTTTTCCAAGCGTTATTTTCGCTCAGTTTTCCGATGGCATATTATCTGAAAAAGTTAAGCATATTATTTCACTCATACCCTGTAAATAGGGTCTTATAATGGCCACCAAATTTTAGCACAGTGATATAGAGGAAAATATTCTAAGCAATAATTGTCTGTGAAAGTGTGTAAAAAGGTTTTGACACACAGACAAGCTATAAGGGTTCCTGGTTTGTCTACGGAACCCTAAGTACTATAAAAAATATTAAGTAAAATGTATACCCAAAAAAAAATCAAACAAACATTAAAATATTTATAAAAAAAACGAGTGATAATGTTGGTTCTACAATCTACTACAGAGGTGGGCAGGAGATGACTCGGCCAAGCTCTGAGTGAGAGGTAGGGAAGAGAGATATAGTTAATACAGGGTAACCTACCAATTATTAATATTTTCTTTTTTTAATTAAAACATTTTCTGAAAAAAATATAATAATACCAAATCTTTTTTATGGTCACTATTATACAAAGTAAATAATACAAGCAATCATTCAATACATACTCTGGAATTTTTGGCTGGTAATTAGGGTCATAAAATGTACCTTTTTAGTATATATCATATTTGTGTATGAATAAAATAAATATATATATATAAATCTTTTGAACCTTTAAGTTTACCGCTGGACCATTGTAATAAAAGAGGGAAATTTTTGCAAAGGATAATTTAAATAGAAATATAGTTTTGGAAATTCCAAATAATTTGTCTAAATATTTTACTATTCATATCCGAGAATTAATAAAGAATTATTTACCTGATTTAATTATTTTTTCTTCGTATGGAGTATGCTCAGTATAAGGTCATGGGAATTTGATGAATTAAGTTAAATTTTACATAAAGTGGGAATTTGAGTTCTTCGAGTTAGTCTACTTTGAATTGAAAAAGTGAAAAGTACTATTTGTAGTAGTGGAAATTATTTTTCGCATAATTTGTTTTTCAAAAAAAATAAAAGTAGTGAATTTAATAATGGAGAAGACATCGCAAGCAGTCTTGGATAAGTTCAGATTATTATTATTATTATTGTTATTGTTATTATTATCATTATTGTTATTATTATTATTATTATTATTATTATTATGTTTTTTGGTGTATCTCTCCATACTGTAAAAGATATTATTTAAACAATAAATATTTTATAAAACTATTTCTAAATTGATTGAATAAATTATTGGGCAATAATCGGTAAGCAACCTGTATTGAAACATCGTTCCGTCTTGCTTCAAAACATACCTTCTTTACTTACTCTCCCCAGCTTATGGAGAGCTCGTAAGGCTCAGACGAGCTGTCTGTGCCCACCTCTGATCTACTACATGCGAGCAAGAGTACGTGTGTTAATCTGATTATTAGGTGTATTTTTGGGCTGAGCTGGGTCTGAACGTCATTTAACCTCTATATACAGATTACAGTTTATAGGTATAATCAAGGATGAAATCCGCCAAGAGGATATTCATATACTTAATTTCTGAGGATTTTATTCTTGTTTTCCTTACATTTTGTGTCCTTTTCTGGCGCGTGACGCTTCCTATTTTGCTGTCTCACTTAGATATATAAGAACACATTAATTTTTTTGACATTCTAATTTATAAAATATAAAGAAAAAAAACGCGGTTTCATCCGCATTAAATTTGAATTTTTAAAGCCTATAACCTTCAATAAACGGGCTATCTAAAATTTTTTAAATTGGATTGGTAGATAGCTGGTATTACCTAATATTAACGCGTTCAAACATTCAAAATCTCCAGCTTTATAATATTAAGTATAGATTCATGTCTATTATTTCATATAAAGCGTACTAACAAATTATTATTAGATTTGACGTATAAAGTTGGTAATGAAAATGCCACAGCGTAGAAAATTTCATCCTACCCTCCCCCCTTGTTTGTAAGCTGTGCCAAATGACCTTAGACTGAATGTAATTTATTTAAAACAAATGGAAAACGTGCTTTTCTCTGTTGAACACTGGTCGTATTGAACAGATTTGTAACCCGTAAATTAATTTTAATTATATATTATTTAGTGCATATATTTATTTATTTATTTGTTTATAGAATAAATTTCTGTGGTTATGTAAACAAATAATTTCTGTAAAACCATTAATCAAAAACAATCAATGTACACTTATGTTCATAAAAAATCACTCAACTTATATATTTAAAAAAAATTTTATTTCTTAGTTTGTGAAAACAATTATTTTATACAAAAAGACGTGGAGATAGAATGTTTCATATTATTTAAAATGTCTAACATACGATGGTTCAAATGGTTCCAAAATTATGGTGTGCAAACACAGAAGCTAAAAATCAATTTGTATGATTATTTTTATATAAATATTTAAAAAAAACCCTAGCCGAAATTTCGAATAGGTTGTGCTTTGATTTTCTTGAGGTCTTCAAAGGATTTTTTTGAAATTGTGTACCTTGATTCTTTGAATTATTTCACATTTTACAAATTGATTAAGATTAAACAAGTCTAGTAGTCCGGCATTTGATTGCATACCAAAGAGTGTTCATAAAAATAAATATTTCAGTTTTTCTTTTCAATTTAGCAAATTTTCGAAGAAAATGTAAGTATTGATTCTCTCTAGTATATAAGTCTATAGTTACTCTAGCGGACTGTCACAGTTTACATCCGTTCGGAATAAAATTTGGTATATATGAGCAAAATCGGACAAGGGAAAAACGGGATTTAGAGGGAAGAGGAAATACAGTATATGTGTAAGAAATATATATACAAGAAAATGTGTAAGAAAAAATATATCTCTACATGTTTATAGAAAATTTATTTTACTAAAATTTGAATTCTTATAATTTTTTCTCCATAATATTTACGATTTAAGATTTAAAATTAATATCCTAAATATCCATGTACATATTTTGAAAAATATATTTTCTAAAAGAGTTTATAAAAAAAATTATCAGGTAATGATTTGTAGAAAAGTTGATTTTACTACAACTTTATTACAAATATATTTTTAGATTTTTCTAATATAAAGAGTGACATTCTATGTTAGACTGATTATTCTATCAGTTACGAAATTTTATTTTCATCGGACTAAAATTGTGACCGCTAGAGAGTCACATAAAATATTTTTCATGTACAAAATTGACCCTATATCTAGACAAAAATATTTATATTATAAAGACAGGTAATTTTTTTGAGATTCTTATTTACGAATTAGGTACAATGAAAATTTTCCATTAAAAATTACTCTGGGAGCATATTATAAGTGAACTATAGCAAACTTGTCCAGAACTTAAATCATAAATTTTTATTAGCGACCATATTAAATTCCGACATATGATAATTATATAAATATCAAGCAATTTTTTACTATAAACAAGAACAAAAATTATTAGTGTAGCCTGCGATTTTTACTAAAGCGCCATAGTAAAATTTACTACGGGAATCAATATTATTTCACAATGTTCATTTCACAAATAACTATGGTAGATATTATATTTTTAAATATACCCATAGTAAACGTATGTACGTCAGTTGCGGCGCGGCGCGTACGTTTCTATAGTAAATTGAAATAAATCACACTATAAAAATGTTGTGTGCACCATAGTAAAAAGTGATGGCCATGAAAAGTAAAGATGAATGGAAAATTCTCACAGTGTAGTTACAAAATTTTTAAATAAGCTTTACGTACATCAATTTATGTTTAAAATTTTATCCTTTTTGTGTTAGCCTGTCGGTCTATGCCGTCTGTGAAACGTCATGTGGTATTCCCATCAGACTTATTTACATTTATAAAATTTATTAAAAATTGTATTATTTTTTCAGAAAATTTGCATAATTAGAATATTGATTTCGTTGCATTGATATACCCGTCAATTATTAATGAAAATTAGAATAATAATGAATATATGCTCATATCAAACCTTTAATTTAATTAAATTTACATAATATAATTTATAATTTTTTTATATGAAATTGAATTTTTCATGCTAATTAATTTATACAATTTTCATTATACGGAAAATTAAATTTTATGATTATTATTAATGTAAATAATTACAAATATTTACATAAAGTTGTTAATACGTAAAATAGTATAAAATTATGTTTTAAATTTTATCAAAAATGGCTTTAATTATAAATATATAACATGTTTCATTTTTCGAATTCTTCTATATATATCTGGGAATAAACAAAATCACTTTATTTTGACTAGTTTCGGAACACAGTTCTTCAGAATTAAAATCAAATGCTGAATGAATATAACTTAATTTGTTGGGTCGTTAAAGTGTCATATTTTATAAAAGTAGTTTTGTCATAATCTGAATTTTATTTGTTTAAATACGATTATCCTATCGATTATCCCTCGACTATCCATTCGGTTTTCGATTACCAAATCATTTCGATCTAAATTGTTCTTTATAAAAATACTTACACATATGGTCCCAAATATTTTGTCCAAACTTAAGGGTCTATATACATCTAGCTAGAGGTATAAAAGAGTTTGACAAGTTTTTTTCGTAAACAAATTTTTTTATTTAAAATTAAAAACGTTTACAGTAACTATTTTTGTTATAGGAAATTTTGAAAAATGGCGGCCATTTGAAGTTTTCGACTAAAACCATCCTCCTTTATTTATCTACTTTATCTAAAAGACAAAGATTTTATTTGTTAACAAAAAGGTTGATACAAATTTTTACGTGCCTTTCACCTTACGCCATTTACGTGTCCTTCCGTTTTGTGTTAGGGGACTGGGCTAATTTCTAGATTTCATGGACCGTTTTCAAAAAACGTTGTAACTTCGCCAATTTTAAAGCTTTTTTCAATGAATCAGAGAATATAGTTAAAAAGGTTGTAAATGTATTTAGCACTTTAATTCCACTATCTAACCCTTAACTCTTCCAGTCCCTCACTTGTAACATATTAAATTTATTTTGATAACCATTAGACAAAAAAATTTTCTTTGTTAAAACTTTGGGTCTTTAAACTTTTCTATTTTTTCGCACGTATAGTTCAACGAAATATGTCTGCTAGGGCACCAGTTTTTTTTAATTTAAAAAAAAAGAAGTTATATACGACAGAATTACCACACAAATTTTGAGATACCCAATATTCTGTAATATCCATGTTTACCAACAATCTAATATCAACTAAACTATAATGAAAATTATACAAAGTGTGATGAAAACAATATTTGACTTTTATGGTAATGCATAGAACTTATGCACACACACACACCCACACCATTTCATAATGTCAAAGACCAAAACCATATAATGTTTTATATTTAATTAATTTTCAATATGGTGTTTGTTGTTTTATGAAAATTATTGTTCAAACAATTATGAGAGCTTGGTCAATAATAATTTAGATAAAATCAGTCCGAAACTTTCTTAGAAATCTACCGCGTAGTTTGTTAAACTTCCACTATTAATGAACAATATTCGAAAATGGTTATAGGATAAGCAAAATCAAAGTTTTCTACCCGTCTTTACTGACTGTACCTTAATTGTTAGATTGTTCGAGCATATTATTCAAGATAAAGCCAGACGCTTTGTTACCACGGTATGCGATGTGACAAATTTTGAGTTGGTTCGAGTAAACTTTTAGCTTAAACACAACACCAAATGTAAAAACTGCGCATCAAACGCAAATTTAATAATCTCGCTTAACAATCTACAAGTGTGAATAGGTGTGAATGCGAGTGCACGAGTTGTACTAGAACTTTTGTTCTGTAGTAGGCATATAATAACGGCGGTAAAAAGTGAGTTATAAAGAAATATAGGATTTTTGGGAAGAAACAAAGTTTTTTTCAAAGTACTCAATCAATTTCAAAATGATCGCAGTTCGTTTGATGTACGTACATATATGATGTAAGTTAAATTATATAATTTTCTTGAATAACCTATGTTCATTGTTCAATGTCTTTTGTTCTCTTGCCGACCAAATTTATCTCAAGTTGGGAGTTATTTTTATAAAACTATGTATTTCTATGGATATATGTTAAAAATTATAAGTTTGTTCTTTTTGTTCATTTAAGGTACGGTTGACACGTAAACGTTTATCGATAATAGTGTGCCTGGTCTCCAATAAGGTTAAGAGTAAACTTTCGGAGCAAGTTCAGAACAGAATCATATATTTTGATGATATGACATGGAAAAACTGATGTCAGCATTTGTTCTACATAAAATAAGAAAATTTTCTCTTCATAAAAAGAGAAAATAGAACCGATTTTAAATGGAAACCGACGATCTGAAATTAAATTAGCGACTAAAAACTATTCACTCAATACAAAGTTGTGTACTTTGGTAAAATAGTACTTTCAAAAATCAATTATCAAAATTAAACACTTCAAAGATAATTAAAGTTTGTCGTATGAATAAATGTCGGAAAATATTATAAATTTCAAATTTTCTCAGTTATGATTTACAGATGATTTTCAAACAAATAACCTATTCAGTAATGAAAACATACTCTAACACGTTCATAACACGTTTTATTATACATCTATATATTTCCCCCGATATAAATGAAAATTTAATTAGTTTAGATAGCTCTTTTCTTCATCACATATATGTTTTCCATATTGCTGCGTTTAATTTACTTCATATTATAATAAGACAACAAATGCTTACTTCTCAATTTAATATTATCGTCTATTTTAATAATATAATGTGTTAACCCAACTAAATGTTGTAACACCATCTATTGTCTTTTGAAGTAGAGATGGGAGTGGGAGAGTTTTACTCCGGGAGTCAATGATGAATTATATCATACATCATTATGTTCAATCATCGATTATAATTCGGCAGACCAAAGGGTTTTTTCAGGATGATTAGCATCAAGCTGGTACTTTGTAAGTAGCCAACTATTTTAATTATAAAATTTTGGAAAACGGTAACAAAATTTTCTGGAAGCCGTTGAACATTGAGGATGGGAGACTCGGAGTCCATTCCATTGAATTTGTGGCACAAAAATTTTTCCTCGTTCTTCACTTGATTATCTTACAATTAAACTTTAAAATTACTCGAAATTTTCTGGAACCATTTGAACATGTCGATTTGACCAATCATCCAAAGTTTACGAGCATCAAGTTTTTTTTTAAGTTTAATTGTAAGATAATCAAGTGAAGAACGAGGAAAAATGTTCTACCTACAAATTCAATGGAATGGAATCCGAGTCTCCCATCCTCAATGTTCAACGGCTTCCAGAAAGTTTCGATCCTGTTTTCTAAAATTTTGTAATAAAAATATTTGGGTTTCTTATCAAAAAATTGATTAAATTGATTTGTCTTGTTGGGTGTCTTTTGTCTCCCGAACCATTAGCGATACAGCGGCTACGTTCCATACCCGTTGACGTTTGTAAAGTATTCCAATGATTGGTTACTAATTTTTATAGGCCACCATTTTGCAATGTGTAATGATTTTGTTTACACATGTGCTGCATTTACTTCTTACACTTACAATAAAATCATAAATTTACTGTGTGATTGCTGAATATTCTCTCACATACCACCATTTCCGTCCGGATATTGTTATACAAAATATGCAAATACACATTAACCGTTCTTTTCCGAACATTATGATGTATGCAATTAACCATTGACTCTCGGTATAATATAATACTTTATTTGTAATAGGGATAATAGTGGGGATAATAGACGTATCATATCTTGAAGTGTATATCTTTTAAGACAATTATATTAAAATTTCGCGTTCCTATGAATATGATTAAAGGAAATTAGTTTATAACTTTTTGATTTGATGATATTATGCTGAGTTGGAAAACTCACTAGATATTTTCATTATGAAATTAATTAAAATTCTGTATCTACTTATAAAGATGGTAAATTTTTCTGAAACCAAATTAAAACTTAATGTACTACCAATTTTTTAGAATATTTGTCAAATAATATGTATATGTTTTAATACCCGGTATATATAACATATACAAGGCTATATTAAATTTAGTCCCGACTTGGTAACGGTTGAAAATATTGACCTAATTAGTTCATTTTCGCATATCTGTCTGTCTGGCCGTCTGTAGACACGATAACTCAAAAACGGAAAGAGATAACGAATTAAAATTTTGTGTGTGTTTTTTTGAGCTAAAAAGTAAGGTTAATCGTGAATGGGCAAAATCAGACGGTGCCCCCCCCCCCACCAGAAGAAAAATATTCAATTTAGTCAGAGGTAAAAAATGTTCCTTTTTTAAAAGTAAACAGCTTTTGTTTGGTACTTTTTTCATAACCTCTGTATATATCGGATATTTGAGAAATTAACTTATTACCTTAGCACTTTTTTACCGTTGTATTGTTGTTCTACCGTAAAAGAATCGAATGTTTGCAGGGAATAATCAAAAATATGTATAGGTTCATAACTATATTTCGGACAAAGTACCTCGTTCTGTACCTATTTTGGATTCCTCATAAATTATTTTTGGGAGATAGTAGAAATGTTTCAGGACTTAATATAATTTATTATCTAGGCGATCTCCAAATTTTAATTAAACGTGATAAACCAAAAGCTTGTGAGAAGATTTAGGAAAACAATTTCATTTAAAACAGTTTTTTTTTTAATTCCTGGTAAAACTCGAATAGCGAAATTTATAGTTAAATAAATGATATTCTTATAGTTAATTCAGAAAACTGTTTTTCATTAACCTTTTTTGAAATACAAGCGAAACCTTGAAGCGTGATGATTATAATCTGGTAGGAACAATACATCAAGTATACACCAATACTTCAATATCAAGGGTTCTGTAAGCAAGATACAGAAAACATTATTTTATATTTAAGAATTTTTCACTAACAGGTGTGACTAGCGTTTAGTAACATTTTTTGACATCCAATGCTTGATCTGAAAAATCATTCATCTTGATTGGGAATAGATTCCACGATCTCTTTTGGCTAGCTGAACCTGTAAGCCACCAGATAGAGTGACTATTAACTTAATTACATTGTTTTTATAACCTTTTTGTGTCCATTCATCCGTTGTTAATATGGTTGCCTGTACGAGTTGCCTGTAATGGAGGTTATTATAAGTGAACGCTAATAACCTCAGTTAGTATAACATAACTGTACAGGCAGCCATACTAACAACGGACGGATTAGGTATTTTTAGTTATATATCTGAATATTGGTAACATTCTTTGACATCAAATTCTTTCTGACAACAACAAAAATTTTTACCTCCTGTGAATGCCGACTTTGATATACTTCATCGTAACAAAAATAATTCCATTAGTCATAAAGATTAAATATATGTTTTTCGACATTTATATGTAAATATCTACGGAATACTAGAAACAAAATATGAATATACACTAGAAATAAAGAAAAAAAACTTGACACATTCGTATCACTGCTAGGCTGGATTATATTTAATAAAATTCAGTCACAGTAGTAGTTATTACACAAATAACCTGCCACCGTCGAATGGTAAAGTGAACATCATCGCTGAGTGTACAGCATGATGTGGGCTCCGGTTACAAACTTCTAAATGGAATAGTATTATCATAGTCCATGGTAGTGCCCATGACAAGTTTAAGGGATGGAGGCATATACACTTACAGTAGACTATACATATCTTTAATTAAAGAGATACAGTGCTCAGTTTATTTGACAGAAATTACTATTATAGTTCTGTTTGCTAAAATTAGTTCAGAACACTTATGGCATCACCGCATTGTATGTTTATCTGTCACAGTCGTTTTTTTAGAGGCTATTTCATGTAAATAATAAAATTTGGCATAGCTGTAATATGCAATTACGCAAATACGGATAGAATGTTTAAAATTCGAAGAGCCTAATTTTGGCGATTCAAACGGGTGGCTTTTTTCCAAGGACGTCGTGTAGGTGTTAATTGGACCCTTATCGAAGCGTATATTCCATAATATATGACATACCTATTTTATTCACGTACTGAAAAAGCAGGCGTTGCCAGAAATTCCTAAAGAGAGTGCATAGGAAATTTATGTCACATAATTATTTTTTTATAAAGTGAAATCAGAGGACAGTAATGGCTCTCATTACTTGGCAGCCAGTTGATAGTTTTATGTGATCCTGGTGAGCCAACATTGTCAGAGCATACGTGGAAACATGGAGGATGTTGATGAAGAATGCGATGCTGGTCTGATGTTCTGCGAGCGGACTGTACCTTTTACGACACGTTCGTTAATGGTGGCCACTAGGTCACCTGACCCTGTCACTGGCCGTCTGGCGTCCACTAAATTCATCCAAGAGTTTGGTGGCCGCTAGTAGCAAGTAGCTGGACGTTGACGCAGAAGTACCCTTGCACACACGGATAATAGAGAAATAATTGAACTACTCGCTGCAACTATTTTTTCGATTTTGTTCTTTGAACATTGACATTGAATTTCATATGAATCCAACGGCCACAAACTGTACACATTTTGATATGTTGTCTTGGTTCTGGTGAAGTTTGTAACATCCTTTCAGGTACACTCGGTATTTGATGGTATCTAATTCGTAGGTATATGAAATATGAATCGAAAAGGATTAAGTTATTTTTATAATAAATACTTAAACACAACTCATTTTTTATATTTTTTATTTTAGTTTCTATGTATTTGTGTTGTTTTATTTCTCTCGAAAAGCAGGTGAAATAGTTTGTAGACGTGAAAAAAATATTTTTATACAAAGAGGATATGATACATATTATACTCGTACGAGGGAATATTATACAGAATACGACACTTTAAATGGATTATATCAAATTTATATAAATGTGTGTCTCTTTTATGATTCTATTTCAGTTTCAGGTTCAGTACCAATCTGGATACGGAAATTAACGACAAAATTTGTAGTTTTAATGAGTCTATCTCAGGTTAAGCAGTCAGGTTTAACTATTCACGATGATATTAGCAACTAAAACGTATATTATATCCGAAAAGATACGAAAGAATATCAAAGAAGATGTCATGATACACTGGCAATTTTTTAAAGGTGTTCTGAACCTAAAGAATATTATGTGTACAATTTTGACTTCAATACTTGGTATGAAAAATCATACACATCTTGGGAGGGACCGAACTCGGGACCCCTGGCGTGGTGGGCTACTACTCTATCAACTAAGCCACTAACAATATATGGAAATGACACTTAGTTCACAAAAATAATTAAAATATGAAAATAATAAATATTTAGTAAAATTTACATCAACTTATTTACTTGTTATGACTATCCTTCCATTGTTAGTATGGTTGTCTTTCGGTTATGCTAAAGTAACGGACTTGACAGACGTTTACTAGATTTGACTTTAAGTAATATGTTAGAACATTACTAACATTATTTTCACATGTATGTTTAGTTTAATGTGAAAAATCTTACAAATCTTGAATGGCAATCAAATACAAGTTCTCTGGCTTTCCTAACCAGTGCTCTACTAACTGAGTTACCCAAATGCTAGAGCAAAATTAGTTTGGTTAAAGCGATATAGATTTTTAATTAATGAAAACATAATTTGTATATGCACTATTTATATAAAGCGGAAATTTATGCCTTATAAAGATATTAAAATAACCATTATATACATCTTTGTCGTATTTAAAACTATATGAATATAATCTGGTGGTATAATATTTCATATATAATATTGAAATAGTGACTAGGACGTCTGTTTCATTCGAAGCATTGCATGATGTTGATTAAATGGTATACAGCAATCTCTATATTATGAAACAACTTTACGCACTGTGAAACTTTTTTTTTAATGTACGATAGATTCTTCCAGAAATCACCAAATCTGTAAATAATAATAACTTTTTACAAGTTATGTAACGCAAATAATTCCATAATCCCTGTTTTCGAACATACAGTATATATAAAATAGTTTCTAAGTGGTTATGCTTGATGTTAACCAAGATCTGCAGGTCTTTTGATTTTCCGGAATTGAATTTTGAAGGTACCGTTCTGCTATATTTTGTAGCGTACGGTTTAATTCACACTTTACAGAAATTTTTTATTACATTTCATAACTTTAGTATGAATAAATAATATTAGTATTTTGATATTTTATTGTATGACATAAAGGACTCTGATCCCTGTATGTCAATAATCTTGTTAATATGACATTTATGAGTGATTTGATATGACGATCATCCAGTAAGTGTAACAAACAGTGCAGAAAGACATCTTTGAAGTGTTTTTTACTAGGTTCTATAAAAACTTTTTTTTTTGAATAGTCCAGTGGTTTAAGTACATTTTGTAGCAACCTTGTAAAATCTAATTAAACTATTTCACTTAGTAGATTCATTAGATTTGTTTGTATTTATTATTTAATTTGTATTTATGAATAAAATGTAAAAAAGTATTAGTTTAAAAGAAATTAATAGAATTCAAAGAAAGAAAGACTCATTTGCAAGAATTATCTATAACAATTCACTCTCGTCAGAAAGTTGCTTAGTTTTCCCGGCATTAATGATTGAAAATTATCAAAAACAAGTGAAAATAACAGCTGTGTTAATTGCTTATATACAGTGAATTTATGAAAAATGTTTCAAACAAAAGTTGTTTATTTTTAAAAATAGAACATTTTTTGTCATTAATCTCTTACGGTTTAAAAAAGAAACAGTTTTGACCATTTTGCCCAAAAAAGCACCGATTTTGCCATTTACGAACTAGGTCCTACTTTTAAGCTCTAGAACACAACATTAGTTTTTGAGTTATCGTGTCTACAGACAGACTGACGGACGGATACGCGGAAATGGACGTATTAGGCCATTTTATGAACACACACACACACACATTGTTGATATTGGAGTTCATTTAATTAGTCCATTTCCGCACATACCACCATCCTTCCGTCCGACTGTAATTCTGACGGCCAATTCGTAAACACGACAACTGAAAACGATAAAGAGGTGGCGCTGAAATTTTTTATGTGTGCCTAGAGCTAAAATGTAGCCTGAGGTTCGTAAATGAACAAAATCGGTCCGAGTATCCACACGCGAGAAGGAGGAAAAGCGGTACATTTTAAACACAAAAAATGTTCTTTTTTATAAAACAAATTTTGTTTGAAACTTTTTTCACAAACTGAATAGTTTTTACACAATTTCAGTTCTAATATCAGTAATTACTCTTGATTACTCCATGTGTGTGTAAAAAGTAATAAAATAAAACAGTTCAGGCATTGATAATACAATTACTTTTACTTTATTTAAAGAAACAATTCTTACAGTTTTGAAATGAAATTTAAAAACTGTTGTTCTGGGTTGAAAATAAGATAAATCCTTTAGTATAAACTTTTATCGTTATGTTTTTTCTCGAAGAGAAAACCTTTTTCATGAATTGTTACGCTTTTTTAAATAAATGTCAAAATAAATTTAATCGTATAATTACACTAAACACACCATAACTTTTTTTAGGAACTTTTATAATAAATAATTAGGCTCAATTAAACCCTGTACTTTACTTTGGTATGTAAAACCATAATATAATTTAATACTTTACATTATACAGCCTACCTCTTTACTGTGATGGTAAACTTTGCTAAACCGTTGTTGCTATTTACACGCCATCGTATAAATAATTCTTATAAATTTTCATTATTAAATAAAACAAATATTTGAAATTTTTGTAAAATCACTTTATTTAACTAGTTTCGAAACACAGTTGCTTCTTCTGAAATAATAATATTAATTGATTATAATTACAATTTAATAGAAATAATAACATAATTTTATTGGACTTGAGTAAAGCCTTCGACTGCATTTAGCTTCGAAGCTTTATTTAAATAATAAACATCAAGCAGTTTCAATAATTGGCAGAGTTTCTGTACTGTACAATATAAAGTCGGGACGTCGTCAGGCTCCATTCTTGGTCTCATTTTGTTCATTATTTTTGTTAATGATTTAAAAGGCCCCTTTCCGCTACAGCGATTTCACTATTAATTAAGATGAATTAGAAAAATAGCAACAAATGTGTATTACAACAGCGGAAAAATGGTTTCGTGGCAACTTGAATAAACAGAAGCTCATTTTTATCAATGCATCACTGAACCAGTCTGATTGTTGTCCATTCTTTTACTTGGGAAGCTTCCACTAGTAAATTGGTCACACAATTAAATAAATTTTATTATCAGATCTACCAGTCCGTGTGGTTAAGTCCAGTTGTTAAATGCGCTCTAATCGGAACTGTTAGGTTTCTTTTTCGATTCCCAACACTGGCAGTTTGTCAATTAAATTAATTTAAATAAAAATTAATAGAGTGAAGGTTTTCTGCAGTTTCCTTCACGAACTCCAGATGAGTATCGGCATAGTTCCTATCAAAGTCGGCTGCAGCCGCATATCCTAGCAATTCTAAATCTATACACAAAATTCCTTGTCCTCCACTCACATCCTCACATCCTTAGACATCACAATGGACCTTATGGTCGAAGTGTGACCCGTCCAAGACAGCCTCTACAATCTATCTAATAGCAACCTTAATTTTGTTTTTTAATTGCGTGTAAACTAAAGATAGTGGGCGATCATATGCATGACACTACCATAACATTTCAGGTAGCACTTAGGTAGAGCGTTGGTTTAGAATACCAGAGGTAAAACTTTAACGTGTAAACAATTATATCATTTTATATATATGTTAACGTGTAATCGAACACTTCGAAACTTTTATGCTGTAGTAACATATAATGTGGACTGTTGTTACACCTGAGTGAAGTTTTAGGTGCGCAATAATATTCAATTGAGATTATATACATTCGATGTTGGAGGTATATGTTGTGCTTAAAATAGGCTGTTGCAGTATACATTTTATACAATTTACGTACGTATATAATTATAATTTACAACCAGATACCCAATTATATGAACTTAGCCCATTTTTAAATATCATTTTGTTACACACAACGGCTATTTGACTGTCGCGAAGACTATTCGTCGGGCCAAGTTCAGTGACCTCCACTATACCGTCGCATATCTCAATATGGGATACGATAAACTTCATTGCACATAAAATTCACGGGTATTGTTCCGTATTTTGCGTAATATCTCTTTCGTTATGAATCCAAGTATTTCACCGTTGTTTTACTTCGGAGGATTCATTGGGTGGATTCGTTAGTAAACTAAGTAAGGTTGTCAGTTTACACAAATTTTACTGCTGCGCCACCATTTCTTTCTGGACACACATACGAAGTTGTCAGTCGTATGATAGTATGCTGTTGTTTGCCTATATTGAAAACATAACCAATATTTCTGACAACATAGCTTCTGGCAAACATACATCAAATAAAGAAAGGACACTTTCTGTCCACAGTTTAATCTTTTTGAAATCATTTCAAATGATCTAAAATTTTGATAATGTTTCAATACATTGACTGATAGATGGCAGGTATTGGTATTTACGTATAAATAGCAATTTTAACTAGGTATTTGTATATTAATTATTTTATGTAAGTCTGATATAATTTTATTTATTTCTTATGCAATTCTATTAATATTTATTTGATATATATTTGTAAATCGACTACTTCATTTAATTATTTATCAATGTAATATTGCCTGCCATTTATCGATCAATGTATTGAATCACAAACTCCACCTACACAAAATCTTTTCTTGCTGAAAATTAATTCAAAAATATGAAGTTCCCTTGATCAATAAAGAGGGGCCTTATAAAGCAAAATTTGAAATTTGAGTTTAGATGGGCTAACTTCATACATGCTATTAAACATTATTATAAATATTTGTTGGTGCTGTTCCCCAGTAGAGAATCTATTGTTTTCGATGTTTAATTTAGGTCAGCAATACCTTGTTGGCTCTGTTCATTGTATTTTATAGTACAGCAACTATTGCAAGTAAGTATAAGCATTATACATAAAATGATATTGAATTTATAATTCCATCCGGATATTGTAATTTAATAAACGTTACTATAATATTTATTGTATACAATGACTTAGCAAAAAATTTACTACTCGTATACGGACAGATTTAATCAGATATTTGTAATTGCGAGCATGTTAGAATTATATGACATAATCATAAAGTACTTCTTTAGAACGTATCTTGTTTATCTAAATATTTGATTGTCTACGACTAACAGAGAAACTTTATATAGAATGATTCTCGATAGTATATAATTTTTTGTCTGGAATATATCTGCAAAAGGTAAAAAATTTTCAAAATATAAAATTAATTAAATAAAAAATTGAGTGATACCTGCCAAACAGCAATACCATGATCAAAGAGGGATTCAAGATTATCTCTGTATAAAGAGATTTTGCGAGTTCTGACACAAAATTTTAACAAAATATATTTTGATTAAGTTCAAAACGGAATCATAATAACGTCTACCATATATAAATATCTCTGTTTATTTAATGTACAAGAGAAAGACAACAATTGTATGTGATCTTTAATATGACTTAAATATTGTATTAATTTTTTTTTGAATTACATAGTTATTATTGTCAAGATAATTGATTTATTGGTCTCATATTGAGGAAGTAATTTGTTTACATTTCAATAATTTATGAATAATAAAGTAGTATATGTCTCTGTTTCCAATTCACTTTTCATTTTATACCCATGACGGATTTATAAAAAGAATTGTTCATTTGCAATTTAATTTGATTTTTCATTATTGAAAAAAAAAGCTTTGCCATAACATTAAAAAACGTTGACTCGCCAAGAAACTGTTATAACTTTCTGATTGACGAAAATCTTAATTCATTTTTATCTGTAAAATTTATAATTGTTTAGAAATTTGAACTTTAAAAAAATCAGTCTGTCGCGTTTGTCTGTTTAAAAGCGCTAACATCAAAAATGTAGGACACATTTGATTTAAATTTTCATCAATGAATACAGTGTTTCTCGGAGATGGTTTATGTGAATAATAAATACATATTAGCGTGTTGCATATTAGCTGAGCTGTAACGGTTTATGTCTAGGAAATCGTAAACACAATCGCTCGGGAGACGGCGGTATCCCATGCGAATCCTGGTGGAACAGCTACTTAATTATTTAACGAAAAAGTTTTCTCAATAAAGTTTGAAATTAAAATAATTTAATATTAGTTTTCGATAAAAACGATAGCTATTACTCAACTGCCTTATGTTGAAACAGTATGATAACTTTTCTATTAATAAGATGGTTACTTAGCTAGAATTTCGATCTTAAAGAAGCTAATTTTCATGCTTTCTGCATGATGGAGAACTCAAACTATAATTTTTTTTCGGCTAAAATAACTGTACTAAAAGTGCGGCTTTTAAAAAATAAATATTTATAACAATGATATGATGGCCATTGTATATGAAAAGATGAGTTTCGATATGAAATATTTTCCCAGCTATATGAACATTGTTCAAAGTAAATTAAATAACCCTTTTCAATTCGTAAACACTGTAATGGAAAACAGTTTTAACATCAAGTCCACGTTTAATTTTTTTGAAATGTAAACAAAATTTTTGTTCCATTCATCATTTCGTTCATAGATAAATATAGTTTATGAAATGTTTACACATTAAAGAGAAATACAAAAAAAAAATTTCATTTCATATGTTTGTTTTATGTTTTTTAATGAAACAGTTTAAATTCAAACTATGTACACACATTTTTAGTATTTTATTGGTATAATACCCGTACATACATACATACGCATGTATACGTACACATAGAACGCGACTTGTTATTAATAAACGTTGTAATATGGTAATTTTAATTTTGAAAAAAAAATTAAGCGGCAATACAAGATATGTGCATATATAACCTATCATTTTATTAATATGCCTTTTATGTACTTTTCACTTAAAATAAAATTAAAAAGTTTATTTGTTTATAATATTCTTGACAGTGTGTACATTGTGTTTTTAGTTAATACGCTAGTAAAGTACTGCGCCATCTCGTGTTTTTTATTTTAAGTTATGGTTCTGTCAAAACTCAACATACGGGTATATATGTTAAAAGTCAACTTTAATTTTAGCTATAAAGAAATAATTACATACAATGCCAGTGATAAAATTGATGAGCAGTTTCCTAGAAGTATAATTTGATATTTTTAGAAAAAAAATATTGTTAATGGTACAAAATTATGTACTAGTTCACATGTTTCTAATTTCTATGAAGAGATTGATGTCAATGATTCTCGCCGAATTTTTGGTACAGTATTAAGAGAAACACTTTTGCCACAAAAACAATTGTCACAAAGTTATTGTTGTAATTCGTTGTAATTAACAATGTTATTAATTACAACAACAGTTTTATGTGAACATTTCAAATTAATTGTGACATGATTGTAGAAGTGTGTATACGCTAGTAGTGTGTATACTGTGCACATTTTATAAGTACACTCAGTACTCAGTTGGCTTAGAAGGTTAGCTGCATATGTTT
Organism: Nineta flava; assembly: GCA_963920215.1. Taxonomy (NCBI): domain Eukaryota; kingdom Metazoa; phylum Arthropoda; class Insecta; order Neuroptera; family Chrysopidae; genus Nineta; species Nineta flava. The sequence goes on from OY986044.1 coordinate 53,455,692, forward strand.
TTTTTGTTTGTAACAAAGTTATTAGGTAGTTAAGATTGAGCGAAGACCTTTATGCATTAAAAAATTGAAAAGTATTTTTTATATTATTATTGAAGTTATACTTCTTTTGGTGTGAATGGCGAAAAACTAATGAAAGTCAAATTGTTAAATACCGTCTAAACATCTGATTTGGTCGTGTTCTTAGTAATAAATGGCACGACCATGCAACATATAATATTATATATTTTTCATTATTTAATTATTTTTTATTATTTCATTATTTTAAATTAATTTAAAATTTTCATGTCAAAACATTGATGTCAAAATCATGTTCAAGCATATTACTTAAATGTCAAATTAAGTAAATGCTAGTTACCTCTGTTAGTATAACATAGCTTAAAGGCATAGACACAAAAAGTTTACAAAACCATTAAAAATTAATTGTGTTCTTTAATCAAACCTTCATTAATAATATTTTATATTTTTCTTCGATCATTTTATCGTTTTTTCGACTAGCATAAACTATTTGCATGCTTAACACATTTTTTTTTGATGCGTTAAATACGGATAACTTCGACTGCGCGTACGTAAATACACACCTACTTTTTCAGTGAAGTTATTAAGGGATTAGACCCTCACACTTCAACATATTTTTCGAAAAAATTTAAGAAAATAATGATAAGTTCAATTGACTAAACACAAGTATAACGCGGACCTTATTCGTTCGGTATTTGGGAATTTATTATAAATTTTGAAAAATGAGCACTATTTTTGTGTCCTTGTGTACGAGGGTTTTGAAATTTTATGAATTTTTTTATCCCAAGCTGTATTATAAATAAAACATCCTATATAATTGAATAAAAAAATAAACATTTTAACGTACGTATATTTTTATGTGCGTTAATATTTTAAACGCGTACCATTTATATTACAACCTATAAGCTTCAACAGACTGTCAAGCCGCCTTCATGGTTTGCTTCTACTTCTTGTACATACGCTAGCTATTATTACATGAAACATGGAACAAAAAAAAAACGTATTATTATTAACATACATAATAAGGTATGACGTAAAGAATAAATAAATATTGTGGCATATATTTTGTATTTTACAAAAAAGAAAACGAAAAATTTGGTTCGGCAACACCACACAACCTCTATATATACATATTAAAGTCTGTACATAGAAGTTGTGTGGAAATTCACACCAAATATATAGACGAGAGTTCAAAAAAATGTCTTTTTAATCCGCGATCGTGGGACGATGATACTCTACACTACGAATGAAATCGTATGTCAAATTTGTGTATGTAGAAAATATGTATGTTTCTATATATGTACCAAAATTTTGTTTGTAAATTTATGGCCCTGTATCTTCTAAACGAAGAAAAACTTCTAAAAGTACCACGAGAGCTAATTTGCATAAAATATTGTAAAGAATTATGTACAAAGCAGAAGAAGTATGCAAATCATCTGGTTCGTTCCAGCCCTTTTTGAGAAAATCCAGAAAAAAAACATTCTTGAGTAAAGTGCCACTCCTAGGAGTGCAATTTTTCCGTCAAATTTTTTTTTGCAAGGTCTAGTAATATAAAATTTTATTATGAAAGTTGAAATTCTGATTCTTTCCGTTCTCGATATATATCAGATACAAACACACTGCACTTGCGAGAGAGAGAGAGAGAGAGAAAGAGACCATTAAACATTCTAGTGTAACATTTTGTGCACGTGGTAATGTATAAATAAACACGAAATCACTTTATTTGACTAGTTTCAGAGCACAGTTCCTTTCTTAGAAATAAAAATAAAATTTTTTTGAGGATAATACAGATACTCAGTCTTCAGTTTGCCGGCCAGTAACTTGATCTAATATACCTTTTTTTAATCCGAAGAAGTTGCTACAGTTGTTTTCACAACCATAGAATAATTTATTTATGATAGAACAGGTTTTTAGAATTATTTTCGTAAATTCGGTTTTCGAAAAAATATTTTGGCCAAGAATTGTATGTAGTTTACAAAGAAAAATTTTGTGATCTAAAGTTTTCTTCAATACCTTCTACCTTCACCACGCTTGTTAGAAGTGAAACTTCAGAAACGTGAAACGATTGCATTTCTCAACACGATAAATTTTGAGAATTTTCTATTAAAACAAAAGATGTTGTTTCACTTCAAAAATCATTTTTTAGATTTGTTAAAATTTTACTATAATTGTAAATTTCTGTCTGTTATTGTAAATTAAATAGAAATATTTAAGAACTTGTACGAATGTGAATCGTAAACACTTTATACGCAACTATTTAAGAGTATATTTCTGAACATTAATTGAAATTCACAATTAAATCAGCACATTTAAAATGTTTATTTTATTAAATAAATGAATTTTAATAACATTACGGTATTTTTTTCCCGTATTCTGATATGTAAGTACAAGCATTGTTGATCAATTTACAAGAGGTGGTTATCTAAAGATATCTACCATGTATATAGATTAGCTATAGTAATGATATAAAATTCCTGACGAAAGTACATATAAGGTGAGATATTTATCTTGAACCCAGTAAATTTTTTTCCAAAATGCCGCGTGTTATCGAAAAATGTCTTATAGAGGAAATTTGTGGGCATCGTAAGTTTTAAAACATATGGTAAAGAAAGACTGGAGATCAAATTTTAGTTGTCACTTCGATCTGTGGTAGAATCAAATTCATTTGTTTTGGACTTTATATGCGTGTAAGGGGAACTTATTTAAAAGTAGAAGGGCGCAACTTATTTAAACCATATTTTAATCATATATTTAATACTTAGTATTAAATATATGTTTCCTCCCCTTCATTTTGAAAATAGACTGATCCACTCAAACTGTGACGATATTTGAGGGTTCCTTACAAATGCACTTAACTCTATCTATTGCCAGTATCGTTGATGGATTTATAGTCTTGACACCAGAAAAATGTTTTCCCATAATGCCGCGTGCATCATAGATTTTTAAAACATAAGGTAAAGAAGGACTGGGGATCAAACTTTAATTGTTTTGCCACGATGACCTGAGGGATCTATTGCCAATATCGTTGATTGATTTATAGTTCAAAACATAAACGAACTTTTTAACGAAGGTGGATAAGATTTGAGTTACGATGCTGTTGTTCCCTGGTTTAAAGGAAGATTTCATTAAATGTGGTCTGCAGTTTAATCTACCTCATTGTAAGCACAGCAACCTGGTCAATTAGTTATACCGATTAACGTAAGGTAAATGGTTAAGTGAACCTGCTGAGAATCCTTAGTGAATTGGGATTGTTCAAGGATATAGCATCTCCTTAAGATGGAGAAGAGCGTTTGGATCTGGATAAGTCTCAGGAAACAGTTTCATTAATTTTATACCATCGATCTGACCTCATGAAATTTAATTTGAAGTTAATTTTTAGGAATATTTCAAAACATAAATATAAATTTGGTGACGGCCGTGGGAAAAATGGGAAATTAAAGTAAACACTAGAAAGTGAATTTTAACAAACTAAAATTTTATTAGTAACAAGTGAAAAGCAATGAATAATTAATTGGCTACATGTATAAGTGTAGAATAATTTTTTATTTTATTTCTTTGATATCAACACAAAAGAGACTCACACTTTTATAATCAGGTATTAAACTATTTGTTGACTTTAAGTTCGTCTTCGACTTCGAAGTAATATTTAAGACTATCGGTTTGGATACGTAAGAGAATATTGTCAAAGTAAATGATGCGGTTAAACTTGTTTTGCACAAGGTACAGAAAATATCCTGAAATTGGATATCGTTTGTAAATATATAATATTATAAACAAATAATAATTATAATTATAATTTTATACAATAAACTTGCATTTACAATAAACATACACAAAGTTGACTGTTGTGTATGTAACAAACAATTCTTGTTACATTATTATAAGAAGAATATATTAAACATAATATATACTATAAATGTACAGGATGCTCCATCAAAAATTGACATTATTGTTTCATAGAAAACTTAAGAGATATTTTTCTGAAAATTTTTACATTGACTTGATTATCCTTGCTTTTCGAACATTGTAACTAAAATTTCAATCTGTTATTTAAAGTTTTCAAGGAATATGACTATACGCATAGGACAGACTTTGGTGCACTCAACAACAAAATTTCGCAGTCGATTTGTGCCGAATCTAATTATTTTTCGAAAAAATGTGTAGAATAGAAGTTATTGGTCATAAAATTCCTAACATCTTTTATTCTATGCATTTCTTCGAAAACTGAATAGTTTTGGCACAAATCGACTGTTAAAAAAATACCTCACTTGTGTGGTTGAGTGTGCATATCCTAGATTGGTTGATTATTACTCCAATGTTAGTAAAATCTATATAAATGTAATACTTTTTTGCGCATTAGAGCTCAACTAAATAATTAACTGCTATACACCCCCTCCCCCAAATTAATACAGGGGTAACATGAGAAGAACAGTAAGTGAATAAAAAAAAGTCTCCTCCATGCAGTACATGTTATCTGTTGTCCGTTACTTAATTAAAAATTTGTTTGAGTAGGCTAGTTCGAACGAGATATCTTCACCAAAAGTTGATCAGAAGTATACAAACATAACAAGTTAGTGTTAAAATACTTTGAGTTTTTTGTTGCGTATCATTTTTATTGGATCATTCTGTAGGCATGTATGTTCTTAATAGTATATTGAATTCCATACATATTTTATACTAGAAACATTATCAACGATACTTTATGAAACGGATTAAGTTTATATTATCTGCAATACGTTATATTATTTAAAATGTCATAATTTATCGTTATTAACACTGTTTTAAATGATATACTCGTACACGTCATATATTATAATTATTATTTAGGGTTGCCTTTCAATCATCCATTGGGGTTGTATATTAAACAACACATGAAAACTTAAGGTCCCTTGTTAGGCAGCAATCCTTCATTAGATTACAAAATAATGCCTTCAACTAAAAAATGACGTGGGTATGTTTCGATAAACCCAATTTTTTCTGTCACGATTCCCTGGAAAGAAGCCCGCTCTGGCATTAATGATACTTGCAAGACCAGAATGTGCCCTGTGTTTTGGGAGCCATGCCAATATACATCTACGAGTACTGATAGGGGTTCTCTCAGGTCATTCATTATTAAGTGAGTTCAGGATATAGGAAAGGAAAATGAAGAACATATGCCACGTTTCAGATAGAGAACTATTATTCAGAGATTCAGTTCAGATTCTATAGAGGGATAATTAATGTTCGTGATTGTATCTTTAAGTAGCAGGCGGGAATTTAGAACAAATCATTTTGGTCATTATGACTTTTATTAAATACTCATCCGATGCTTCTAGTTAATATTGCAGTCAGCTTATAGACGAATCAATGTTTAATATCTAATAATGAAATACGAGTGGTATTTCATTACTAATAACCTAGGTGGTTGATGGTGCAACCTAGGGACATTGGTGTAATCTTGGGGCATATGTATTGCACTGAAAGCGTCAAATATTGAAGTCCAATCCGCGAGTATATTGAACACTTGAATAACAGACAAGAGAAAACAAAAAAAAACGAGACACTTTTTTAATGTATTAATATAATATTACTTGAAACACTAATCAAAATTTGATGCTATGCTTAAGATTAAAAGATTATTCTTATCTTGAATGTGAAATAAACAAACAAATAAGTAAAGGTTTTCTCTATAAATTTCCTTACCACCCTATAAGTAGGTACATTTAACACACTCATGTTATCCATACTATATACTATTATAACACTTACTTTTCATTAGTGGAACTCGAATAACATTTAATTCGTGTTAACTGTTTTTGTTCAACTTGGATATTATTGTATTTTATTACAGAGGGCTAAAATTTGTGTTGTATATTGAATCAAGTTATGAGAGGTAGATTCTATATTATAAGTTTTAATCCTAATACTTATATATATATATATATATATATATATATATATATATATATATATATATATATATATATATATATATATATATATATATATATATATATATAAAGATATAAAGTTTAGGATAAGTCTTTACTTTATGTATACCAAAGTTAAATAATAATACATATTCGAAAAAATATAGTAAATTATAGGGTAATTTTGAAGTTGTATATACATTGTATATACTATGTACTATAGGCCATAATAGTAGTGCTCATTTATATAAATTTTTTATTGATTTGTGTCTTATTCATTTGGCTTTCGAAAAAATACTTCAGGAAAAAGTTGTGCATTATAAACATACGAACACATTTTATTGGAAACATTATCCCAAAAGTTCAATGATTAAGGCACAAATCAACTGTAAAATTTTGAAAAATAAGCGCTGCTTTTGTGACCCATAGTTTCTTATTATATAAAATCAAAGATTAGATAACATTTAATACTTTACAAACTGATAAATATGATCTTCTAAGGAATTTTACCTATTGGGCTATATCTAAGAGATAACTTCATCTAATAAAGTAATTTGATGCGAAAGGTACTGGATATATAGCGAAAGATAGGTACTATAAGATCATTAACAAAAGAGAAAAAATCAACAAGAATAGACAAACAAAATAAAAATTATGGAAATGTTCTAGAAGAGACAATGAGATTTAAGATTCTTCGCTTTTGAATATTAATTTAATGACAAGAAATACTGGCAATAATATTACGATTTCCAGCAAGAAGACATTCATTTATAATTTGGATATCTTTTATAGATGTATCTAACGTAATATTAGGCGGTCGGATCTAAAGTGAATCAAGTTCATAAATTATGGCTTTGAGATAATCAAGCTTAAAACTTCTTTACACTAGTTCAATCTAATAGGGAATTAGAGGATTATTTTGTTTTTATTGTTGCAGTATAAAGACTAACTAAAATATGGGCCTTATTCCACTTCAGCTCTGAAATGTTTTTTACATAAGGTCAATCAAATGAATACGACACAGTGAAAATGGAAACAGTTTATTACTTTTTAAAACCTGTATTTTAATATAATCTAAAAATTTTTAAATAACGCTTTAAATGATGTCATCAAAGAGAGATTCGTCATTCGACTTGGTGACTCTGAAAATATTCATCTTTACAAATATTAAGCCTCAACAAACAAATTTTTACTATGAACGCTTTAGTTCTGAACCACTTTACCTCGGAATGCTGTATATGTGAACAATAGCTCTTAAAGTTTGCAATCCCTCTGCTTAAGTATCTCCATCAATCTTCTGTTTTAAGTTGAAAATGAACAAAGCTAAAAAGGTACTAGTAGCTCAATGTGATTCACATTGGCATAATTGCATAAAATAATTATAAGTAGCTCACAGGGGAGCATTCTCACAGGGAGGTTGTCTCGACTTCTTCATACTGTCGTGGTTCTATAATAGGTCTTCTATAATAGGTTCTATAATAGGTCTTAATAGCGTTTGTGGATTAATTTATTAATCTCTTTGAGCAAATCTAATAAAAATTGCTTATTTATATTTCTGATCGAATAACCTTAAACAAATAAGTATTATTATACTCAACATTAGACGAATGACTGAATATAGATTGTAATTATTATAAATTTATCTAAAAACACTTGTAAGATTCATGTATATGGATGATTGATTTGTAAGTGAAAATGAAACAATATATTAATTAAAACAACACTTTCTAACCTATTAACACTTCAATGTAATTATTATACTGTGTTATATTAAGTGTTAAAGCTACTGGAGTGTTAATGTAGTTAGAATTAATGATACAATTATATTATTACTTTTATTGGTCTATTTTCTTGATAATTTTCACTCTTATGTGTGACAATTTAACAGTTTTGATGTATACATTTTTATGTTTTTAACATTCATTAATTTTAATTAACTTATCTGTATGTCAACTTTCTTTATCAGACAAGTTTATACTATTTAGGAGAAATCGGATTCTTGACATGTGTAGGTACCTACTTTGTGAAAAATACAATTTTTAGTGTTTACTGGGCGTTTTGCACCGCCCATGTTATTTACTAATGTCATTTCGAAAATTTTTTTTCCTATATATTTTCGTTTAGTCGATTAAAAACAGGTTGGAAAGTTCTCAAGTATAAAAAGTTTACTCGAAAAAGGTTTGAATCTGTACCTTGATCTCTATCTTGGCAAGAATGATTGACTTTACAATGCATAACCTTTCAAACCTTTTTCCATAATGGATGGTTTTACCTCCGTTTTCTAAACAAACAGTCTCATAACCACCCACATTATTATTATTTGAACCTTTACAATTATCGATGATATTACATTCATGATGTGGATGAAGGATAAGGAATTATAGACAGGCTATGGAATTGTTAGGTTACTGCAACCGACGATAGGTTCTTGATCGATGTTTATCTGGAGTTTATGAAGGGAAATTGGAGAAAACCTTCGCAAACATACCCGGTTACTGCGTTGTTCTCCATACGTCAACAGTTTAGTTAATTAATCTTTCATTAATTATAATTGACAAACTGCAACCGTCAGGCCCGAACTCACAATATTCCAGTTCCAAGCAAAGCGCAATTGACCCCACGACTACTTAACTTCTTTTTTATTACCATTTCGTTAAAAAAAAAGTTTTGGTATTCTCAACTTATTCTTAATTATGTTAAACTCAATGTTTACTACGAAATTTAATCCGAGGATTTTTCGAAGTCATCTGTAACACCATATATCTATAGATCATGTTAAAACAGACATTGGAGAAAGATTTGATAGTTTTTCTGTCTTTAGAAAGTCTTTCTCAACTTTCAACGACACAGGAGAAATGTAGTTGAAGCTCTATACCACCATTTACAGGGGACTCTATACAGCGTATAGACGACGGCGTGTAGTTGACGATATCCCTTGAAATTAAGAATCCTATTAAGTTTTGAGGAAATATAAAATTGTTCTAATAATATTATTTGAAAAACAATTTGGTTCCCGATTTTGAACAATAAAGTCAGGCTTACGCAATTTGGACTTCCAAGCTATATAAAAGAACGGAGGCTTAGAATATTCGAACAAGTTGATAATATTCAGAGAAAATATTTTCTCAAACTACATTTACTTATTTCAAATTTCTGATAAGTGTGCAGATTTATGAGAGATTTAGATTCACGCCTGCCATCCATGTTTATGTAGAGCTCAATAAAATTCGTTACAAGAAAATATAAAAGAAAATATATTACCAAATTTTCCGGAGACAAGATTTGCTGATACCAAATCGGCTTGAGCGAGCGAGTGTTATTTTTACTTTCGCTATTAGTAGCATCAATACTAACCTCAATGCGTATAATTACCTACTCGCTATTTTTCACCTCATTTACTATTCCGCATGCTCACATAATTTGAGAAACAATACCCAGGAACCCAACGAATTTAACCTCAATTTGTTTTAATAATAACTACTCAACACAACCGCGAAACGTAGTGGTAGATCTAAATTAGATCGCCAGACGTGTGCCACTAAAGGTTGAAAAAAATGTTCACACTTTCTTTCTTTTCGCATGGCTGCGGCTTGCGCTTACTTGTGCATTGTACTAATGTATCCGAAAACACTCTTAGAGAATAATTGCATATACGAGATTCTAATCATTTTCTATCTGAATGACCTAACAATTATTTTAAAATTAGAATTAAAATCATCATTATTAACTTGACCCATACAAATCATTCAATGTAACATCTCTATTTATATATTATCTATGTTTACGAATCACTAATTATTAATTACTAATAAACATGCAACGTTACTAATTGCTTGTTATTGTAAAACCAATATATCATTTTGTAAATATTAGCAACAATTATTTGTATTACCAGTTTATAATATTTAATTAATAGTATTGTAATCAATGATTATTGTAAGGTAAATAATATATCTATAAAGTAAAGTATTCAGTACTGACTATAGTACTATACTATATAAATGTTTGCTTGTATAACTCTTAACAATAAGTTATTGTTATTAAATGTAATGTATATTCAAAACTTCATAGTACAATAAATTGTTATTATTTCATAAGTAATAGCATTCAAGTACTTACTCTATTTACAACTGGGACATATTAGAAATTATTAGTCAATTTATTATTGTTTTGCATGTGATTTTATTTTGTTTACAGTTAGTTAGAAAATTTAAAGATATTCGTAATCAAATACAATTATAAAATCAAATCATATTATTAACGAATATTTATCCCACCCCAAGTCTAAATACCAGTTTTCATGACTCAAAATGAAAAAACACAAACCTTAATACAAAAATTTCATTCCGTTAAGACTTGATTTTTGAAATATTTATTTTTAACGGTCTAAATTGATTTCCGAAAAATCCTTTCTTAGTGTTCAAATTTAATGTTTCTTACTTCAATAGCTTTGAAGGGGTGAAATATTACAAGAAAACGGGTTACGAAACTCTAGTCTTCGATCATTGTTATTTCATTTTGAGTTAACGAGTTAGCGAATTGGTTGCGAAGTGGCGCATTGTGAACTACTTCTGTTCTGTACACTGATAGAAGGAATTTCTTGAACCAAGTAAATATGTTTTCTTCAAAATAATGTACTTTGAGAAAGAATTTAATTCAAGAATTTGTTTACTTGAAGTACTTATTCAAGTAAACAAATTATTGAATGAAAACAAGGTTTTCTTTCTCATAGTATATTATTTTGAAGAAAACATATTTACTTGTTTCTAGAATTTCCTTCTATCAGTATATAGATTTGGAATTTACGAATAATTTTTTTGAAAAATACGAAATTTAATGTTATATATGAGTAGTTAAGTAACTGGCGTTGCTCCGATTCCCATCGACTTATAAAATATATGAAAAGTGAATTAGTCGGAGTAGGTTGATTATCTAAAAATAAATATATGGAATGCTTTGTTTTTATTTTTTTAGTATAATAGAATTATTATTTAAATAAATAACTAATAATCGTTTTTTTTCTTTTTTAGGTATGTCTATGGCAAAATTTTTGATGATAATTATAATGTAAGTAACTATTCGAAGTATATTGTGTTTATATACATAATTAACAGCCATACTTTCTTGCGGCTCCACCAAGTTCAAATACGCATACGGAAAGGTTTTGCATGGGTGTTGTAGTGCTTTTAATATCTTAATTTTTATAATACCTAATTTCATTGTAAACGGTATTAATTTTACAATACTTATACTTGAAAAATACTTAAAAAATTGCATAGAACGAAATAGAAAATATTGTGTGAAAAGACTTTTTCTACGAAGCAATTATTTGCAATGGTTAGTTTCATATCAAACCTCCAACACTTGCGTTTGGTCTATATTTGCACAATTCAAAGAGATTGGGTTGTGTTAAAACAGTCATGTAGTGTATCTTTAAAAATCCAAATAGGAGCTATGTAGATAAGGTTAATTTCCTAGAGGAAAGAATCATAATGAATACCAAATCAATCATATTTGACTAAGTTGTAATAGTCACTATTATGGGTAAATATTTCCGTAAATAATAGACTTGGCAAATATAGAAAAATTAATGTTCTGTAGTTTCACCAAGAATATATTTTTCATTTTAATAATATTAAGGGATAAACAAATTTTCCCCATAAACAAATCCCATTCCGAACAGACTGAAATCTTATCACCGGTATATAATCAAGGGGTAAATTTTCAAGAAAGAAAATTCATCAATACTAAAAACGTTTTATATTGATCACGTTTTTAGAATTAACTGTTTCATTATTATTTTTTTTTAAATCTACTATAAAAAAATTGTAAACGTCTGTTTACTTATTTGTTTCTTTGTTTGTTCGACGCACAAAAACTACCGGACTGATTTTTATAAAACTTTTATTGAGAGTAAAAGCTTATGTTTAGACTTAAAAATTCGTATTTGAAGTAGTGGAAACGGTGTGAAGGAACATTGACTTTTTTAGTCTTAAAATGACGAGAGCCGGAAATATAAAGAAAACATAAAATATCTCAATTTTTTTTAAACAATAAAACGCGAACGAAGACGTTAATATAAGCGAGTAGTTTATAATATTTTCGAGTTTTACTGTAAATATTTTACATATTAGTTATACATATATCAAACTATATACACATATAGTAATTAGAATATATTATTACTATTTTATAATATACATGAGAGAAACAAAAAAATTTATTGATATTATCGTATCGTTTTGCTAATATTGAAAACAGGTATGTGTTTGATGTAGATTTTATCAGATAAAAATATACTCAACAACATTCATATATCGACATTTGTCAATTATTATATTTACTTACATGGCGGTATATATAGTATATGTACAAATAAATATAGTGAAGTCACAGTAATTGGATCCTCATCTAGTTGAGCACCTGTTTTAATCAAGAATAGCTGAGCGATAGTTTACTTTAAAAACTATCGTCAAAAAAAAAACAAATGTTTTTTTCTCCTACCGACAGCACACTTGGAACCGATAAACATTGAAACCAGAGTAAATCTGTAGGTAGATATTCTTGGATTTTAAGAAAAAGAACAATTTGACAGCAAGTGCCGAATAGCTACATTGGCATAGTACAAAATTTTACAGAAAGTGTTATAGAAATTCAAGGATTTAAAGCTTCAATCTTTAAAGCGAAATCTTAGAGTTCCAATTACACGATGATTGAATATAATAATACTAAATATATATAATAAGTTTACTACAATTCTCTACAATTGAATAAACTAAAAAATTGACGCCAACGTACTAAACAAATGTTTAATCACTTGGACTCCATCCAATGTTTTATTAAAAATTTATAAAAGTTTTACTTACTATACTAATTTTAATATTTTACAAAATTCACTTTACTTGGAAGACTTTCCGATTCCAGAAACTGGTATATTCTTACAAATTCACCACCTTCAAACCCATATATAAATATTTTTTTAATAAAATTTTCAAACATTTTTCCTTTCGTTATTATGGACGTTATAAATCAATTTCGATCTTGCTTTTCAGTATGCAAGTCTAGAAATAAATTGTTTTTGATTGATATTCGAACCGTCATTTCTGAGATATTCGTTATAATATAAAATATAATAAAGTTTGCAAACTACCTTGCGCTCATTCAAGGTATTCTGGTCTGTCTACAGAGGTCATGAGATGATCAAACCAAGTTTTTATTATATTTTTATTCAACTTAAGGATGTTCGAAAGAGAAAAAAAATGCAGAGAATTTCCTGTAAATTAAATATATTATAAAAAAAGTCAATACGAATTCATTGGTATGATTCAAAATGTTAGTTCAAATGCATTTTTTCGTATTTTTCGATATTGAAAATCATACATTTAACACTGGGTCTTATGGAAAAACTACAAATTTAATCTTTATAATCGAATAAAACATAGTTTAAAATGCAGAGTTTTTATAAAACTCACAAGAATTTATATGAGCCAAAGATGAAGGTATGTTCAAATGCATTTTGGAAAGTAATAATTATATAATTAATTTTATCATATTAGAGAAGCAAAACACAATATTTTACTTTTTTATTTAAAATAAAAGAAACATTACGAGTTACGACTCACAAGTATTAGTATTTACTAAATAACCATAGAATGTTTAAATCTAGTTTCAACGTATACATTAAATCTGTAACGTTGTGGGCATGCGCAGTCACTTAATACCCCCCTTACGTCTTTCCCCGCAAAATGACTCTTTCGATACGTCCTTAAACTAAAAATAATGTACATTAATTCAATCGTTTTAATGTTCACTTTACAATATACGTAGTATATTAACAGGAATTGCTGAAGAAGCGTTCATATAGTTTCAATCCAATTTAGGTAAGACGGAAATGTATAACTGATTAGAAACAATCACCAAAATAATTGAACAATAGAAATCAATTAATTATGTTTATTGTGTGTTTATGTGTACTATTATTAGATACAAATAAGATACATTTGACTTGCATAGCAATTAGTGAATGTGCTTTGTATCTTGTTGTTGTTGTTGTGACATTATTACATTGTTTACTTAATTTGTTAGCTAAGGAGTGTATGGCGATTTATGTGTACATTGTCGTTGATACTATTGACAACTTATCAAAGGTGGCATAACTTCTAGTTTTAGAAAACAGTCGTATCACAATCATTGTTTTGTTTATTTATGACGATATAGTTTTTTGCCTGGCGAAAAAAGACCAATCATGGTATAGTTTAAAATCACTACCAATTAGAAACAAATCCGAACTTAAGTTTCCGAATGTTTACGTGTTTTTCATTCCTTATGTATCCAAAAGCAAATTTAGTTTTTTGAATTATATTTTACAGGTAATTAACTCAAAATATAAAAAAAAGAAAATGATGAGGTTCGTATCCGTGCCGTAGTATACCCAATGGGGCTGCCACATAATTGCTTTGCGCCGTTTTTACATTTCATTTTCTGCGCTGCCATATTTCTTGATTTCATTAAGCTCTGGACTTTTAAGGCTCGATGAGTTTTTTTACGCGAAATTTCTTCTGATATCCGTTTTTTTTTTCCGAGCATATTAGGAGTCATGAGACGAAATCTTTTTTATTCGCATTCGTTTGGCACTGGATTTTTAGACTCGTTGGATTTCTTTTGACGCGAGCTTTCATATGATATTTCTATAATTCCAAGCATATTTACGAATTATATAAGAAATGTTTTTAAAATGTAAATGTAAATAAAAATAAATAATAAACTTTTTACTGTCGGTTCTTTCTTGTCGAATAGATGGGATTTATTATAATATATAAAAACCAGAAAATAAAAGATACAAACGATTTTTTTCTGATTTGATTAATTATATCTTTTCATCTCCTTGACTATCGTCTTCAAATATTGAATACAGTTAAGTAGATTCTTAACCAATTAAAAACTGCAGTTACTGTTGATATACTATAAATATATATAATTCTCTTGAATATTCTCTCTCTCTATCCCCAAACTCCAAAGTCCTCCCATTTATCGAAACGTATGTGAAATCTATGAAGTTGAGATTTTGCATGGATAAAGATCTTTAGAATCCACAAGACGTAACCCAAAGGATCCATAAGATATTATCACATATAACAGTTTATATTTTGGGCTATTCTGTATCGAATTTCATGGAAAATGGGCTTCCAAAAGGCAAAGGTACAGGCGTTTTAGGAAAAATTTGTTAAAGGGAAAAAATATAGAATATGTTGTGAAGAATAATTAACTATAATAAATGACGGAGCGGATGATACGTTCTTGGACCTCCTAACCTTCGGCTCGACCAAAATTGGGGAAACTGAGGTAAAACAACAAAATTGGAGCTCTTCCCTGACATACGCAAAGAGGGCGGGTAAATTCGATAACGAACACAGGGCTAAAGGAAACGAACTAAATATGATAGAAGGTCAGAAGAGGTTATGTGGATGGTTTTCCTAGGGGTCGATAAATAATTCCTAGAAAGGTTTCGGCCTCCCCTCCACTACTACTACTATGAGAATGAAAACTTAACAGTTTTGTTATTTGCTATCAAATTTTCTGCACTGTCGTAGTCAAGACTCAAGGAAACACTCTCTTAATTAGACATAACAACAAGTGAAAATGACCATTTACTGAATTAATTGGTTCAATACCTGTGGTGTATACTGAATTAATGAAAAAAAACTTTCTTACAAAATATTTCTATATGTAGAATTAAGGGAGTGTTCTCTTAAAAAACACACATTACCGTTAATATTTCAACAGGTTTTCCCTATCATAACTCACTAAACGTATCACTTAATTTGGTAGTAATCAATTTAATAATTGATTATTATTTGACTACACACTGAGACTATGATGTGAAGAAATTAAAACCAGTCAAATACCACTTGATGTTGTCAGCGCTCGTGATATTTAACCGTCATACATATATAATAATATGGTCAGTATATATATATCTACATGCAGTAGCGAGTGTATGGTAAGTAAACCTGTGCGTATTATTTATGAAAATACCATATTTGGTATACAATCATATCCCAGAAAGTGTATACTCGCCACTCGAAAACATTTACAATCATTTCTAGTTTTTTGTATATCATATATATTTTTGTGTACCTATCCTGTTGTAAAGGTGCTTCTATACGAATCATTTCATTCATACTATTCTCAAAATGATATATAGCATTTTTGGAAAAGAAATATTGCAGAAAATTTGGTAGCAACTGACTATAACAACGACGGGTGCCTTCAAATTGTAAGAAATGAAACTTATTTTTCGAGTGTTTTCACGAACTACTTGCAGATTATTTGTAGTTTATGTGAACTTTAAGTAACGTTTGGGTTTAATAACCCCTTATTTGCGGGCGTAGTTGTAGCTATCACATAGGGCGGTCCAAAAATTCTCAAAGGTAAACTAGTTTTTACCCTGACTTACAGCTACAAGAAAGATACCTCTAAACGCCAATAAAAACTATTAATGGAAAATTACACGGGGGATGCTTCGAATAAATGATAGGTGGATATCCGCCGAATATAAGCGTTTTTGCGAAGACTAATGAGGGAGTTTGGACTCTCTAAACCTCACCCTTATATATGTCCGTGATCTTATCGTTTGTATGCTACGGTATTTCGTTAAACATGTCAGTTACTTTATGCGGGTAGTTTGAGTGACGGAGTTAAGTTATAAGCGTAGTGTAATGTAAGATAAGTACGCTGATTTACAATATATCAGCCCAGCGTTCTTACCGGTCTATGGTATAGAAGAAGTATGCTTATGGCTATTGAGAATTTCACTGTTTTTATTCATTAAATTGGCTAAGAATGTTTAAATCAATCTTGTATTTGTAAATGTGTGATTCACAGGTTTATATCCTTATTTTCATTTTTGCTTTATGAAAATTATGGCTAAAAGCTATCTATTATCACTTAATTCAATTACATACTTATTGTGTTAATAAATACTACCGTCATTCTGATGATTCTTTGAAATGGGTAATGTTTAATAACAGAAGCATCGTTGGTGCAATGGTAATATGACATTTACGTATGTATTTATTTGTTCTGGTATTTAATCACGAATGGCAGCTAAGATTAGGTATTCTTTTATTAGGTACATTATTTTGTTCTTTTAACAAATTATAGATGGCAAGTGATTCAGACGAGATAAACATTTTTATACGTTTTCGGGGTTGGTTGGACTTGATCAAGTCAATAAAAAAGTGTTGTAAATGTTTCAACTATTTTCAGTTTTTGAGGTTAAGAATGAAATGCGATCTGTCAAACCTAACCCGGATTTAACGACTCTAAAAAACGTTTAGAAATGTTGAAAGACCTTTTTTTTCGTGCAAGTATTATTTTCATCGGGAGAATAGGGAATATGCATGAAAATTTTTTTTCACATTTAATTTCAGAATTTGAAAATACTGTTAATACTGTAATAATATTTAAGAACGAAATTAAAATCCGACAAATATCAAGGAACCTATAAGCTTTTAAAGATTATTATCTGTCTCTTTCTTGCAAAAATACTAAAAACGGAGTTTTACGTGTATTTTAAATGGTGAAAGTGTAAGATGACGTCACATAACATATCAAGAGGGCTATTACCCTCTTTGTCTAATTGGGAATTTCAATCATTCATATCTCGCTTATTTTTAAAGTTATTTAAAAAGTAATTTTACCTTGATATTTGTCAAGCAAACATGCTTCAATTGAAGTAAAAAAAAAATTTCATGCATATTCCTTATTGATTTATTTTTAAGACAACTTAACACTGCCTACCCGTACTATGCCGACGTGGGTTAGCTAGTTCCTAATATAATTAATAGTATTATGGTACTTATATTCTATAATTGATAATTATATTATAAATCTGAAATTGTTTCTAAGAATCGGATGCTTTTATTTGTATTTCTATGCACTATGGTATATAGCATTATGACTTCAACTGCATACATGATGCACTTGAAGAAAATGTTTAAATATGAAATTATTTTTAAGTAACTACTTAAGTTTTGTCTGCAGCATGTAACACCACTTAAATGATAAATGTATGTATGTACTCAAAATAATTCTGTACAATACTTATAACTTACGTTTACTAAGAAAACTCAAAGAAATATTATTATTGTTGTGTACATATAGATGAATAGTTTTATTACCTCTATACACAGTTTTACAACGGTACGGTACGGCATGCTGCAAATTGAGCTGAAGCAAGAAGATTCTTGTGGCATTAGAAAACTCTACAAGTGAGAGTAGTTGTAAGGTCCCGACATTTTTCCCCTCGAGAACCTCTTCAAGTGAGATACAGAAACCACTATATGAGAGAGTCAATTTTCACGCGTGGACCTCTGTATCTGAGACTGTCACTTGCCCTATACGTCTATAAGCTACTTGCCCTATATCTCTAAAAAGTATAATAACTCTAAACTTCACGTCCGTGAATGGACAAGGCTGAGGGAAACGAAATGGTCTATGAACATTCTCGAAGGAGTCGCACTCCCAGGGAGCGAAACCATATCTAGGAATAATTAGATGCATTACCTCTGCCCTTGACGACTAGGTGGATATGCCTATGAACAGGAAATGAAAGGTTACATCTAACTGAAGACTTACCAAACAGTAGATAGTGGGGTATAACGTCGCAAGGTCAACCTGCTCCATGACTTGTCATTGCGGACTCGAAAGAAGTCTATCCCTCATGGGTTTGAGGGACACGCGACTAGTTCCGACTGTAACGGGACGGACGACACGTTCTACCAACTAGCTTCCGACTCAACCGAAATGGGGGTACCTGAGATAAAACAGTTGAACCAATATGTGGAGCTATTTTCTGTAAAGAGGATGGGTGGTTCAATAACGACTACATATTTGTTTATTGTTATTTTTAACCCCCGGCGCAAAAAGAGAGCTGTTATAAGTTTGAAGCCTATGTGTGTCTATCTGTCTGTCTCTGGGCCGATTTGAATGAGGTTTGTTTTATAAGAAAGCTGGTTTCCTTACGGTGGTTCTTACCTTTGCTTGATAAAAATCTGTGCAGTCGTTTGAAGATTAACAGCTCTTTTCCAAGATGATATATAGAAAAAGTTGGTTTCTTAAATATAGGTAAAATAAATAAAGGTTTTTTAATTTTATCCTCATTTTGATACCCAACTAATTTACTTGATTTCAAAAGAACGTATCAATAACGGATAATATCTTAAGCGTGTTGGGATTCTTCTCTCAGAGGTCATATGAGACTTTTACACCCATTTTTTTTTTATTTGTAATAATATTTATGTATTTATTTATTCTTGTAATACGGTATATTGGGTACATGAGTTGAATAAATGATATGTCGGTAAACTGGATAACAACTCCTCTAAACTTTATTTTAAATAGTCATTTGACAGATAATTTCATTCACTTGTTTTTGTTGTTGTATAATACTTCAACATCTACGTCTACGTCTGCGTATAATCTTAATAAAATAAATAATAAATCGTTATATTTGTTATTTATTAAAAAATTTATTTTAATTTCTAGAAAACTAGTTTTGTATGTTTAAGAGTTACAAGTTTGGTTATTTATGCGATTGTAAAAGTATCTGGTTCTGAAATGCTTTTATGGTTTCATTATGGTATTCAAATTGAAGTCGCGTTCACAAAAATTTATTATGAATATCACACTATTTCTAAATACAGACTGCCATGTCAGACTATTGAGCTCATATTATGGTAAAAGTATGGAGGTTATGAAAAAAGGGGTCGGGCAAAGGACAATTGTTTTTAAAACAGAAACATTTTTTGTATTTGTGGATTCCCACCTAGTATGGACCGATTTTGTCCATTCACACGAATTTGAAGTCATTTTTTAGCACTTTATTTATCTCATCTGGTTATCTCTTTCCTTTCAGCTCGTTATGTTTTTTCGTTTTTGAGTTATTGCGCTCACTGGCGAATATATGGGTAGAAATGTCACCCATGTGGAACATTGCGGAAAATGTCGGTCATGCGGCAAATCATTTATGAATACAAATACCAAATATTTTATATTATTATTAAAAAATTACCCGAAAAAGAAATTTTACTATAAAACTCTTCACAAAATTGATGCGATCATACTATAAGTCATAACGCGTTGTTCAATTTTTAGAGATATTTTATCTTAATCTTTATAAATAAAATTCAAGTCGTTTTAAAACTTAATTATCCTGAAATATTTTGCAATAAGTCATTGAAAAAAACTCAAAAGATTAAAATAGATTAAAATCAGGTGATTTTAAATAATAATAAATATATTTTTTTAAATAATAATGGAAATTCATACATCATTGTAAAAAATTAATGTTTTTATTTATTTATTTGTATGAGTTGGATAAATTTTTATCGTAAATAAACTGTTTTGCATACAATCAAAAAGTAATAATAACAATCTCTTTGGTTGGCAATTTAAATTATATTTAAAAAAAATTATATATAAATACATACATATTATTATTATTATTATTATTATTGTAATTTTTTATTCTTGTTATTTAAAAGTATTATTAAATTTAATTAAATTAATGTGTGTGTGCCTCATAAAGTTTACTATTTAACTTTTTAAACGGTTCAAAGAAGATAATAGATATAAATTGTTTAATTAATATTAAATACAGTGACGTTGAAGGCAGGAATTATGGAACAATTCAATTATTTTTGACGTATAAAATAAATGACAAACACACCATCATAATCCAGACTAATCATCAAATGTGATTTTACAAGTACTCCGACGAAAACGGAATCAATAACGGTATTAGCGAAGTGAATGAGGTTTATTCTCTACAAATATGTAATTTTATACTACTTGTAGTTTATATAACGACACTAATGTAAAATTTAATTGTTTTCATTTCGATAGGTACTGTATTAAACGTAAAATGACTAGAAATTTTCCCGATGAATCAATACAAAGCTATCTCGTTCTCAAGCTTATATAAAATAGCACTGGAACTAACGAACCGGGTATCTCTATCCTGATAACATTAACCTCTAACACGGATACTCAATTGATAAAATTGTCCCAAGTGGGGCCTCCGGCTTCAGTTTCTCTGGTGTATATCCTAGCACATTTATGGGCATTAATTGCAGTTTAATTATTTGGATTCAAAACAATAAAATTCCAAAAATTAACATTTATCTTAATCATTTGAATGTACATAGTTTGAAAATTTCCTGTATTATTTTGGAAGTATGAAGCTTGCTATAATCAAATGAAAGTTGTAACATACATACATTTCATTAGAATAATACCTAACAAAGACCAAAAAATACAAAATATTTTCAGTAGAATCCTTTTTGTTTTATCTAAAAATATACGTACTAATTAGACTGGAAATCCGTTGAGAAATCACCGGTGTCTGTATTTTGACATAAACCTTATCTACGTTCTTAGTTAATACAAGAAGCATGGTATAATTTTTATATGCAAACAAAAATCAAAGACATTATTTTTTTTCTTCATTTTATTATTTTCGAGATACTTTTGTATTATTGAACATTAAACATGGGACAGAGTATATTAAAGCAAATTATGTAAATATTTAATTATTGTAAAATTCTATGAAAATCCTATATAAATGGATCATGTTGTTAATTAATGGTGAAATTTAATATTTCTCTACAATATAATAAGATAAATTCTATGAAAATAATTTAATACGAAAATAATTTAATATGTTTTTACATTTATTTGGCTTTTCAAAAGCATGAATGTAATATTAGATTCGTAGAAAAACATTTTTTTACGAATAACTATTTAAAAATAATTTGTAACATAAAACTTTTATATTTTCTAAATAAATTGAAATGAAATTTTCATAAAAACATCATAAGTATTTTTGAATAGTTTAAATAAAATTGAAAACAGGGTCAATTTTCTAGATGAAAAATATTTTCAAAGTTCTAAAGTTGATACAGAGAAGTTGTGGGTTCGATCCCCATCAAAATATATATGATTTCAGTCAATGTTGAGACATATTTTAATATCAAATTAGGTAAACGCTAATCAGCTCTGTTTGTGTAATTTAACCGAAACTTAACCATAGTAACAGTGGATGGATAGACGCTAAGTTTACAAAAACAAATTAAAAATTTGGTAAATAAAATGGATAATAGATATAAAAAAAAACGTTTTCGGTGTTATTTATTCTCGTATAACGTTAATTTGATTGAGCCGATTTTCAGGCGGTTCATAACCATTACTGCTAAATGTGTATGATTCTAAGAAATTTCACAATACCCAAATAAAACCATGAAATAACGACTATTATAACCCATACAATCCTTTATTATATCCTCTAAGGGGTTGATTTTAAATAAAATAGCCTTGATAATGAAATTTCGGTGATTCTAAGGCTGTTTTCCTATGGTAATAATTTTGAATGGTGGATAATTTTGACGGGTTATAAATAGGTTCTAAATATTTGACGTTTCATAGACCCATGTCCGCCGTGTGGCTGTACCTAAAATAAATATTTTACGATAGAGAAAATTTTTGTTAGAAAATCAAACAATTGATGGTTGAAACATTTGTATGTACCTATGCCCAATAATTTGGGCTGAAATACGAGTAAAGCCACACAATAATGGCGTAGTATTATAATAAGAATTTTATATTGACGTCAATTTAAATAATTTGTTTATATGTAGGTTGTTTATATAGAGCTTCGATAATAATATACAGAAAAATGTTTGTCTGCTTATATAAAATATCTATCTATAACAATGCTTTTGTATCTTTAAAGTGCATTATTTATTTAAATTGTTTAATCGAAAATTATTATTATAAATATAGAAAGAATATAAATTGAATATTATAAGATTAAAATTTAAATTATTATCAACGTGTCTGGTATATTAAATTTAAAATACATTTTACTTTATATTTTGTATTTATATGTCATAGACATGAAGTACAATCCGGTAATTCGCTGAATGGCTCTAAAAAATCTTACTAGCTTTAAGCCAGAAATGTGACCAGGTAGAAGAATGACTCATATCAACATTCATTTACTCATGCATCGACAATTATTGTTGGGCATTCATGAAAATTTACAATAAACAATTCATTAAATGAGTGTTTTATAGTCAGCGTAAAAAATCGAGGTATCATTTAAAAATTTTATAATTGATTTGTGTCGATTGAAAAATGTGTCAAATAAAAGTTTCTAGTATAGTTATAATGAACTACTGAAAACCGTTAAAATTTTGCCGTTGGTAACTCTTTTGAGCCGTACTCATTCAGTTTAGTGTGTTGATTAATTAGTACGCTAATCCAGAGAGAAGGAGGTTTATCGTTCGAGTCTAAGTGGTCATCTTATCTTTTTAGCGAATTTCCTCCAAAAGAAATTAGCTATTGTTTTTTACATTTTTATCACCCCTGTATATGAACATTCGGTAAAACCTGATAAGCAAGCTCTTGGTCGTTGCCACGATATGGGCGAATCGAATCCCGTCAGACTGAATTAGAAGGCGGAGTAAATAAGGTCTAAGTGCAATACTTTTTATACGCCAAGATATATCTACCTACCTATCTTTTTCACATTTTTAATTTATAACAAAAATTGATAAATCTAAATAGTTGACAATCCGTTATTTCAAATAGAATTCTTAATAATTATACTAGATTTGATTTGTATTTAGTATTCTGACATACTAAACTTCACAAAAACAATTAGTAATTTATTATATTTCTTGTTATACATTTTATTCATCCACTATCATTTAAGTTGAGGCGTATTAGATATTGGTTATCATTAAATGCTCTCAAATTCTATTTAAATCGTTTTTCTCCAATCTAAACTTTTAAATTTTAATTCAAAATCCCGTTTTTTTTAAACCAACTGAAACTCTCCATAAATTTCAATGCGTCCAAATGCACACGGAGGTTAATTCATTCACACCTTATTGTTTATGATATGTCTGTCAGTATAAGTTAGATTTAACCTCAAAATTTCACATGGGACTAACACAAGTGAATTTAAAATAAAGATAGTATTGATTTTAAAAGATTTATTTAATTTATTTAAACAATATATTCTGTGAAATAGTTCTTTTAGTAGCACAGGCATGTCTGTCAAATATTTTGACTAAAGTATTTTTTTATTATAATAATTTAATTCATACCATTTGCAGGTTACAATATTTCTTTTATAAGATGTTATTTGAAAAATAAAATTAATTTAAATACACACAAGTGATTAAACTGTATTGAATAATTAACAATTACACGAAATAGCAGTATACAACAAATAAAAAATACAAAAACGAATTTCAACAATGAACAATTAACAATAATGTCTGTAATTATTCCGAAATAAAACGTATTGGAATATTAGTTAAATTCCACATTCTTCGGACAATTCGACCGTCTTGATCGATAAAAAAACGCAAGAGAGCAAATATTTTAATAAATCACCATGGAGATAAATCTTTAATTTGGCATAATTCCAAAAAAATCAAACACTCGGTCATCTTCTATGTCAGGCACGAATCCAATGGTCGAATAATTGAACTGAATAAGGTTTCTAAAGTAGAGTTTAGACTGCTGCCCGTCACATTTAAAAGAAAAAAAATTTATAAAACATACTTCGGTATCTGAATCCGGTACATAATTTATATCAATTTATCCTTAGCGTCAAATGATAACATAATAATGGTAATTATTTTTGTTTCAAAGTTAAGCCACTTAACTGAATCTAAACATAGTTCTTAAATACTAATCTCTGTAACTTCCTATAAAAGTTAACATTTCTCCACGAATAAAGGTTACAAACAATTCTAACCGCAGTTAATTCAAGTATGAAATTTATAAACACAAAATAATATTAATGTACATTTCAAATAAATTTGTATGTTTATTAAATCTATGTCATTTAAATTATTCATTTACCTCTACCTCGATCTCATATAATATATAAAATAAATATTTATGGTATTGGGTCGCTTTTATAAGTGCTTTTGTTATTAAAATGTCAACATTTATGTCATAAAATGTCATAACACTGGATTGTGACATCCGTATGACATAGCACATTCTCCGTTCGTTGTTGACATCTTTTGTAAACACATCATCAAGTTCGTATATGTAGATACCTCAAACCACATTTTGCCCACCGAAGATGGTGAAAGTTTCTACAAGGTGGCGCAAAAGTACCTTCACGATTTTAAATTCAAAAAAGTGTATGAGAAGTTAAGAAAATATATATATTCTTTATATTTTGCAACTCATAATATAAAGTGTGTTTCTTGAAGTTTTTTTCCAACTATTTACGAAAAATGATGTTTAACAAATGATATCCCCTTTCGCGCTGAAAACTATGAGCTCTTTTCAGCACATCTGACCTTTCGTAAAGTTTCTTGAGATATCCCCAAAATCTCTCGCCTAATATTCTAAGTTGTTCCAAGTATTTTGGCTTGTTTACATAAACCCTTCTTTCAGATAACCCCAAAGAAAATAATCCGTAATTACGTATGGTTAGAAGGAGCATATCTGAAATTAAAATATCGTCGATAGTTTCTCTGAGTAGAAATAAAGCTTCTTCCGTTTCCCAAATAAAAAGCTACGATATTTATCCTTTCTGCAGGCTGGTATCGTTCTATATCGAAACTCCTAAGTATTTACTATAATCGAAAAAAGAGAAACTGAATAAATATTAATTCCAGAAAGAATTATTGAATTTAAAAATCATGAAGGTATTTTCGCGCCATCCTATATATATTTCCTGATAATACTTACTTGAAGACAGTTTATGAAATGTTAAAGGTAGAATTTCACCTATAGTTTTCCAGATTTTTGCAAATATATGTCTACTATCATTATTAACTAATTGATATTTTAATACTATTAAATTTTGTGTTTTATTAAAAAGTTTTTTTTCCAATTCATAAATAATATCGTATATATTCGCGACGATATACGATCGCATGCGATCGTATTATTCGTATTCAAGTAAGACGAGAAATCGGCCATTTTTTACTTTGTTAGGATCTCATAACTTTCTTGGCAAGCTTATTTACTTACGACTTTGGCATTTAGGGTAGCTAGATTTTTCCCATGGTATAAAATGTAAGCAGACGATTGTTTAAACAATACAAAATGTCCCACATTTTTAGAATTAACTATTAAATTTTTCCTTTCATTTATAAATAAGTATATTTTAGTTTTTTTTTTAAATATACATTTTTTTTTAAGAACACCAATTTGATTTTTCATAATCTACAAACGGTTACACTAAAAAAGTTAATTTAAATCATAATATTTACCAACACTTTCGTCAAATTTGTAATTTATATTTTGTGGAATATTTTCGAACATCATCACTAGCCCATTGATATAAATAAACTTTTAAATCAACTCGACAATTGACGGAAGTGAGTGAAAAGTGAATTGCAAAATTTTCTCTGATACTTGGATGAAGCTAATAAAAGCATTTTAAGAACAATCAAAATATGCATGGCAAGTTGTGAAACGCCAAGCCGTAGCATAATAGATCGATAGATACATCTTGGGGTCTAAACAGTATTTCACTTCGGTCCCTTATGGTCCCTTGTGCTCCCCCTTCTACTTTAGTCCGACGAGATTCGCTTCTCCCATATGTTGGCCATACCCATAATGCGACTATTTATAAAACTCGTTGTACAATGTGTCATATTTATAAGTTTTGTATGTTATTTATGTCACGAGTTTGGTTGTATTGTTTACTTGTGTTGTTTTAATTAGGATATTTCAATTAGATAGATAACGGTATGGTATGCTTTTGCTACAATGCATGCATGTCTATTAATTATACACTCTATATTACTATAATAATATTAAATCAATTAATTATGATATGCAAGTATTGTACAGTAAATAAACTGTTTAACTTAATTTCTTTACTACATATTAGATTAAGATAGTTCACTCGTAAACAACATATTAGTTGGAGGTAGATCACTCGTAAAACTAAGTGAACTACCTTAACCTAATATCTTGTAAAGAAAGTTAGATTGATATCCGTAAACAAAGTTGAGGATTTAATATGCATATTGAGAGTATTCATTGGCCACATAATCATTCGGTTTTTGGGAAAATGTTGCGAATAAAGCTTGTTAGTATATACAAATACATATATAATGAATAACATTTGCCTGGAATCAAGTATATCTCAAGAACCGAAGATATGATCGTTAATTTATCTAAATTTTCGTTATTTTTACTCTAGATTTACTATAGAAAATGATTTTGACAAGGAGACAAAAAGTTTTGTTCGAAATTTCGCATTTTTATTAAGAGTAGTACCCCTTAGAAAAAATCAGAAAATATGAAAAAAAATTTTTGATTACCGATGTTAATAAAAATTACGTTATTAGCTCATTGGAGCCCAAAAATTTCAAAAATCGCATTGAATTCAACGCCAGAATTATAGTTTTCAAAATATGGCTTCCTGAACTATCAGATTAAGCGATCTGAGCCTGGAATCAAGTATATCTCAAGAACCGAAAATATGATCGTTAATTTAACTAGATTTTCGTTATTTTTAGGTCCGATTTACTCTAGAAAATGATTTTGATCATAATCGGGGACAAAAATTTTTGTTCGAAATTTCGTTTTTTTACTAAGGGGTTTTAGATTTTCGTTATTTTTAGATCTAAAGTACTTAAGAAAATGATTTTGAAATTAATCGGAGGCAAACATTTTGTTTTTGGAATTTTCCCAATTCCAAAAACAATTTTGTTTCTGAAATGTTTTTTGTTTTTAATTTTTTTTTCGTAAACTGAATAGTTATGCCAATGTTTCAGCACAAAAACTGAAATAAACAGTTCACGTATTGATCAAAGTGCCTGATTATTCATATAACCCGGATTTTTATTCAAAATTATGTTGTTTTCTATTTATTGACGAAATGTAAAGCTGGCCGAATAAAATATTTTAAAATAAAATTCCACACGTGGCAAAATGAGAATGAAAAAACAAACAATTTATTTTCCACAACATGAAAATACCCAGTAGAATACTAACAAAATAAAAACACTGCTTCTCTATTCAATACTAGGGAATAAAAAACTGATATATTTAGTAATATCCTAGGTGTATAAACAACAGACTAATCCCTAAGGAATACCTACACGAATCTATATTATACTTTAATAAAATGAAGTGAAAACTTAAATTATATTCTCTGGAATATTAAATACCGTACGGATTGTTTTATTCAATCAGGGGTGAAAAAACAATGTTATGTTGGATTGTGTCGTAAATGAATATACAGTTTGTATTTTAAAATAGACCCAATAAAGTGTAGACCAAAATAAGTGTAGACCTAATAGACCCAAATAAAGTGTATCTATCGCTGTCTATATGCAGTGTACTTTGTTACACTTAAATTGTATTGCTATTGCTAAATAAAGTGTATGTATCACTGTCTATATGCAGTGTATTATGATATGGTGTACTTTGTTACACTTAACCGCTTGTCGAGTGCAGTTTGGGTGTAAAAAAGTACATTATATCATGGTATACTGTGCAGTGTGCATAGACAGTGATAGATGCAGTATACATTGTTTCTAGATTGGGTCTATTTTAAAATACAATCTGTATATGAGAGGAAAATTTAATATGATTAAAAAATGTACTCACTTGTGAATCAATCCCTGTGTATCTATATATAGATAATAATAATACAGGGTAAATTATATTCTTGGAAAAAATCATTTTATATATTTTACTAAATTTAGTTAATTTAATCATAATAGATATAATATAAATAATAGATGCCAAAGAACGACTTAAAACCTCAATAAACGGAAAAATAGCGTCATATCACTTATGACGGGCTAAGTAATATCGCGCGCCGGGCCAAAATGGTTTGAGGGCATAGTGTGGCGGCGACATGAGCTGACCATCGAGATCGTACGATTTAACGGCTTTAGACTTCTTCCTTTGATGCCCTCAAAGTAAGCATAACGAATACCATCTAGTAAATTTAGCCAGATTTATGCGACAACGTCATCGAAACATGGACCTCTCGAATACGTGACACCTAGCAAAGCCGCACCTGACATTTGAACGACGTTATATTTCACACTCAATGCCATAAAATATTCTTTCAAAAAAAAAAATATTGAGTCGACATCACAAACTTGTTTTATTTCCATTTAAATCCGAGCGTCCTTATATAAAGACCCTATGCATATACAAGTAGTGCCACACACTCATTTTTTGTGAAGAGATTTTAACTAACCTTGAGGACGTGTAGCCTGTGTTTCAATGCATTGATCGATAGATGACAGGTGATATTTAATTTGATAAATAATTAAAATAAGTAGTCGATTCAAAAAAAGGACACTCACTTTCAGAATTTCAAATTTGGAGAAAAAAAACAGTTTACCTTCAAATTTGTTAAAAATGATATGAATAATTTTGTTAAATAATTAAAACATAACATATTTTCAAATTGTTTTTTGTAAACTAGCGTCTATTTATTTCCATTGTTAGTATGGTTGCCTTTCGGTTATATTATACCAACGGAAGCGACTAGCGTTTACTTACTTTGACATTTTAAGTAATATGTCTGAACATTGATAACATTTTTTGACATCAAATGCTTGATATGAAAAAAAAAAAAAATTAAAACATAATATATCTTTCGTCAATGATCTTTAACAAAGGTGGACTGGGTACTCTAATTAATTACAACCCACACGTTGCAATATCAAAACTATTTACCGACGAAAAAAAGGAGGTACTCAATTCGACCTGTATATTTTCTTTATTTTATTTTTTATGTATGATCACTCAGAACTTTTTACAGAGTAGTCCGACTTTGATAGTTTTTTTTTGTTGGATAGGGAATGATTCAATTTTCGAAAAAAAAAAAGGAACTGAAAAGCAAAAAAAACTAAGTCAATGTAATTACCTAACTAATTTTGAGTCGGCGCCAAAAAATCTCCATCGAAATGGGCGAAGGGTTAATCTGATTTTCGGTAATAGTAAATATTACAAAATACTATACATATATTGTTTGTTTGGCGCCGACTCAAAATTATTTAGATATTTACATTGACTTAGTTTTTTTTTGCTTTTCAGTTCCTTTTTTTTTCGAAGATTTAATTTTTTGTATCAAAGTTTTTATTTTTTGCTTTTCAGTTACTTTCTTCTTTTGTCGGTTCTATTTTTTGTTAAAAAGTTTTTTTGTTATAAGTAAACATTTATGTCATCTTTGTAATAAGTTTTGCTATATCATTATTTGTTTTAAAAAATATATTTATATCATTCATATAAAAAAAAAAAGTATTCATGACAACTGGTTATCAATTAATTGATTACTTGACGTATTAATTAGAAAAAATTTCTAGAATGATAGTAGTTAATTAAAACTATAAAAAGTAAATATTAATGAAATGATAAATGAATTGAATTGACATTTTGATGTCTCTGCTGTATGATGATTTTAAAAATATAATATGAAGAAAAACGTTGCCTTTGGAGTATAGACAATTATTTTTATACCTAATGGCTTGTATGCAAATATACATTGTCGCCAAACTTCTAAGCCGCCTTCCTTTTTGGTGGCGTGGCGCTGACGTCAGTAGTTTGTACTGTTTGTAAACATAGGTAACCTTACTTGAATCGAAAAAAATTAATTTGCTAGTGTTCGCCCCACGGCTTTGCCTACGTGGAACTATCCACTGTACAAAATCTTGGTCAGGGCGTCATATATTTTGTAAACATCTCCTTTGTAGGAATGCACTATATCGATCATGTGCGAGTTCATACTCCGACTCGCACTTGGGTGTGACCACAACCTTTTTTGAGGGCTGGATCCGCGCCTGGACACCGTTTAAGCCATAAATAACACCTGGTAGCAGTATGGATTGAAATCATATTACTGTTATGGCACTGAAACCAGACCTAGACCGTTTATTTTGTATACACAGGGTATTAAAACCTTGAAATAACTTCTACTATAATATTCTTTTTATTTTCTGTTTGCATGAGAGCAAGTAACTAGTGTAAGTTGTTATAATCTGTCATATTCAATGTTTGAATGAACAGTTCAATCTTCTGTATCGAGTATTCTTCTTCTACAAGTATGTATGATATTATTAGAGACGTGGGCGGATTACATATTTTTTTCTGAATGTATTTAATAAGATTACCCAACAATGTTCCAGCGTTCCGTACATATAGGTACATACTACACATACATATATGTATTTGTATAGAATGTAATATTTATTATCATATATTAAATTGTCCGTGTGTATTCAAATATTTAGATATGTTTATAATAACATCTATGTGAAATTATCAAATGAAATATTAGAACAAGGGACTTTAGATGTTTTATTGTGCTGTAATAAAACTTTGCGAGAAATACTTGAGATGTGTAGCATATTCGTAAATTGAAGTGCAGACCTTCAAAGGGTCAATTGATAAGGTATTGATAAGTAATACTACTTATCAATCTCATAAATGTTCTTTTGGCAAAATTTAAAAATTAGAAAAAAAATTTTATATAAGTTTTGTGTATAGGACATGTTTTTAGCATATATTATATGCCTACCATATCCTGACGTTTTACACGACTATAGAACATTCAGTATGATAATCAAGGTTTAAACTACCAAAATAGGATAACTGTTTGTTTTTTAGGGTATTTTGCCCCTTAATATTTTTATTTTAAAATATTTCAAATGATGGATTATTGAAATCTATAAAAACTTAGCGAAAAACTTCAATCACAAGTAACTGAGTTAATTGTCTTTTGTCTTCAAATCTCGTACCGTTTCAAAGACGGATATATTCCCTACTGGTGGGGAGATCTACCTTCTGATTTTGCCCATTCACGAAATTGTCCTTACTTTGTAGCTCTAAAACTCACGTATTTCAGACTGTTATCTCTTTTCGTTTTTGAGTTATCGTGTCTGTGGACAGGTGGCCAGGTAGATGGACAGACCGAAAGATGGATAGATGGACAGACGTAAATTAACTAGTTAGCTCATTTTATGAACACCTATACCAAAATTATTTTTTCCCGAAAGTTGAGACTAAATATACCGGGATATGATAAACAAGGGAAGGTATATATATTTTAGTAAACATTTGCACTGTAAAATATATCTTTCTTTTTTTGTTGGAAAATATACCGATTAAGACATATTAAAAATGCTGTTTTTTTGGCAACGAGTGAAATTTAAAATTTTAGAATCACTCAAATTGATTGTAAGTTTTTATAAAATTTGATTTCATCTAAAGTTTTTTTTTAAATTTCTCTGAATTATCTTGATCATTTTTTTAATTGGTACTAATTATTGTTTTTTTTTTTGAAATTTCAGGTATGTTGTTTTCTATCTATGGATTTCTGGTTTGTTGACGTAAGTGATTATCTATTGTATACTAATGGGAGTGTATACTTCCGTTCAACAAAATTGAACCGACCTAAACCGAATCAGTCTCTCACAATTTTGATTATTTTTGTAGTAAAAGTTTTTGACAGATACAACATTTTATTTTATTTTTATACGTAAAAGGGAGATATAACACTTAACATGTATTTACATTACATATTCTTACTCTATCACTGACTTGTTTACATAAATAAAAAATATAAAACTTTCATTTATTTTTTCACATTTAAAAAATATACTACTTATTTTTGTTTATATATAAATAATATACAGAGAGTTAAAAAGTAGGAGTTTTAAATGTAAGAAAATTAACATTCCAGGTTGGTTCAATTTTATTGAACGGGAGTGTACATTTCCAAACGATCGGAACACTTACATTAATTAAAACTTTCTGATTGATTTAATTACAATTTGGATCTGGCCAAAATATCTTTTTTATAAAAACACGATGTCTCTAGACTTTAAAATTGACTTAACTTTCGTCTGAAACTACGAAATGTTATTTGTA
This sequence comes from Nineta flava, assembly GCA_963920215.1. Taxonomy (NCBI): domain Eukaryota; kingdom Metazoa; phylum Arthropoda; class Insecta; order Neuroptera; family Chrysopidae; genus Nineta; species Nineta flava. The sequence goes on from OY986044.1 coordinate 53,488,565, forward strand.
GCTTATAATAAATAGACCATATAAATTGAACTAAAAATATACTATACGTACAATAACCAATGTTTGAATTGTAATGTTATTTATGATGAGTACCAACCTTTAAGGATGTACGAGCGCTGATGTATGGTCTATTTATAAAATTCTTCAAGATCTTGTATAGTACATTCATAAAAGTTCCCAATAATGTTTATTATTTTTTGTCGTAAGTTAAAAAATTCAATTTAGGCCCGTCATACCGGGCTTAACCAAAAAGATATTTAAGAAAAAACCTGAGATTCCGGGTAATTAAGCTACCGCTGGCAGAAATAAAATTTACCCGAAATTTCAGTTGTTTTCTTAAATATCTTTTTTTAAGACACCTCATACCGGAATTTTATTGGATCAATCTCTTTATTAATATTTCTATTTTCTATTGCGTAGTTTATTCGTGTTATTTTATTCCAAGTGAAAGTTATCAAAATATGTATAAAAATTAGGGTTTCTCCATAAGAGCAATGCATTAATACTCGAACTTTAACATTAAATAATTAGTTCAAGATCCCCGTAACCCCCCCCCCCCTGAAACTTTTGTAATTGATTTATATGCACTTCAACTGCATATAAACAAAAAATCAAGTTTGAAGCTTCAGTGCTCGTACATCCTTAAGTAAGATTCGGCATGGGCTATTGATTTAATTTGAATAAAATTTGTATACGTGGTTACAAATTCAAATGGATGGACCAGAATATTATCATTACTGGTGTTGTTGTTTATATTTTATTATTTCTGGCTCTGATGTTGTTTGTAGTACTAGTAGTAATAACCATAACATTTGTTTTTGTTTTTGGAGGCCGGACACGTGGTATGGTGTCATTGTAACAAATATATAAAGTTGATATACTTTCTTTTGTCTAGTGAAAATTTTTGATCTCAAATGTTTACAGTTGTTTTATACACAATATATATGTCTGCTTTTGTGATACCTTTTTTATGTTTATTTCATTGGACCTTTTTTTATACCTTTTTTTCTTTTCACTTGCATTCTATCTTGGTTGAATTTTGTGTTTTTTGTTGTCATTTCGGGGAAAGGATATTTTTAGTTGTGTATAAAATATATGTGGGTGTTATCATATTTAATTTTGGGGATTTTTGTTTTGAATTAATTTCTATTTCTATGGATATATGGTACTGACATTTTATTTTCTCGGTTTGTGGAAATATATCTTTGAATATAAGTTTGAATATGAGTGTTTCAGGACGAATTATACTTATTTGTGAAAGTTGAAGTATGGAGAGCTTTTAGTTAAATATATAAATCAGGTTTTCAAGCCGTTGTTATTTTCGTTTCGTATTGCGTTCCGGTTAATTTAAAAAAATACCGGTTCGGTCGTTAAAAGTAATTGTTTTTTTCGGTTTTGGTTTAGTTTCAACTGATTATTCTTAGCATGGTTATCCAAAAACAATACCCTGTAGGTTTAAGAATGCAAAATGAAAATATACATTTGATCATAACCATATCTCTTTGACAAGATTAAATCTGATTCTGTCTAGACAAAATTTTTGTACTCATTTAAACCTCAGTGGTTGTCAAGTTGTTATTTATATTGTGTGTCGTATTTGGATGTTTCGAAATACCTCTAATCAATATCTGCTGTAAATGCCGTGATAAATAATTCTGGTAACTTAATGTAATAGTAAAAGGATCCAGGAATCGACCCATTTACCTTTGTATATGATATTGCTAATTATGCTATGACAAATTACGGATGTCAAATTGTTTTGAGATCGATAAAAAAAATTCCATTTTCCCCTACATTTTTAATTCTTTTACAAACTTTTTGAATTATAAAATTTTAGGTTTAAAACGAAAGGAACGTTTTATGTGGCTCTTTCGTCAGAGATTTGACATTTGGCCATTTACAGTTACCAAATTGATATGCTAAGTTTGATTAAAAAGATTAATAAATAGGACATTACAACTTAAATCGCTTACTACATAAGCTGAACATTGCTTAAAGACCGAACTGTAATTGTTGTTATCGGGCTTAAACTCTGAATCGAGTTCTTTGACAATGTCCCCTAATAGAGGATAACCGTGGCAAACTCCTCAGAAGTTTGATGAAGAAAATGATGAATCTCCTTTACAAAATAATTAAACACATTCTAGTTTTATTTGAAAAGTGTAATCTAAATGTTTAAATTGTTTTTATATAAAATGCTTGACTTAATATTTACGAATTGTAAGTTAAAAGCTTTATTACGTCGAATTCTGTGATTTGAGTATTTAATTTTCTTAAGGAGTATAATTTTTTTGTAGATATTTTCAATTTCATTCTTATTAAGTTATTTAAATAAATATTTGTGAACGAAATGAACATTAATATCTGCAGTAAAGAATTATGATTAAAATTGTGTTTGAAATAATTATACACAGAGTGATCTATAAAAAAGATATTAATTTTTGCAAAGAAAATAACTATTATAATATAACTATTATAACTAACTATTATAATATTTTGAAAATAATTTACTACGGTGGCTGAAAATTTTCTTATCATCCCAACTATGTATCTAATATTCTAATCTTAGCTATCTTCACAATAATAGACCAAACTTTTATATATTAAGGTATAGTTCACTTGTAAACTCATTTTGCTTAAGATTGGAAAATAGATGAAATTGAAATATGACATTATGTTCAATGTTTTTAATAAATTTAACAAAAATCTATTGTGAAGCGAGATATTCATTTTTTAATGAATTTTATTAGTTTTTCGCGTATCTAACTTGTCCGCCAATTACTACTTACTGTCTCTAACGTACAAAGTACCATCGTTACTATAGAAAAAAAGACGTTACGCAGGAGCTGCGCCAACTTAGCAAATTTGCTTAGAATACATAAATTACTCTCTAGTCACAATTACAGTTTGATCATAATTAAATGTCGTATCTTATTAATAAATGGTATACGCCAAGGGAAAAGGGGGGCATACAAGGGACATCTTTAATTGTATATATTTCTGTAAATATTAGTGTAACAGAAAAATAATAAGAAACAAAATTACAGTAAAACTAAGTACCTACAACTTAACTCCTGATAAATTTTTCAATTTTCAAATATTAAGGGAGATATGTCAAATTTAGTGTTTCCCCCTTTCTCTAAACTCCTCTTTTTCCTAGTCCAATTTTACCCATTAACGAACTTGACCTTTTGAATACCAAAAGCGCCTCAAATACCAAATTTCATTTCAATCGGAATAAAACTGTGACCAAAGAGAATTCACAGCCCCATTAACTTAACTTATATGTACATATATATGTTGATATATATATACATATATAAAAATTTTAACGATAGTGATTTTTACATCTAGTAGGTAGGATCGATGGAGATTTGAAGAAGTTTTTACGAAAATCCAACATTGGTACAAAAACAATCACTGATTTCCTTTGGAGGAAATTACCTAAAAATGTAGGATTTCTCAAACGTTTCTAGAAACGTTTGTACTTAGCATGTACTTCGAAAATGAAAAACCAGCCAAGCATTTTTAATTCTGTATATCTATCTGTTTTAATAATAATTTTAAAAGTATAATATTTAATAAATGAAGTTTCCTATATAGTCAAATACATATTCGAAATTAATTTTAAAGTTTGAAAATCATTTTATAATTTTATATACTTATACAATTATATAGGATGTTCATATTTGAACGGTTGTTTGATACTTTATCTTAGATATGGCCATAAGTACTCACATAATATTAGTTTTATACTTAGAAAATTTATCAAATTTATGTCATAGTTATATATTTTGATATAAACATACTTTATAATAATTATACGTTTTAATGGAACATCATATATTAAAGTAAAGAATTTAATTTAGTATCAAATATGTCAGATGTAAACTGATTTTCATTTGTTTGTCATTTTATTTTATTATCCCTATATATTTCTGAATAGTGAATTTGTTGTAAAGTATTTATTGGATCACATTCCTATCCAACATAATGGATAAAAATGGTTATATTTATATATAAAGATTTAGTTATAATATAATGTAAAAAAAATCTGTTGATGAAATTGTCCAGTAATTTCTTTACAGGCGGCGTCAGTATATCTTAAGAAGGTAAAAGATAGGGCACTACTTACGGGTGAAAAGTTGTTCATTACACAAAAAATACTTACTACTTTTGAAAGGAATGCCTACAGGAAAAAGAAAACACAAAATATAGAATATCTCTCTTAATATTAGAAAAATCGACCAATTTATAAGAGTAAAGTTGTAGGAAATTAACAATACTAAAATTCATTACCTGATAATTTTTTATAAAACTCTAATATATCCAGAGATATTTAGGATTTTAATTTTCAATCTTAAATATTATTATAAATATTAGAGCTCCAGAAAAAATGATATGAAACCAAATAGTAGTAACATTAAATTTGTTACTACCATTACATCATACTTTACATCTTATTCGTTTTTCGATTTTTCCAATAGTCAGATATAAAATTTGTGAGTTCTCCTCCCTCTCAACCCTCCGTCTTTTCCTTGTCCAATTTGCCCAATGAACATGGCCTTGCAGTTATTAAAAGCACCCCACATACCAAATTTCATTCCGATTGGATCAAATTCCTATTTATTGATCAGCAATAAAAGTTATTACTCTTGATAAATTTTATCTAAAGACTTCTCTCAAAAATTTCAATCTTATCTTTCTTTAATAATGCTACTAAAAAATTTATAACTACAAAAATGTTTAGTCGAATTTATAATGTTCTTCCTGTAGCCGAGTAGTCCGTTCAAAATACTTCACATTTTAAAAACAAGATAAAAAATAATAGAAGTTTTTTTCTAAACAAGAACAAATCGAACAATTTAATATAATAAAATACCTGTGATTGAAAAATTTACAATACTCTCTAAACGAATAAAACACAAATTTTTACTCCCGTTTTGTATTTAATAAATTTAAATAAAGTATAAATTTTTCCGATAACAGAAAACAACATAAACTATGTTTCCAACTGAGATTACATTTTTCGCGTAGATACGGCGAGAGCGTAACATGAGAGTCACAGAAACATGCAGCGAATCACAAAGTACTTGACGATAAAAAGTAATTTCAAAAGTTATATCATTACATTGGAATGAAATGAAAAATACTATGTAGTCGAGTCGTTTTCTCTATATGAGTATCATCCGATTTCTACATTCACCACGTAGTATTGGTATATCGATTTATTAAAGTCACACTACTGTATGAAGATCAAATGGGCAATAATACTCTTTCGTAATATACACGATATATCGCTGTAGAAAACTTTAAATACCATACATTGTATATAATATCACAAAAACGACACCATTCGAAAAAATTTACTTATTCATTTTTATTTTACTATGAATTATGTTAGCTACGAGTTAAACTCACCTTTTTAAATAACTTCGAATTAGTGATGGAAACTTTAACAAGTCAATACAACACAAGAGACATGCTACTCTCGTCTCGTGGCATCACTACTTCTAAACAATTAAATGTAAAAGTGTCTAATAAAAAAATAATAAGTAATAAAAAAAAAACTACCTGAGCTAATTGCTTAAATACCCGGTATATCTTGAATTTATGTAATAAAAAGATTATATTAAAAGTTGTTAATTTTAAAAAAAGGAACAAAATGATGGGCAGTTTTGCCTATTTTGCCCAAACATGGTCCAATTCACCTTATTTTTTAGCTCTGGAGTATTATGACTAGATCTCCGGCTTCCGTTATCGTAGCCAAATAAAACACATAACAGTTTTTATGTTTAACCATAAGCTTTCCACAAAAAGTTTCAAATTAATAGACCAAAATCGGCCCTAGTAGTTTTTGTGTGATTCTCGAACAAACAAACAGATAATTACAGTTGTCTAATAGTAAACATAAGGTCCATTGTGATGGATGTGAGGATGTGAGTGGAGTGGAAGGAATTTTTCTGTATAGACTAGGAATTGGTAGGATATGCGGCTGCAGCCGACTATGATAGGAACTATGCCGATATTCATCTGGAGTTCATGAAAGAAGTTTAGTCAGAAAACCGCCCTCTCCTAATTTTTTCTTAATAATTGACAAACTGCCGATGTCGGGATTCGAACCCATAACCTCCCAGTTTCCAAGTAGGCATACTGCGCAGACATAACGCCTTAGATCGTTCGGCCACTTGGATTGGTTGCCTATATTTATTCTAATTTTAACATTTCACCTTTTAAAAATCCGAAAACGTCTAAATTATCACTCTTCACAGCATACATATTGTATTAATGATTACTTTTCGGCGTACGGCTTACGCATGTGTCACTACCGTAGAGCAATCTTCTCGAGTTATAATGTTCGTATAATTGGAAGTAAAAATTAAAATATTAGGGTTGGTGAATGTGTCCATTGAAATAAGAACACAAAGCTGAAGCTGTTACAATTACCACTGAAGAAGAAAAAAAAGTTTTTTAAAATTTTAACCAAAAAAAAAAACCTTTTCTATAATTTTGTATTAAAACAGAATACCTAATTTTTTTATTATATTTTTTTGTTTTACTTTTAGAGACTTTTTGTCACGAAAAAGTTTGGTCTGCTACTAACAGACTAGTTGTTTTTTTTTTTTCTATAATTACTACCACAGGAATGTTAGATAATGAAGTTTTTTATTGTTGCAATTAAGGATAAAATATGACTAAAGTTGTTTTTACAGAAAAATTTATTATTTTTGTTTTAATAATTTATTCGCATTATTTTATTATCAAAAATTTTATTATTTGTCATAGAGGTTATCAGTGAGTTCATTCGAATTCTATGTTGTCGATGCTTGTTCGAAAAAAATAAACGCATAAAATTTAGAATATATCGTAGAAGCAAAACACGAAAACATTCTAAGAAATGTTATTTATAATGTCGTTTTTTTCTGGATGCCAGTACAGAATGATGTACAAGGAATTGAGACAGAAGAAAACTTTGCTAATATAGGGGCAAAAAAATTTTTACACGACTGGAATTCACCTGTGAAATTGGAATCTATACCTATCGAAGAAAGAAGCAAATCAAAAAAAGCTTCCCTCATTCAAGAGTAAGCTTTCAGCGTTGAGGCGTAGAGTAAATCTTTACGGATATTTTAGACAAAGAATATTCAAAACTTTAGCCAATTTTAGAAAGCTTAAGTATACTAACAATTTTTTACAAGGTTTTATAAACTCAAGAAACGCAAGAAAAACTGATTAAATTGGACACTTTGATGATTTGATGAAAAAATCTTGATATCATTAAGGAACTTCTCTAGGTTCACTTCCGATGCGTTAATTGATGAGGAGGGAGATACTTTGCCTGACCGAATGGCTGACTCTTTGTTTACTAATTATGCCTTACTAATTATGTCTAAAAACCACAGTGTATATAATAATGTTCGGGCGTTATTTTTGTTAATGATTGCAGCGATATTAAATTCGAAGATATTGGATTACTAACAGTGTTTTTAAAGTCCAATAATTTTTGCATCGGTTGATCCCAAGAATGTTATGATTTTTAAATCGAAAGTGTTCATCTTTGACCCGAAATTTATATGTTTTAGTGTACTTTTTTTAACCAAACTTTGATAGTTTTTTTAACATAATACAAAAATATTTTCGAAAAATGAAAATTTGTGTTTACTGTTGATCAGCCAGTTTTTAGACTATCAGGGTACGGCTACGGCTCAACTGGTTTGCAGGATTGGTTGTCAAATCGTACCGCACAATTAAGTGCTTTGTGATAGGACATTCTCATACAAACAAACTCCGCACACGGAGCAAGTAGTATGCAAACCGGTTTGAAACATAGAATGTCCACTATTGTTAAATTTGTTGTGATTCTTTTAAGGTCGATGAACAGTTGACAAACATTAAAAGTAGGCTGAATGATATTAATTCAAATTGCATCGAAGACAACACAAAAGTAATAACAATTGCAAATGATTGCTCAATGCGCGTTTTAAATAAGCCGCACAGCGCAGTATGATGACACCTTAAAGATCCATCTTCATATATCAATGACCTGTCAGTGTCGTGTCGGTTCAGTATCTATCACTGATGTCCATTCGCCCAAATTAGTGCTAATATTTAGAACTCGTTAACTTATTAATGAAAATAAAAGTCTCGAAATCAGATTTTCTGATAATTGCTTTGCATTTGGGCAGAGAAAACGATTCAGAAGACATGGAAGAAAAGAAAAGTTTATGATGTTACTTTGAGGATTTTCGAATGAGTGAAAATTCATATTTGCTTAGTATAAAAGCTTTTTGAACAAATTTGTTCAAAAAGCGTCACTACGTACATGTTCGATAAGCGTCTCACTATTGAAATAAAAAATCAAGACCTCAAAAAATACTAACTTATAACTTTCCTTGGCCAGAATATGATTGTCACTGAACGATGCCAAATTCTAATTGCGCTGTATCACTCTAACGCTCGACTACCCGTCCCTCTTTCCAACTTCTTGTTTCCTTCGAACACGGTAGTAGTCAGTTCAATTTTAACAATCATATTTCGTTAAGCTTTGAACCACGTCAGTTTTATTATCCGTTTCTCTATTAATTTTTCTTAGATGTTATATGTGTTACATAACACGGAGTTGCATCTGCCCCCCTCCCCTGTTGTTACGTCATATGACATAATATTATAACTCTCCCACCAGGAAAAAATGGTACGTGGTTTATGGCTAGCATCTAATCCATAACAAACTACAAAAAACAAAAAATGTGTAAATAGTAAAAACACACTAATTAATAATATTTTTGGTATTGGTCAATGCCTCTGGCATTGGTCTAGGATACCAGAGGTATTGGGTTTGATATCAAAGAATATTATCAATATTCAAACATATTACTTAAATGGCAAATTAAGTGAACGCTGGTCACCCTCAGTGGTACAATATAACCGAAAGGCAACCATACTGACAATAGATAAATAGATGCTAGTTTAAAAAAAAAAAACAAAACAATTAAAAATAATACTTTTATATAACCGACACTACGACAATGGTGGATATAAAACTGCAATAACACGCCGCTGATATGTGCAAATGGACCTTTAAGCTATCATCACTTTTCAAATGTTTTATTAAAAGGTGTGTACATGTAACAAGTTCAAATGATATCACCATTTTGTGATGACAGAACAATTCATTTATGTTTACAATCATTGATTTTAGTATACTATTTATTTATAAATATATTTATTACTTGTTATTAGATAATCAATTGAAAATGGAATAGTTAACAACAACAACAACAACAAAAAAAAACAACAAACACACACACACACAAAGTATCTAACAATATTACAATATCCATCAATTCTCTTCAATCCTATGTAGAGTCAGAATGAGATTTCATTCATTGATTCATAGAATATTATCACATTCGTATCCAATGATGTATTTATGTTTTGTGAACAATTCATACATAATTTGTCTATCTTTGTTGAATCTTTTCAATAGAAATTTTATCTCATATAATTTTCACTTACATAATACATTTTGTATAGTTTATTTTTTATATTTATATAATTCCAACGTGTATACTGAATGTCTATTATTTATTTTTCTTATACAGTCTGTTTTCAAAAGCATTTCTAATAGGGAATCAATTGAAATTAAAAAAATATTTACTATGAAACCATACATACATACACATACTTACAAACATCTGGCTGTTTGTGGTATGATGTTTGATTGATGTCATTCAATAGTGGGGATTTAGTGATGCCCACTTAATTTATAATATTATTATTCATTACGTATGTACACACACACACTACAGACTGCAGAGTACCCCCACTATTTTGATTTCTTTATGAAGCATTGTGTATTTATTATAGTAAATAATATTTAACATTGATTTTCTATTAACAAAGCATTCCAAAACAGACGGTATAAATACGCAAAGATTAATACATGATTTCTGCAATTATGTTTCTGCAAGTAATTAGTAAATATAGATGTTTGAGCAGAAGTTGTAGCAAAACAATTTAGGTTATGAGAAAAAAATTTCAAAAGTAAACTTTTATTCTATATCTAAATGCATAGACCGATTTTATTAATTCACGGACTCGAAATAACTCTGGAACTAAAAAATCATGTCATCTTTGTTCGTTTTGGAGTTATCGTGTTAATGAGCCGATCGGCAGACAATTAATATGGTTGATCAGTTCAAATAAAGCCTTGATTATTTCTTATAATTAATAGGCTACAAATTGTGTTCATTAATAAACCTGACACCTGTGAACCAATTATATAATACAGTAGAAGTCCAATTATCCGAACTCAAAATCTCTGGATCGTCAATTTTCCGGATCACTTTGGGATAGCAGAACAAATTTAGCGTTGTATTTTTTTAACTGACATCAAGTAAAAACGACTGGACCAATTTTGATGATATTCTTTTTATTTAAAATATTATAATTAAACTTAAAAACAGGCATATGTTTTATCTCGAAAGATAGAATACGAAAATATTCGCTGAAATAGAAATTTGGTGGAAGTGTCGATAACAATTTGAAGAAGTGGAAGAGATGGGAACGCTAAATATTGAAGCTTTGGGAAATTACATACAGGTTTTTAATAATTAAATTAGTGCAACTGATGTGTTTATCTATGAAATTATGAAGTGTTCAGTAACTTTGGAATTTTGTGGATACAAAACTTAAAACTTAATTATATCGTTAGCCATTGGCATATACCACCATGTTATGTTATGATTAGATTTATACATCTGCTTTGAGGTTTATTATTGAGGTATGGTAACGTATTAGGTAATCCTATTCAATTTCAGTTATTTAGTTATTTCAATGAATATCTATTCATAGAAATTCATCCTTGACAGAGCCTTGAATTAAACCATATTTGATTTGAATTGTAAATTTTAGTATTGTTATTTTGGTATTGTTGTTTTTACTTGACTGCCTAAAAAAACAAATATGCATTCTTTTGTAACCAACAATTATCTCGACCGATATTTGTAAATGGCACCCTGATTCTTGAAATTATATTATTTTTAACTCGAGCAATATTGATTGAAATACTGGAAGGAACTTCTATACTCCGTAGTCTGTATTGGACAAGAGGTATAATACAATCTTCTCCAAGTCAGTATTTCTTGTCAGGCATTCGTTGCAGAAGAATGAGAAAATCTTTTTTTTATTGTGATAACATCCAGTAATTAATTTAATGCAAAAAACTTACAAGAAGCGAGTAACGCTTGGTAGTCAAATTAAAAACTTGTAGTAGTTGAAGATTAACGATTGTTTTAATTGTCTGTTTGGTTGTTGGTGTATGTAAGAGTAAGAAAGAGCTAATTAAAGAAAGATATATAAAGAGGAATATATACATACAAGGTGGGCCAAAAGTAATGGCATAATATTAGATTATCAAATGATAATTAGTGAGAACTGTAGATTTTTGAAATAAAATTTCAAAATTCATCCCAACACCTAGTTCAGTTTTTGTATTATAAATAGGTATTTCGACTACAAAGTAGTCATCATCAATATATTTTAGCTCGTCGTAATTTACTCTTTGATAATTAGAAATAGATAGAAAATCGAAATCAATAGACAAAAATAAAAATTAAATAAAATAAAACTGCTTATATGTTGGATATTTCAAATTAATTCAACAATTATAAGCGACAGAAACTTATTTTAAAATATCACCAAAACTATACGCCAGAATGCTTTGTTTATATTTTGAAAATAATCTAACATAAGTTTAACCAATTTACCCAGTTGTAAGTTCAATGTCCGATTTACTTGGCACTCTCTTTCCACCATGTGATAAAAATTCAATTTTTGAAAATGAATTACTCAAAAACTGGATGTCAGATATCTTTCAAAAAAATAATTTATATGAATTTACTATTGAATAAGAATATAAACTTTCAGACTTTTATCTTTACTTAGCTCTACTGGCTGGACAACCTTAAGAAATAACTTATTATTAAATTTGATCCTTAATCTAATTGGAATTTGACGTTTTGAATAATTATAAAAGATACTTTAGACACATTTGAATTATTTCATTAAGTATAAAGTATAAGTATTTCATTAAGTATAAAATATAATATCTTTAGCAGCACAATGAAGAATGTAATTTTAAGTATTATGTTCAAACGAAATATAAATCATTTCAGAATTGATGGCTTTTAATTTACAAACAGTTTTTTTTTGTGGTTGTGTTCTTTTTTAAACTAACATTTAACAAGATAACAAAATAATTACTAAGCTTGTTGTGTGTTTAATGTGGATATTGTTTAATATAATCGATTGTACACTACAAATGTAAAATAATCTGCAGGAGTCCAAATAATATGTTCACGAGTTTAATTAAGTAACACGAAGGGTTAACACAAATATACTTGAAGGTTAAATACATTTTGACAGTTAATAAGTCTAGGAGAAATCGGTGCATGAGTAATGGAAATTTGTCAACCATAATTTGTCTATGTTGTTATGTAGTTTTGATTCTAAAGGTAGTAATGTAAACATTGAAAATTTTTAAGCAATTACAAAAAAATGAATTTTTTTAACGGGTGAAACTTTTTCTATATTCGTTAATTCGAACATAAATTTATGCGAAAAAATTCAATATTCTCAAAGTGATAAAATCACGACTTTGATGGCTTTAGAGCCGCTAAATGTAAATCAAAATATTCATAACTTATACTATTAATTACTGTCAGTTACCTTGTGCTTCTGTTTCTATTTTCGTCAGACTAGCTGCATCGACCGTAAACTTTGGTATCCTCGTTCAGGGATCTCATAGACAATAGTCCGAAGTATGTATAAAATTTTATTTTATAGCTTTGGGTTTTTACTTTAGTCAGTGTTTTTCACCATTTAGGTGACAGTGTAGCCGTTCTGTTTGGAACAGGGTGGTGGTAGTTTGACGTATGGACAAGAACGAAGTGTCCGGCTATGCTTGTGAATTTTTTATGCAGTTTCCCTTTACGAACTCCATCCATGTGAATATCAGCAGCAAATTCGGCTGTAGCCGTGTATCCACCCACATTATTAATGCATGGTTATACAACAATGATGTGATGGGCCTCTGTTATATACCGTGGAGTCTCAGAAACGATAGTAAAACCCCATTATTGTTAATTTAGTCAAATACTGCTTTCTTCTCAAAAGTTACATGGTCTTTTAATTTCGAATTAAGTCAAAAAACACGAAAAAAATTTATCTCAATTCAAATACGTATTAAGAAGTCTCACACAAAATTATCCGATAGTGACATGCATTCCTATAATCATAACTATCACTTGAAGATAATGCAAACAATTTTTGGCTGAATAGAATCCGATATTCATGCCCCAATTTCTCTTAGACTAAATGTACATTTTTTTTTAAAAGAGATTATTTAGTTCAGAACAATGAGCTCTGAATTGTTTCGTTCGGAATTTCTGGTTCAGAACACTCAATGATTAATACCATGTATATTAAAAATATTTATTACTTTTGTGATTTATTACGTGTATAGTAAAATTTATGAGAATTTTGTGAAAGTTAATTTCACGTAAGTATCCAGAAATGTAATGAAACTATATCAGCATTTTTAAGCTATCGATATACATATTTGACATTGTTATCAAATATCAGACGGGCCACATAGAGCTCTAAAAGGTAATTTATAAGTAATAATTTATAAGATATATTATGCGGGAATAATTCTGCTTGTTATTTTATTCTAGAATCTCATCAACCTTAGAAAACTTAAAGGTATATTAAAGAAATACAGAGTAAATCTCTAAAAGGGAATGCAAGGAACACTTAATGGTTTTATTTTTTGCATAACGCATTAAATCTACCAAAAATTGTTTAAAAAGATAGGTTAGACAAGGTGAGGTAAAGTTGTAGCGGCTATCCAGTATGGAACACCCTTAGACTACAAGATCTATTTACCATCATTGTTACTATTCCTTAATGTCATTTGGGATTGTTCAAGTACAAAAATAGTGCTTTGATGCCAATTAGGGGTCTAGAGATCTTTAGGAGAGGTCTTTATAGAATGGTTGAACCAAAAGGGTGTGTCTTTTCATAACACCTAAGCAGTGGCATAGTAGGTGAGTCGGCGTTTCTGCCTCCTTCTCTCTGTTCTTAGTGTGATAACTCCTGCAAGTCGTGCCGCACAGGCAGTTCCAAACGTTTTACACATCTGTTGCCCAGCCAATGTCATGTGATTACTGCTATAATGTTGCCTACAGATAATCTCCCTAGAGAAATAATATCTTCGGAACGTCTCGAGGTTTACTCTGGCCAGATCTGCCTTACAGAACCAAAAGTACCTTCCTCTCGTCATTCTATATTTGCCTTGTCTAATATGTCTTCTTTCCGGAGTAAAATGCTGTTCGCAAAGGCTTCAACTAAATGTTTTGTGATGCTCGTGTTCGATAGTTTTGTATCATTTCTGGCAAGTTCGCCTACTCTACACATTTAATAAGCTTAAACTGAATAAACATTTAAGACCTACATCTATTAAAACGGCACCAAGGTATACACCATGTTAAAAATTATTTGAAAGGTTGCCAACAAACACGGTATACTTTTATCATCATATGTAAGAGTTACATATGGTGATAAAAACATCTAATTTTTGTGCTTAACAGCCACAGGAATATTTCAATTTATGTATTAACTGATTAAACTGCAAATATAGTGTCATAAGTAAAATGTTACCGATAAAATTGATCCAACATCGATGAACACATTTCATTGAACTTTTAAAAAATTGTTAGATTCCATGAAAATTCTGTAATAATAATCTGCTTTTGTAGCTATAAAGTAAGTTATAAAGTGTATAATTATAAACTTTTCTACACTAAATATTGATATGACGTAACAGTATACTAAATTTGATTCATGTATTTTTTGTATAATGTTTATGTAACCATTTCTACGTAACAATATTTGATTTTGTATTTACTTTTTGTTGTTATTGCAAACATATTGTAAGTAACCATTGAAATGTGTATAAATATGTCACTAAATCCTTATTCATGGTACCTGATTGTAGCTCGCTTTCGGTGTAACAAAATCCGATTGTATTTTTGTTTTTTTGTGAATATATATTCGAATATAAATTACATTGTTTGTGGATACTTTTTTGTTGCCGATGTAAATAATGAACGATGTAATGTGATGTTAAAAACCTGAAATTTTATATAATTTTATGTTTTTCGCTAGTGACAAAGTATATTGTTAAATTGTGTAAAACATTATTTCAAAGATTATCAATGAGAGATTTAGGCATTTGAACTAAAATTTCAAAAATGTGTGCATATTTCCAGATTAGTTATTTGTATTCTTCGGATACATATTTCGACTACAGAGTAGTTGTAGCGGTATCACTTCTTCATTATTAAATTATTATTTTAATATTGTTTATCATTTTTATCTGTAGCTTAACAACTATAACTTCTCTCTATTATCACGGTTGCTTTGAATGTTAACAACTTTAATAAGTCATAAGTATTCATAGTAATAAGTATTCATAAGTATTCATCATCATAAGTATTAGCTACCCGTCTTACCTATATGAATATTTAGTAGTGTAGTTTTTCACTATATAGTGGCCATTACTGGCCTTCAGTTGTAAACAAACCAATTAGAAAATACAAAAATTATTATATTGTATTGCTCAAATTAGAAAAGAAAGGCTTCTTTCCAAGTTTATTGGTTTTGGGATATTATGGACCAAATTGGACAGATACAAGATTTTAAAGCCAAAGTCTGAAGATTTTAGACATAGCTTTTCGTTGATCTACAGTAAGGAAAATATTGAGGCAAGTAATGAGAACTCTTTTTTATCCTTATATAATTCTAACACCGGTTTAACCAAACTTTCTATAGATACCCAAATCAAGAACCATATTTGTTTCAAATAAGTCTAAAACCGTTGGTAAAACTAACAGCACACACCCCAGATTTTTTCTTTATTTTTATTATTATTACTTTCACCATTCTAATATAAAATAGAAATTTGGTAGAAAATTTTTATTAAAATTAATTCAATTGACGAATTATTATGCAAATCAATAGAATTATAATCTGGTAAATAACTAAATTAGTCAAGATTTGTGACCTATAGCGTACCCTGATTTACGTGCATACGTAAAAACCAATGGACGGAGATACATGTCTTTAAAAAAAATCAATTCTTATTATAATAAATGTATTTTTTTAAACGGTATCATATGTTAAAGCATATGATACCATATCAAATAACAGCGCACATACTCATGAGAGAAACAATATTAAGATTTCTGAAGAAGAAATTTTTTTTTTCTGAAGAAGAAACTGTGTTCTGCAACTAGTCAATTAAAGTGATTCTACGGAAATTTCAAATATTTGTTTTATTTAATAAGAAATGTTCAATAAACATAAACATGTAATCCCGCCTTCATTGTTATATAATACTAGGATATTTAAGCATTACAGTACCCAAACTACTGTAAGTAAGTGTAGATAGGTATCGGATATGTGTGTATAACTATACATTATTGTTATATGTGTGGTTGTTGGTTCCCATATGTGTAATAAGTGTATAATAGTACATACCTTTGGCGTGTAAATTATTATTGTTTGTTATATATATATATGTATATATATATATATATATATATATATATATATATATATATATATATATATATATATATATATAATAAATTTAATGTAAAAAAACCATATTATGTAACAAAAACAAATTTTAACAAATAGATTTATTTAATAATAATACTAATGATAATACGTATTTTATTTATATCCATGAATGTACTTGCAGATAGGTATGGATTAAAATTGAAAATAATTTAATAATATTTGTTATTGCTTTATTTGGGTGTAAGCTTCTATATTATACCCGGTATCATATATATACCAGGGAACATATTGCACAAAACTGTCTATCAAAAAATGTTCCTGTTTTAAAAATAAACAACTTTTGTCTGAATCCTTTTTTCATAAATTCAGTGTATACTGGGTATTTAAACAATTAACTCAGTTAGTTGTTATTTTCACTTGTTATAAATATATTCATTTCTTTAATTGTTATAAAAGTGTCCATTTATCAAAATTAAAAATACAGAAATTGTTATATGAAGACCATATATATTTTCTCCTAGGTTTCACCTTTATATTATGTGAAAAAAAGACAGTAAAAACTCCACACGACCTTCACCCACTCTATAAATGGCGCCTACAATTTATATTTATCCGATCTGTTATTGTAATCGATAGCCTACGTCAAATATTATTTAACGGTAATTTCACCAAAAGATTTTTTATTAATACTATTAAAAATTAATATTACTAATTCTTAAGAATTACTTAACTTCATTGTAATATCAGATGATATCAATTCTGAAACATTGGATCAATTCGGTTTCGCCAATTATCAATAATTATAAGCGTCTAAAAATACTATATTTAAATACATATTAAACTTGGTGGCGGTGCTGGTAAAATGATACAGTTTGCCATGGAATTGTAAAATTTTGAAAAAAGAACGATACTTGTGAAGTTCACAGTAAATTTGCCGCTGTGTTACTAACGGACAATCAATCGTTATGTTTGTGTGGCCAACAGATGGTAATAAAAATTTATTATTGAATGCAATTTATTTAGTGGCGATATATTCTTGAATTTGTTATGGTTTCATTGTACTTCAGACATTTAATTGTTTATGTAAAGGCTACTTAAATCTGTTAAGGATATTGTCGATACATATGTTTGCATCTATAGTATTGTCGATACATATTTTGTGTACATTATATTCAAAGCTGCAGATGTATGAATATGCTGACGCAGTCGGAATGAACACACAGGTGTTGAGTTATTTGATTGCATTGACAAAAATTTATATTACCAAAAAAACTAATAAATATGATTTTATTGGTTCGTATATAATGTACACTTGGCCACAAAAGTTGATGTAATTTTTTTAAATTTTATAATTGAATTGTGCCTTATTTATTCGATGTTCGAAAAAAATTTTCGAATAAAAGTTGTACATTTTAAATGTATTAACAACTTTATCTGAAGCATTTTTTCGAAAAACGAATCAATAAGGCAAGTCAATTATAAAATTTAAAAAAATGGCATCGGTTTTTACGGGTCAATATGCACGGGTATATATACGGGTAAATATATATACGGATAAATATGCAAAGTATATTCAGTTTATTCCCGACTTTGTAACGCTTGAAAATATTGATCGTAGGCAAGAATGTTTAGCAAACGTCCATTTCCACATGTCCGTCCATCTGTCTGTCTGTCTGTCCGTGGACGCGATAACTCAAGAACGAAAATAGATTACGAGCTGAAATTTTTTTATGTGCTCTTTAGCATAAATGTAAGGTCGAGTTTGTTAAATCGGAACGTGTCTCCCCCCGCCAGAGGGGATAATATACATCTTTGAAACTGTAAGTGATAGAAAAAAAATCTAATAACAAAAAATCCTCCTTTTTTTAAAAAAAAAAATATTTGTTTGAATATTTTTTTTATAAACTCAATAGTTTTCTCATAATTTGTGCTCAAATAGCAAATGACATACTTTTTCATAGTAGAACGAAGGCAGGCATATGTAGATATACATAACATCTCATATACTATTGGTAAAAATATTAAGAATTCGAACATTGATATACAACTCAGTACCTATATACTGGGTATTCAAACAATTAACTCAGTTAGTTGTTACATTACTTGTATATCTGTATGATACACAATAGTAGATTTGCCCATAAATTAAAAGTTAACTAGAAGTTATAGGTCTGTTCAAATCAAATAATTGAGCCAATTATATTTATTTTGATTTAGTTGAATTGCATATTGATTGATTGATAGCAGATCAGAGGACAAGGACTAATTTAAGTAATTATTATTATTATTATATTATCAATTGCGATGTTTTGCTTTTTATATTAATTTTAATCAAGATAAACAGGGATGTGCAAGAATAACATATATTAACCATTTAAACAAACCTAAAATGTTAAAGTTATACATTTTTCCTAAATATAACCTTATAGTACAAAAATCGATGACGACAGCCAATACAAAAAGTTTAAAAATAACTGCTGGAACTATTAAATGTCACGATGAAAGATTGTATATATGAAATAAATATTTGGTTTGAAATAAATCTAAATTTAAATTCCACTTATAGTTGAACTAACTATCGTTATATCTTCGTTGAACTTTTGTAACTAGAAAAAATATAACAAAACGTAAATATACGAATATAATAGTAAATAATCAAATAGCTAGTGAAGCTTATTAATAGCTTGTAAAGCTGATGACTCAGGCGTTGCCCGGTATTTATAAAAAACTGATACAGAGTAATTAAATTTAAATTCTGCTTTATGATTTGAGAGAGGGTGAGGACTCATTTTTCTAAAAAAATCCGATGTAGACAGTAATTTTCTTGTAATTTTGAATCACAAGTTAACAAATTCATTAAAATTGTTCTTTTCGAATGAAATGGGTTAGTTTATGGTATGTACACTCCCGTTCATAAAAATTGGACCATCAGTAAGTCACATTCTAAGCGTATATATTACTAAATATATGTATATTACATACAATAACACTTTTAACTGGTGAATATGTTAACTGGTTCAATTTTTATGAACGGGAGTGTACATAGTAACCTTCCTCTTGTTTTGAAGTGTGAAGAATTTCTGAAATTTTACGACCGCTTTCTAGAGCTGGCAAGTGACGTAATGTTCGTGAACACTCTACTTTACGAGATATAAACCGCACAAGATACTCAAATACCTGCCATTACTATAAATTACAAGGGCATGAATATGACTATACTGCATGCATATAGCATCTTGGAATATACACTTTAAGCATATATTTAGTAGTATTAAGTGTGTAGTATTAAATATATAACTATAAAGGTCCTACAAACGAGGAACATCTTACAGCAACATTATTCAGCAACCTATTATGTTGCAAATGTGTATAATGGTTGCAGCAACAAAAAACATGTCCTTGAACGGTTGCTGTAAAAATCAAAAATATTAGATATTTTGTAGGAGGAGTTAAAAGTTCATATACAAATTGGTCATATTATCTGAAATGTTATGCTTTCCTAATATTTTATTATGTTTTATTATCTAGATTGGTTACAATTTACATTATATAGTTATATACTTTATTAGTTAAAGGTCTTAAACTAGAGATACATACATATAAATAAACTATACAAATTACATGAGATAGATAGAGACAAGATGAGAAATGATTGAATTTTTATGACTAGCGTCATAAAATAATACAATTACATTTTATATTCCATAAGTTTGGTTGCACGTCTGTAGAGAAAATATTTTTGTAGGCGGAGTTCAATGTTGCTGCTCAATGTTCCTCGTTTGTTCGCTACTTAGTCATATTTATACACAACTTTGCATATGAAGAAGTAAAATAAACATTTCGGGTTGATAATAAACTCGTTAGTTGTTATTTTTACTTTTAACGATTTTCCTCTTCAAGGAAGATTTGTAGCCTCACCACTCACCAGCGGTCACAGTTTTCGTTTGTGGTTATTTTATTTTTTTACACGTTCGAGACAAATATATTGAACTTTCTATAACGACAACATAGACAGGGTGAGAATTCAATTTCACAGTTTTCTTGATTAAAAACTATAGATGTTTTATGTATTTTAACCTTATCCACAAAAAACAATGCTAAACGAATTTATTACGAATACGAATTACACAACATGTAAACAGAAGTATTCAGTGTGCATTTTACTCATAAACAAAAAAAAAAAAACGAAATAATTATACATGAAAATTGTTTATATAAATATTGAATTTTATAAATAACTCCATCATTATACATACATTAAAACATTGTTCAGATAACAACAAACAATATTTATTCATTATTATATTATATAAATATTTCTAAACTGACCTTAACATTGGCCTCTTCATGATCAGTTTGTTAATTATTGCGGTTATTATTATTTATATTCAAGGATATATTTAATATTATGTAGATGATGTGGCTATTCTATAAGTACAAATATTTGTGCATAAAATATTTTTTTCCGTATCTATTATATATGAAGGAACTTTTTTATACGTTTTTATAAGATTATAGTAAATATGATGAGCTAATGGCGAAGTAAATAAATAAAATATCTAACTAGGTCACTCACTTCCAGATTGAAATACGAACAATGTATTTTGGCCTTAGTCTGTAGAGTAAATGTGGGCATATCCAAAATAAATTTTTTTTTAGTCGTTACACAGAAGCTCCGTCAACTTAGCGAATTTTCTTAGTATACATAAATCACTCTCTAGCGGGCACAATTTTAGTCTGATGATATGTCGTATCTGATAGGTTTTTCATATTTGCAAGGCCAAGTTTGTTAATACATGGCATAGGTCAAGGGGAAAGAGGGACGTAGAGAAAGACGAAAACACAAAATATTGAGTATCTCTCTGAATATTAGACAAATCGAAAAATGTGTAAGAAGTAAAGATGTAGAAAATCAAGTTGATTACATTTCATCAGCAGATCATTTTTTCTAAAACTCTAATACAGAAATATTTGGGATTTTAATACGTAAATATCTCTGTTAAAATTAGGGTAACAGAAAAAAGATATGAAACTAAATTATAATCAAATTAATTATATATAACTTTATATCTTAGACATTTTTCGATTTCTCAAACTTTAAGACAGATATACCAAATTTTGTGTTTTTCCCGCCCTCTAAACCCCCTTTCTATTCGACCGATTTTACCCATTTTTCAATCTTTAAGACAGATATATCAAATTTTGTGTTTTTCCCACCCTCTAAACCCCATTTTCAATTCGACCGATTTTGTCCATTAACAAACTTGGCAATTCAAATATCAAAAGCACCTCCTATACCCAATTTCATTCCAATTGGATTAAAATTGTGACCGCTAGAGAGATTACAGATACATATACATACATATATACATATTTTTTTTAATAAACTCTCATGAAACCAATAGAATGTTTCCAAAAAAGTCGGATATATTTTTGGATACAATCAAACGGTGTACTTCGAAAGTGGGGTCGTTTTTTTTACGCAAAGGCCAGTTGGGTTTTAAATGTCGCTGACAGTAAGAAGTATAATGATGAATGTTGGTATGAATAGGGTATACAGGGAGTATGTGTCAAACATACGTAAGAAAAGATGTTTCAAATGAAACGTAAAACAAAATGTTTGTAATGAAACATTTTATCTAACTTAAGTCTATAGGCTGTTTCAGTAAATTTTAGTTTTTATGTTAGAAAGGCCAAGTTTGTTAATGGGCATAATCGGTCAAGAGAAAAGGTTACAAGGAAGAGGTTTAGAGGGGACCGAACACAAAATTTAGTATACCTCGCATAATATTGGAAAAATGTTAAAGAAGTAAAAATTAATTTTACTTAAAAAAGTTAATCAAGATCTATTTCCAAACGAGAAGTATTTATCTATTTGATGTATTTATTCTGAGGAAATTCGCAAAGTTGGCGCAGCTCCTGCGTAACGAATTGCTTTATTTTAATAAACGTCCAGTTTGGTTTTACTTAAAAAATATTCGTGCATGGAATTTCGTAACTCCCTTATCTATTTTTTTAATATGTTATTGATGTGATATAAACTTAATAATATTCCAGCTCTATGCATGAAACGCTGTATACATTTATAGAGAATATATGTTATAGACTGACGACCTTATTATATAAAAACAACCAAGAATTTTCTCTGGATATTTTTTGGAATGAAACTATAATAATAAAAATGTCAGTAAAGAATTTCAATGGTTTTTTTTCTAACGAACAAAAAAATAAAACAAATTTAAAATAATAGCAAATAACAAACATAAATATTTTAACCAATAAAATATAATGTATTTGTTGTTTTGTGTTGTGGTTCGACAGATTAAGGTGGTTAAGATGGTTGTTAAAATCGATAAGTGATAATTCGTTTTCTTTCTGTATATTTACGTGCATTATATTTTTTAGTTTTAAATTTTTGTTCTTTTTTTTTGTTTTAAATCCTTGATCATAATTTTAGCAAACATACACTGCGAAATTAGGATAATTTTGAAGTAAGTCCATAAAATATTGGCTAGGTCCATAAAAGAAATGGCTAGTCCATAAAATATTGGCTACTTTTAGAGTTTTATAAAACATGAAAAACGTCGGAAGAAAATTCGTTATGGAATTCATATGGAATTTATTTTTATAGGTTCGATTAAAGAAGGCAATACGAATTGTCGAAGTTTAAAAAGGACGTCAAAACACAAAAAATTAGTGTCCAATCAAGCTAGTAGTGAAATCTCTATCCAAGAAGTTTTTATCCTTGAAAAAAAATTTTTTTTAGTCTACATCAGGGATGTTGCGGACGCGAAATTTGCGGATGCGAGATAGTTAATTTAGATACGTGAATAAACCACCAGTCCAAGTAGCCGGGTACCAGCCGAGCGGTTTAAGGCGTTATGTCTATGCAGTATGCGTACTTGGAAACTGGGAGGTTATGGGTTCGAATCCCGCCATCGGCAGTTTGTCAATTATAAAAATAAAAAAAAAGGGCGGTTAATTGACTAAACTGTCGGCGTATGAACAAGAACGAAGTAGCCGGCTATGCTGAGAAGGTTTCTGCAGTTTCCTTCACGAACTCCAGATGAATATCGGCATAGTTCCTATAATAATCGGCTTCAGCCGCATATCCTACCAATTCCTAGTCTACTCACAAATTCCTTCCACTTCACTCACATCCTCATATCCTAAGGCATCACAATGGACCGTATGGTCGAAGTGTAGCCCGTCCAGGGCAGCCTTCACAATCTACCTCTACCTATACGTGAATAAAGGAAAGAGATGGTAATAATTTTTAATCATCTTCAAGAAAGATACTTTTTTAACTTGGCCTAGAATGACTCTCTTAGGCCAATAATTTTAGTTCTTCGCTCAACTAAACAAATGTTTTTGGTTCGACTGCGTAGTCTTGAATGAAAACAAGGGTTTCTTTATTGAAGCAAACATTTTGAAGAAAATATATTTTCTTCAGGAAAGAAATTCTTTCTATCAGTGTACAATGTTCAATTCCCGTTTAAACCACTAATGCCGATTATAGCCGACTGTCACAATATCGATCGTTACTATGACAACATGACGGTCTAATCGGAAATTTCATTTCACTTCCCACATAAAATCTTACTTGTATAGTCTCGTTGTAGATGTTTTCACATCAACAATTGTACCTCAATACTCTTGACCGCTAATTGGTAAAATTGTTGAAATTATATAGCGACAAAGCCGATACTCTAATTGCACACTAGATGTGTTGTAATGCAAACTTTTCATTAAACGAGTTGAATTTTGTCTTTCGATAAATATGGTATAGTCATTAAACCATTATTATTTTAGTTTTAAAAGTACAATAACATTTGAAATAGTTTCGATGGTTTGAAAACTCACAAAAAAACTATATATCTCTATAAATATACAATTAATTTAAATTAAATTAGTATCAATTAATTGCTACACAACTAAATAGAAACAATTTATTATATTGAATAATTTCTATGTGTAATAAATTTACTTTATAGAAAGTATACTCGGAACGAATGTAAGTTGTTTGTATCTACTAATATAACTTGTCTTTGCTTCGTATCTCGTGCTATGTATTTACTCGATATAATTATTTTAACTTTCTTGTTCATTACAGTAAAGTAAATTGATCGTCGAAAATTTAAAGATGAGCAAGTAATGTTGATGAACAGAAACATTATTTTGTGAAAGTGATTGCATGAACAAATTACCTACATAAAATAGAATTATATATATGTGGTAGGCATACAACAAGTTGAGGCAAATGGTAGGCGTGATACACGTGTTGCTGACAGTTAACAGTAAATTGATGCGTATTGAATGGGTTTTGTAGAAAATATTGGGAATTACTGCTGCTATATTTACAGGTTTGTCATGGCGATGTAATGTACTTGATTCTTAATCTTAGGTTTCTTTAATATTTGGATAATTAACCTTATAACTATCAACAGACTCATGTGTTCATCGGTTCATCCCAAATCATTGCTTGTATTTAACATTTATCTCGTAGGTTCCAGGATATCTTCTTCAATATTTAGATAATTAGAGGTAGATTGTAAAGGCTGCCCTAGGTGGGCTACACTTCGACCATAAGGTCCATTGTGATGCCTTAGGATGTGAGTGGAGTGGAAGGAATTTGTGAGTAGACTAGGAATTGGTAGGATATGCGGCTGCAGCCGACAATGATAGGAACTATGCCGATATTCATCTGGAGTTCGTGAAGGAAACTGCAGAAAACCTTCTCAAGCATAGCCGGTTACTTCGTTCTTGTCCATACGCCGACAGTTTAGTCAATCAACCGCCCCTTTTTTTTTCTTTTTTTTTTATAATTCACAAACTGCCGATGTCGGGATTCGAACCCATAACCTCCCAGTTTCCAAGTGCTGCATACTGCGCAGACATGACGCCTTAGACCGCTCGGCTACTTGGCTGGTCTTTAGATAATTAAGCTGATAACTATCAACAGGCTCATGTATTCATCCCAAATCATTGGTTGTATTTAACATTTATCTTTAATCTTTCTATTAATCATATAATCAATAGAAATTAAATAATTTCTTTTTTAATCTTTCTATACGATTCCCACCAAGATGTGTATGAATGAAATATATTCATTACCTAATAAAATCCTAAGATAAAAATTTATATACCAATACTTAATATGTGTTGCATTTGCCATGATAGCAAATGTGATTATCGTTATCTAATGCCTAAATCTAACGTCGTCAAAATTATTTCTGCACTTATAAAGCTTCAAATGGTTTAAGAAGTAGTGGTAAGGATTAGTCCGGCCCATTTCGGTATGACAATAGACCTCGCTACAACCTAATCTAGAGGCGCTACGGTCTAATCTAGATAGACTTTGTCTCGCTTATTATACTTTAACTCATTTATTACTTAAAATTCTGTTATATTTAATTTTACGCTTGTGGAAATTTGAACCCATATAATTATTTACCCATAATTTTTTTTTATGGGTAAAAATACCTACTGGCATGTATAGTTTTTAAGGAAACGAAAACCATAAGAGGGTCGTTTATTTAGCTGTAAGAGTACCAATTTCTACATGCAGTTCGTTTGTATTGATAAAAATGAACACAAATTCCACATCTTTTTTAATGGTTGAAATGTTAAGCTATAAACTCCTTTTTCCCTAATGAAGGAATAGAGGGTACAAATTTTTTAACCAGCTTTAAATCACTTCATTTCGTAGTAAGTAAAACATGCAAAAAATTGGCTGTATCGTATAACATTTCGTTTTTATTTAGTTCCCATCCAAAATAGGAGATGAAAACGAGTCAGAAAAGTTGGGAACACAGTGCGGTTTTATAATACAACCAAATTTTTGTTTTTTTATACGCATCTTAAAAAGTAAACTTGCACGTGTTTAGGCCGTAATATGATTTTTTCATTGGTTAAGGAAAATATTTGTATCTTCTTCAGTTGCGTCTTCCAATTCCATTCTAAATATAGATGTTTATTACAATACGCTTGGATCATCATAGAGCAAGCGACGCGTATTTTTTTATACCCTAGTATATGTCTAGTAAATTGAGTATCTTCCTAAATTAATATATCCTCACGCCAGATACATATTAGGGTATTGTCAGTCATTTATTTCAATTTTAGTATCGTATTTAATGAGGGTGTAGAACCTTTTAACTTCTTCTTAGTGTTTTCAAATTAGTTTGAGAATTATGATCTCAATTTATTAACAATAAATATGTTCCTCACGTCTATACAGTAATGTTGTGAATGTCGAATAAAGGATACTTTGGGCTGAACATATTTGGTATTTTTCATCAAATGTATTTATTTATTACCATTAGAGATTAATTTTGGAAAAATTCGAAAGTATACATAAACTCTTTTTTTTTTGAAAATTGTTATATGAATGAGAAATTAGTTATATGAATGAGAAAGAAGGACACTGAAAAACAAATAGACTGAGATATATTGAATTTCAATCCAGTACTTCTTAGAACGTAAACAATCTGTAGTGAATCCAGGAGTGTTAACATTCATACCTTTTTCAACACCTGAATGATTCTCATTTTATGCATATGTTTACCGCAGTTCACCAGTAACTGTTGTGAAGTTTCTACCGCTTCCTCATATAACTTTCGCTTACACCGATATTCCCGAATTTTCCATTGATCTAATACTATTCTAGGAGAAGTATTAGATCAAGGAAAACATTTATCGCCTTTGATCGCCATCTTTTATCTCAATGTTATAAAGCTTCTCCAAAGAGGAGTATGACTATTTTCATTTGATATGGTCATAAAATATGTAGAAGAAAGTTTCATAAATAGCTGTGGTAGAATTTAAAAGAGGAAAAAGAAGGTGTTTACAAATTATCAACAATACGTAAAAACTTGCACAGTAAATTTTGGTTGCGACTGTAAAACATTTACAGCACATTTAGAATTTATATGATAACATATTTATTTGGCAAAAAAAAATTTCATTTAATTTTTATTATCGCTAGTCACGAAAATATATAATTTATTTTTCTGTATATAGAAAGTTTCCGTGAGCTTTCATCATCAGTTGTACTATTGAAAATCAAATTTTAAATAACCAGATTATTATGATTTAAAATAATGACATGTTTTTTTCCATAATATTTAAAGAAATAAATGTCATTGGAAAATTGGAAAAATAATTTATTATGTGCTAGTTTGGTGGTGTTTTATGTGTTAAAATGAAAATTTTCTAAATGTCAGTCGAATTATATTCTTTTTATTCAGAAGGGTAGGTTCTTTTTTACAAACTTTTATTTAACTTGCAATGTATGTATGCATGTTCGGGTCAAATCTTGCAAGCTGAATTAGAACAACTTCCTCTTATCCTACGGAGTTGAATTTTTACATGTTGGTTCAGTTACAATGACAATGCATTTTTATGGTAAGCATGACCAGAATCGACAAGGGAGAAGGGGAGTTTAGAGGAAGGGGGAAACACAAAATTTGGTACATCTCTCTTAATATCGAAAAAATCGAAAAACACATAAGAAGTAAAGTTGTTGAAAATTAGTTTTACTATAAAATGCTTGTTTTTAAAAATGTTTATTTTTTAATAGAAACTTATTATGATTTCTGCGACTAATGTTTATTTTCAGTTATCATTGGCTGAAGAATGTATTAGTTAGGTTTTACAAAACTCTTATGAAATCCGGTTTTTGTTTCAAATCCTAGACATGAATTATTGTTGATTTCATACTAATAATAGCCTCTATTTATTTCGACTTTAGGGGAAAGGACTCCCCAGTCAATTGCTATAAATTCCGTTCATTCAATCTCTCCAGCGCCCCATTTGACATCCTCTTCCTCATTTGCAATTGTGAGGAGTCCATAAATTACCTAAGTAAATACATTTTTTACTGGCTTGGTAATTTGCATATTAAATTTTCATAATTTAAGTACACACATTTTGCCACATTATAATATATTTCACATTCATAATTAAGAGAGAAGCTAATTAATTCGGCCTGTATAAAGAGGTGCGAATTGAATTGGCTTTTCAAAAGCATATGCGGGCATGAGCATTTATTCAAATCCCGTATATTCTGTACTGAAAGAAATTGTCTAAGTTAATAAAAATTATATTAAAAATAGACGTAAAATAATTTATTTATGTATGTTAATTATACGCTTCTTATAGAAGAGTTAAATAAATTAGTTTTATTTAGGTATGTGGTTCTCTAATTTGTAGGCTCTGGTTAACCATTTTTTGTTTAAATGTTTCTAAACATAGAAACTATTTTAAGACTTTAAAGATATAAATAAGAACATAAAAGTAAGAACCGCTATCAGAAACTATTTTTAAAGAAATTAAACAAAAATGATGTTAATTGATTTTTATTCGTGTCAGTAAATGTCGTGTAACTATTTTTGGTAAAGATTTTTTTTAAATAGACTACTGAGAAATCATTATCATTTTACATATTGAATCTTGCACATAGAAAAATTTCTTCCTATGCCAAACAAACCAACCCAACGTTAATAACTAATATCACGGGAGTGCGTATGAATCAGTTTGAGCATATTGTATTTACATAATAATTTAGAGACCAATTTCAGCTCTTTGTTTGTTTACAAAGATAGTTCAAATTTGAATTATACATTTAGACACACGAGTTTTTTAGGCCGTACATGTTTTAAATAATTGGATCTGATTATCGCCCTTGTTTGTGTGCTTTGGGGGGGGGGGGGATCGTTTCGCCAAATCTAGGGAATGTAATGTACTACAGTAAGCATATAAGTAGCAAGCCCATTGATTTATATAACAACAATTCTACAACTTCCAAACTTCATTTAATTATCTGAAGTTTGGCATCTATGGCCCCTAAATGTGTAAAATTAAATAACACGCAGATGTGTCAAATATTTACATTTTTAGGGGACCTTAAAAACAAAATGATCCCTTAAAAACTCGATCTCTTAAATTACCTCGATTTTGCACCTTGTAAAATATAAAACTAACTGACTTAAAAATATTTTAATTGTTTAAGTATTCTATAAATAATAAATTAATACAATGTATTGCGTGTCAAAATTAATTATAAAAATAAATAAAAATCAAAAGTTTTGCATAACTTAAAAATTCGTGTGCAATTATGATTTTACTAAAATTATAAATTTATTATTAATTTCATTGAATTTGAAATTCTAATTTCGAAACCATAGTTCGTTAATTACTGTTATTAATTTCTATAAATGTGTGGGCTTTGAAAACCGTTTCTGTTTTACAGGTTATTGAATTTCCGTACGTTGGTAAATCTTCTCTATTTTTGAAAAAAAAAAAAATTTATTTGTATTTTAATTAACATATGATAAGTGTTTTGATGGTTGTGACCTGATTCTTGGACTGTGGAAACCTAAAAAAAATATAATAAATTATAATAGTAATAATCTTGTATGTATTCTTATACCGTCTGTTTTGGACAGCTTTGCTAATAGAGAATTAATGTTAAATATTATTTACTATAATAATTACGCAATGCTTCATAAAGAAATAAAAATAGTGGGGGTACTCTGTAGTCTGTAGTGTGTGTGTGCATACTTAATGACTAATTATATTATAAATGAAGTGAGCATCACTAAATCCCCACTCTTAAATGGCATCAAACAAACATCAATTTACATCATATCAGATGCATTCAGATGTTTGTAAGAATGTGTATGTATGTATGTATGGTTTTATAGTAAATATTTTATTTATTTGTTTATATTAGAAATGCTTTTGAAAACAGATTGTATAATGGAAAACAATAGGTGTAATAGTAGTAGTAGAGGTGAGGTCCTTGGCAAGGAACAAGAAATTTGTAAAGGACAAAGAATTTGTATTTAGACTAGGGTAATATGTAGGTTGTGCGACTGCAGCTGACTTTGATAGGACCTATGCCGATATTTATCTGGAGTTTGTGGAAGGAAACTGCAGAAAACCTTCGATTCCTTCATTCTTGTCCATACGTTGACAGTTTAGTCAATTAACCGCCCTATTAATTTTAAAAAAAATTAATTTATTTGACCAACTGCCGCCATTGGAAATCGAACCAGCCACCTAACATTCTGAGTAGAGTGCTTTAACCAACAAGACCACTCGGACTGATAAAAAACAATAGGAACTATGCCGATGTTCATAGAGAGCACTAGAAAGGGAACTGCAGAAAATTTTCAAAACCATAGCCGGTTACTTTCGTTCTTGTCCATATGCCGACAGTTAAGTCAATTAACTGCATCAAGTTTTCCATTTTTTGGAAATCGAAATGGCAACCTCCTAATTCCAAGCCGAGATCCTTTGACAGCACAGCCACTAGGACTGGTTTCGTAAAGTATATTAAATTTATAAAGATTATTAAGATAATCAACGAGTACTCCAGGTTTTTTAAAAATTAAATTTCAAATTTTGCCCCAATTCAGAACAATGATTTCGACAACAAAGTAGTCATCATCAGTAGAAATTAGCTAACGTAACCGTTAGTTGTTGCTAATTTGGTGCGTATCTCTTGATGACTTTATAGTCGAAATGTATATTTATAAAATACAAAACATTGTTCTAGAAATTGGAGCAAAATTTGAAATTTATTAAATTTGCAAGTTAAATAAATTAGACGCGTATTACCAATCTTAAGGTGAATAAATCAACACACTTCGACATATTTATTTAAATAAAGTTACATTGAACCAAAATTTATTATCTAAATAGTGCAGGCCATTATTACCTATTGGATTACTGTACAAACATAACACATGAATTATTTACAACCTTTCAAAACAATCAATATTTTTTAACTTCTCACTTCAAAGTGATACATAAGAAAATAAAGTATATACATATATACATTTCATGATTCATTTTAAAGTTCAAAAGAAGTAACATAATATAATAATTCATGTGATCTTTCGAAATAAATTCTCCCGAAAACAAAAACAAACACGAAACAACAAAATGAATATAACGATGAAAAAAAAACTGCCATATCTTTCAACAACAAACTTAAATTGGTTCGTAATTTATTACAAATATCAATGAGAAAATATAAATCTTTTCAGATACTTTTTACAAATAATGCCATTAATCTTTAGCTGAATGTACTGCGTAATTCTTTTAAAATAAAAACGAAAAAAAAAAAACCGTAAAATATTGTTTCTTTGTAGGTACGTTTTTCAAATTATACGTTGTTTTTAAGAAAATAATCTTTTAGGTACTGGTGGACTGTTGAAATTTAATGTATTTCATAACTCGTTGATTCATTTTTTCTTTAAAATTTGATGAAATTGAAATATGATATTAAGCTCAATTTCCTTTATTTAAATTTAAGAAAAGTGATTTTTTTTTACTGATTGCGAAGCGATATAATAAAAAATTTAATATTCAAGACATAAGTATTCGGTTCGCGCATGCCTCATTGCCGAAATTCTGATAGTACCTAATTTTAAAAGTTTTTTGTTTTAAATCCTCAAAAACTGTTAAATTCGAAAACGTGATTTTCTGAAAAATAGATATAAGTATCTATCAGACTGAATTATTTAAGATTTCTCGGTTTGTAATCTGTCGATCTTAGAGGTCGATAACTATTGGAATTTCTGTTAATATATCGGTCCATCCTTGACAATGCGTACATACATTTACATGTGAGTGGAGTGGAAAGAATTTTTGTGTATACACTAGGAATTGGTAGGCTATGCGGCTGCAGCCGAGTATGATAGGAACTATGCCGATATTTATCTGGAGTTCATGAAGGAAACTGCAGAAAACCTTCTCAAGCATACCCGGTTACTTCGTTCTTATTCATACGCCGACAGTTTAGTCAATTTACCGCCCCCTTTTTTTTCTTAATAATTGACAAACTGCCATGTCGGGATTCGAACCCATAACCTTCCAGTTTCCAAGTAGGCATACTACGCAGACATAACGCCTGAGACCGATCGGCAACTTGGACTGGTAATTGTAGCAGAAACACTCTGTATAATGTAAAAACTGGTCTAAAGACTCTCCTTCCAGAATACCACAAACATTATCTCTGTAAAACTAATTTGTTTACTATTTGAAAAGTGTGAAGGTCCTTTCTTTATCGCATATCGTATTCATAAAATGTTTAGTTAATGATATAAACATTCCGTACTTACAAATAGGGTTAACACGTGTGCTTTGCTTAGCTAATATTTAAAAAAAAAACCGTATACTTTGTATATATAATACTTTGTTTTTGATCATTTCCGTTTGTCATAACTTTTTTCCATTCAGTATGCCCTAAAATACATAAACAATGTAGTACTGAGTGCGTTATTCTTTTTTGACATGTGCTAAATTTTTATGACTGATATACTGTTTATTTTCTTTAGTTTGGGCTCGCTAGTGGGTGAAACTCTATTTATGTTTATAAAAAATGTGTTGATTGATTTTTTCGTTTTTATTTTTCGGTAATTGCTTTTTTATGTTTGTTGTATTTAAAAAAAACTGTATTTAATGTATTTAATGTTTTACTACGTTTCGAATGTTTAAACATGTTTTCGATAGAACGTATTTTATCGATTCATTGAAACTAAGTCAATATTTTTTATACGTCAATTTTTGGTACCATTTAAAAAAAAGTTATATTTCCTTTCGTTGATTTTACAGAGTGAAAATTTGGAAAGAGTATTCGGAAGTTAGGCGTCTGCAAATTTCAAAAACTTCCTATGAGCCTCACTAGAGCACCACTATTAAAGCCCCCGTAAAAATTTTCAGAAAAATATTATGGTCATCAAAACTATCGACCCACTTTTTGATTCGGATAAATGTCGGTTGTTTAAAACCTAAACAAAACCTAGACACTGTATATTTACATGATAAATCTGTTTTAAGATTTATTGTGAGAAAACGTTAAGTGTAAGGGTGAAAAACAAAACCAACACCTTTTTACGAAAAATCACTTTCATGAATTTTAAAGCAGAAGAAATACAAGTTGTGACTTTAATAACACAACTTATAAACAGGTACTAACAATACATTTAGCAACGAAAGACACGTTGCAAATAAGTTATGGCCATACAAGTGGCGTTTTTTTTTTTTAAATTTCATAATTTATTTGTGCCTATTCCAATGTGGTTTTCGAAAAGAAGTCTGAAATAAAAGTTTTTTATCATAACTACTACTACTACTCCTTGTTTCTATGGTTCTATGAGCCTTGGTCTCACTTAAAAGGTTCTTCCAGGCTTTTCTGTCCTTGGCTTGGTCTTTCCAGTTTCCGGCTCCAATTCGACGTAGATACAGTGCAACATCGTTCATCTATCACAGTCTTGGCCTTCTTACTTGCTTTGAGCATTCTGGGTTACTACCGTATACTATTTTTGCACCTCTTTCACTTGGTATTCTTTCGAGGTGCCCCAACCAATGTCGCCATCCTTTCTCAATTTCTGTGACAATGTCTGTGTTTTCGATCAGTTTTTGAAGTTCGACTGTACAGGTCCATACCTTTTTATACCCGTTGTATAATATACATCAGGATATATTAAGTTTAGTCCCGACTTTGTAACGGTTAAATATATCAATTGCCGAAAAAAAACTTGGTATTGATATTCATAAAATGACGTAATTACGTTATTTTCGCGGACTAAGTTGTCCATTAGTCCGTAAATACGATCACTCGAGTTCGTGAGTGGGCAAAATCGGACTATGTTTGGGTAAAATGAGCAAAACTATTTATCTTTGAAACCATTAGAGATAAAATAAAAATTTAAAGACCAAAAATGTTCCTTTTTAACCCGACTTCAAAAAAGGAGGATGGTTCTCAATTCGTTTATTTTTTTTTTTTTTTATAAAAAAAACAACTATTGTTTGAAAATTTTTTCGTAAATTCAGTATATACCATTTTTCTTTCCTCATAGCAGTGTAATGAATAAAAAAATGCGTAATCATTTCTGGCGAATCATACAGTATTAATGATGGGTGTCACCCTAAAACTATTTTAATATTATTTATATCAATTGTCAAATATATATTTTTATAGCTCAAATATCCTTGATATTTTTATTTATTTAACTAATGTGCTGTTTTTTTATTTATTTCTAAATGCTGTTGATGCGATTATATATTTTAACTTACGTAATGTTTTTACGATATTTAAAAGTGATTATAATGTGTATACACACACACATAGACACACACACACAACAGATAATTTTTATGAATCATTGAACTGATTTATTATTGTTTTATTATTGATACATATATAAATTTTTAGTTTGTTTTTGTTTGTAAAATGATTACATCACATTTTTCAAGTACTTCCTCAAAAAAAATGGCTTTGCGTTATATACCTACATACAAGATTAAAAAGCTACTATATAGTCAGTATTGTATTTAGTCTAAATATATTTTGATTTGCTACAGATTTGTTTTGTCAGCATACAATTTTTGGTGGAGAAAAAATATAATTTAAAAATGTTGAGCCCAATGTTAACATGCTTGCTTCAAATTATATTATGTAACCGAAGAAAGCTAGACCATTCTGGTAAGACTCATTGATCGATCCTCCTGGCCCGTTTTAAAAGTTTAGATGTTTTGTGAAGTCCCAAATACTTTTTTTTGACAAATGATACCCTTTTGACACTTGATACCCATAATATCTGGAAAGGCTTGCGTTTGAAAGCCTGTCATATCCTCTAAAATATCTAGGACTTAATTGTTGTACAAAGTTTCTCCTTTTCTTAAATTCATTATTTAAATAAACTTGTTTTAGTATGTTTGTTTAACTGTGTATATTTTTTAGCGGGTAAAAAAGTTTCAATTATGCTGATTCAAATAATTAATTAATTATTAACTAAGTTTAACGTTCGTTTGACAGTACTTTTGTTAAGTCAATTAAATAGAATAAACTTATTAATTTAAATATTATTTTAAAAGAATATTTATCTTAGTGTCTAATTTATTAGCATAGTTGTTACAAGGTTGAATACAAAATATATATTTTCCCACAAGATTCTATATTATATTATTGAGAAAACATAATAACATGATTAAACTTGTCAAATATGGAAAGTTTTATCTGATATTAAGTTTCATGAATAAACAAACGGCCATGATGCAATTTTTCTATTTCAGAGTGAAAATGATTGACATAGCAAAACATTTGTTAATCCAACTCTGATGATTCTGTACGATTATAGGCTATTTAAAACAAGAGTCTAAATGGCTTCTTTAAAAACCATAGTATATAATATAATGATTACTTTTTCATATATGCTTCATTGATTTTAATGGTATTTATTTGTTTAGAACAAAAATAAAGTCAGCAACGAGCGAGAGTCTAACGCGCATTCTTTTATGCTTCATTAAATAAATATACAATTTTTTTTGCTAATAGTAATAATGTTTGTTTGATTTTTTTTTTGTATATTTGTAGTAATAACGTAATTTTAGCAATATTAAATTTTATGATACAGGTACTCTATTAGAGGCTATATTAATGGATTTTATGCGTGTTTATATACTCTGAAAGGAACTGAAAATGAGACGAAATTAAATATTACACAAAAAATTGTAACACCAAGATTGATTTTTAATACAAATTCAATGTTTTGAATTTTTACGTGGTACTACATATTCGTTTTTAGAAAAATGTTTCGATGAAAGATTTTAGTATATTTTATTCGGAAACCAAATGAATAAGGCACAAACCAATTAAAATATTTTGAAAAATGAGCGCTCACTTTTGTGGCCATGTCTCCTGGTATGAAATAGTTAGTACAATCGGTTAACTTTTTTAATTGTTTTGTAAACTAGCGTCCATTTATATTTATTGTTAGTATTCTAGCCATCAATCTGTATACATTCGGTTATATTACACCAACGGATTGACTAGCGTTTACTTACTTTGCCATTTAAGTAATATGTCTGAACATTCATAACATTCTTTGAGATCTAGGACAAGGTTCGAACCCACAACCTAATGTTGCTAATTTGATGACGGTCTGCACCAGAATTTGTAGTCGAAATACGTATTTATAAAATACAAACAAATTTTTTGATCTAGGAAATTGGGGCAAAAAATCGAAATTTAATTCGAAAAATCCTAGAGTTCTCTTTGATATTATTTATAGAAAATTTTCTACTTAAAACGGAATTTTTTTACAAAAGAAAATATACGAAAACCCGTTGTGATAATTTTTAGACATTGAAAAACAAGAGAAAATTGATTTTACATCTCAAAGGTTTAAATTTTTCCTATATTTATAGAAACAATGTTTTTTCCATCTGCCAAAAATATGCTTAAACCCTTTGAAATTGATTTCTCACTTGAAAAGTTTAATAAATTTGCTCCGATACATTTTGCACAGGTCGTATATGTTTAGAAACCATTGTTTTTACCACCCCAAGAGCTCAGCAAAGCTGTATTTGAAAACTATCAAATGTAAATGGATATTAAATAAATTTTGATTTATTACGTCTGTTGAGTTTCCATTGTTCTTGGTCACGTCATTGAACAGAATTATTATGAACGCGTATCAAAAATATTAAAATAATAATAATATTAACTAATAATTATTATTGTATGTACAACATAATAGTTATTTCTCATGGTTTCATGAAACATTTCATATTTGAAATATAATTTATGTACTGATAATAACTAGATATATATATAGACTGGTATTTCTATTACTCTAGTATTATACACTACGTAAATTAAAATAGACCCAATAGCAACATTGTGTAGTGCATCTATCACTGTCTATGTACAGTATGCCATTATATGATGTTACACTTACACGACGGACAATAAAGACGATATATACATGCACGAGTAAGATGCAACTATATATACAGTGTGTCTACTTAAGTTGGCTCCATATGGAAAACTTTTTTATTATAAGGTTTACGAAAAAAAGTTATCCTATAAAAATCTCTGCTTTCGAAAATATTAACATTCAGCTATTTACTTTTGACATCGAATGTACAGGGTGTGCAGAAATTGAAAAAGTTCGATAGGAATTTTTTTTCCACTTCAATTTTAAATTAAATTTTGCAAATCCTACTTATAAAACACGTTATCTGTTATTCTAATTAACCAGTCATCGTACTTCAAATGTTTATTTGCATATTTGAAACATTCAATGAATGATATGTAACAAAATAATGAATACAGAACATTTATTTTTCATACATTACATTACAAATACAATTATTATTGTTGTCGTAAGTAACAACAGTTATCTTCAATTCATTTTTGCCTCAACGTATCCACCTTCGCGTTCCATACATGTAATTCTTCTTTTACAACATTCTTTAAATCCACTCCTACATATCTCGGGAGTAATTTCTTGAACCGTTTTCCGTATAATCTGTTCTATATGGTCTACATTTAGAACAAAAATATACAAAATTTAATTTAAAATTGAAGTGGTCAAAACATTCCTATCGAACTTTTTTAATTATTAGACACCCTATATACTCGATATCAAAAGTGAATAGCTGAATATTAATTAATATTTTCGAATGCAGAGATTTTTATAAGGAATAACTTTTTTTCGTAAACCTTACAATAAAAAAGTTTTCCATATGGAGCCAACTTAAGTAGACACACTGTATATATATATATATATATATATATATATATATATATATATATATATATATATATATATATAAATATATATATATATATATATATATATATATATATATATATATATATATATATATATATATATATATATAAGATTGATTGTTTAAGTGTGACAAAGTAAACCATATCATAGTACATTACATATATACAGGAATAGATACAGTATTCCATATTGGGTGTATTTTAAAAAACAAGCTGTATAATAATAATAACGTAATTATATGAATATGTTATTAATTATAAATCTCTGTCTACTTTAAACAATTTTAGTTTACTGTTTACAAGACTCTACATGAGCGTAGTATTGACCAGTAATCAATAAACAATGTGATTTATTATTGTTTGTTAGAACATAAATTATTCCAATGTAAATTTACTAAACTACATTCAAATTTTTTTAGCTTGTCATGTAATAACCGTGTAAGCAAATCTTGCATTTAACCTTTCATCCACTCCTATAATTGTCGTATCAATATACTTGATGATGGAATTAGAAAATATAATATGAAATAAAAAGCACAAGTTTGATGAAATCGTCATTAAAACATGAAAAATTTACAAAATTTTTTACGGCAACCGACTATTTAGAGTAGAGTGGTAAATGGATGACATTGTTTTTAATTTTTTTCGTCATTTACTTCCAAAAGTTATAGGTGGCCAATAGAGTGATCAGTAAGGTGTGGCCATATTTCGAATCACTGAAATTCACATAATATGAACAATACATTTGTTTACTTTATAGTAATAATTATATTAATAATTTGTTTACTTTAAAGTAATAAAATATATTATTCATTTTATTTGAATTTCAGTTATTTGAAATATGGCTTCATCAGCGTTTTATATACGTTACACCGTGTATAAAAAGAGTGTATCAAAATTGATAAATTACCTGGTATATAGATACCGTATCAGAATGATTGTTATATCTA
The DNA here is from genome assembly GCA_963920215.1 of Nineta flava. Taxonomy (NCBI): domain Eukaryota; kingdom Metazoa; phylum Arthropoda; class Insecta; order Neuroptera; family Chrysopidae; genus Nineta; species Nineta flava. The sequence continues at coordinate 53,527,757 of OY986044.1, forward strand.
CAATAGTAATTAATAACAGTATTATGATATTAATGATAGTATAATTAAATTATCTATCAAAATTACAAAGTTATATATATTACATATATAAATATATATATATATATATATATATATATAGGTTGTTTATGAAATTTGGAAATGATCGGGTATATCGACAAATAGATGATGGTCCAATACTGCTTTATGAGAGCTTTAACTCTTTGACTTCTTTTTAGCACCAAAATTAAGGATCAAATACATCTAAAGTGTATTTTTTTATTTTACTGCTTTTTCTCGAGATTTTCGAACGTTTCGAGGTTTTAAATTCTGTAGACCTAAATTTTTTTAAATTTTTAGTCAATTTGTGCCGAATCTGTGCTTCTAATTATTATTTGGTTTTTTGAAAATAATTCGGTTTTGACACAAATCCACTATTAACAATTTTGAAAAAGGAAAGGTTACTTAATATTGTATTTATTGTACACCCTATATAACGAATAAAAAATGGCAACTAGAAATTTTTTTGTAGATTACACCGTCGAGCTGTTTTTGATATCATGACGGAATTCAAAAACATGCCATGAGATTTGTCGATTGGCGAATAAGAACTAAGCACAACAGCTTTTGTAGTCTTAAATAATTTGCGTTATAATCAGCTTAAAAGTAAAACATAAAAAAGAGCTAATTGAACATGAAACCTTTAAACGCTTAAAGATCCGGTATATATTGAAGTTTCAAGCAAAAGTTGTTGATTTAAAAAAATACATTTTTAGTCTTTAAATTATTGTTCTATCTCTGACAGTTTTGCACATTTTCCCCGAAGAACACAATCAAAATTTCAGCTCGGTATTTTTTATTTGTTTTTGGATTATTGTGTTGACGGACGGACGGATATGCGGAAATGGATTAATTAGGTCATTCTACGGACACCTGTACCAATTCTTTTTTCTGCAATCAATATTTTCAACCGTAACAAAGTCGAGACTACAGTTAATACACCGTGGTAGATTTTTCGACTATAATTATCCTTTTGTATTTTTATGCGTTATTTACAACAGGTTGTTGATTTGATGCCATAAATTATTATTATTTAGAGAGAGAGAGAGAGAAAAGAAATAAGTCCTAAAGCGAATAAATTATGCCAATTGAACGCTTGTTTTTACACAATGTATAAATCTATGTTCGTTAATATATTTCAGATTATCACAAAGTCAGTCCATATTGCTTTATATAAAACATATATTTCGCTTAGTTTAATAGTTTAACAATAATTATTATGCACATTATCCATACATAATATTATTCAAAGCTATACTCTTCAGCTATACTACCTATGTAAAATTATCGTAGCTTTTGTTATTGAGAACATAGTAGCTCTTTGTACAGTTAATAATAATTAAAATCAATTTTGCATCAACATATGCTATCCACATAGCACAGAAGTGCATTAGACCAAGTTGAAGCACTAACTATGTTTACAGGGAAGGATTAGAGACGGTTTTAAGACCTCTGTATCTCAGGAACCGAAAAAAGCTTTAAACCTCAAATGTAGCTTGAGACTCACCATCTGATGGTAGGTATGTAAGAAATTTTAATATTACAGCTTTAATTGTTTCCAAGATATTAACCCCAAAAATCGACATTTTGGGGACTGAATGACTCACTCACTCACTCATCATCAATATTCTAGGATACTTCCAATTGTCTCAAAAAATTGATTTTTTGTAGGCAAATAGTATTTTTCCAAGTAAAATATGAAAACCCTGCACCTGAGAAACTTACCCAATAAATATATACCAACCATTTTCTCAGTTTTGTTAAGAAACTTGGCCTTTAGATTTTGCATATAGATTTATGCATTACATTTAAAGGCGAACATTTTTGTTTTTGCTGGAATATCAATAATATTTGTGTGCGAAAACTTGGTCCCTCTCACATTTATGTTTTTTGTCAGATTGTTATTTTAAGGAATAATTTTCAACATGGGGTAACTATATAGTTCAATGAAATAATGAACGTAGGTAAACGTCGCCTCGTATTTCATATAATACATTCTATAACATATTCTTCTGCATAGAAGGATAAGCAAGCCAGCTCCAAAAGTTGTTTGTTCTACATGAAGAGTATAAATATGCAGTCTTCTTAAGGAATAGTTTTGGAAAATATGCTTAATATATCTATCATATTGATACTTATGCGTACTTCAAAAGTTGTCTCTTCTTCAAAAAGCATTTATATTTTGAAATTTGCAATTTATAAACGAATTTAATTAATAATTGTTTTTGTGAAGTTATTATGTCTGAATACTAAATACAAGTTAAATTTAATGGAATTATATTTGAATATAACTATAAATTTCATACTATTCAGCTGAATCAATTTGTGTTATTTAAGGTTGATCGGACACATATATAGGTAAATTATAAAAAGTACAAGCAATGTACACTTGCCCACAAAGGTTGATGTCATTTTTTAAAATTTTATAGTTGTTTTGTGCCTTATTCATTCGGTATTTCTAATGAACAACTTTTATCCGAAGCATTTTTTCGAAAACTGTATCAATAAGCTACAAATCAGTTATAAAATTTTAAACAACTTTTGACTATTAAACGAATGAAATGATCGTTCAGATGATTTTAACAAAACCACTCTTTCAAAATATATTTAGAGAATTATCTTATAGTTTAGAAAACACGTTGAAAACATTTAAAAAAAAAACCTGTTGAATAATCAACGGTACATCTCAATAAGACTCTTGAATTGTTGATTTTTTCCTGGAATTAAACAAGGAATAGTTTTTGTCGGATATGTCGCATATATTGCAAAATTTATATAAAAAATAAGATATTGGATATATAAAAGGATTATAAATATATCCTTTTATGGAATATATAAAAGAATATCATACATTCGTTTGAAACAAGATCTATATTGTATTGAACATTCAACAAAATTATACACACGATTCTTATTAAACATATATATCTATAATATTTTATTAATTTATGTGGGTGAAATTAGTACCTTTCATTAAAATTTATTTAAAATAATAAATTATATTTCTTTTTCATCCGTTTACCTTAACTATAGTTAATCAATGCTGTTGTATAAATGTATACGATATACTCTACCTTTTTAAAAGGTTTATCAAATAAGTAATAATATTTATATTAAGCATTGAATTATTTATGGTTTACGAAAATGTAAATATTTATTGAATTTATTAGAAAATATATTTAATTTATTTTAGTCCAATAATACATAAATTATTATATTCAAACTTAAATAATTTAAGACACCATATTATTTTTTTAAAGTGTTGGAAAAAAGTGAATAAAATTTTTGTTCTCGATTTTAATAATAATCATTTTCTAGGGTAATTTTGATCCAAACAGTACGAAAATTAGGTTCATTTTAACATCCGAACAACACATTTCAAAATTCTGCCTTTTCAATTCATATATTTTGGAATTTTAGCACTATGGGTCTGATACTTTGAAAACCGTTAATCGTATCGTATTTTAATCAATGCCATCGTTTTCGCTAGGTCCAAATTAGCTTTAAACGAAGTTTTTATCAAAATTGGGGACATAAAATTTTCCTCCAATTTTAGAGATTTTTTTAAGGGGTACCCCTTGGAAAAAATGTGAAAAAAGTGAATAAAATTTTTGTTCTCGATTTTAATAATAATGATTTTCTAGACTAATTTTGATCCAAACAGTACGAAAATCAGGTTCATTTTAACGTCCGAACAACACATTTCAAAATTTTGCCTTTTCAATTCATATAGTTTGGAATTTTAACACTGTGGGTCTGATACCTTGAAAACCGTTAATCGTATCGTATTTTAACCAACGCCATCATTTTCGCTAGGTCCAAATTAGCTTTAAACGAAGTTTTTATCAAAATTGGGGACATAAAATTTTCCTCCAATTTTAGAGATTTTTTTTTACCCCTTGGAAAAAATGTGAAAAAAGTGAATAAAATTTTTGTTCTCGATTTTAATAATAATCATTTTCTAGGCTAATTTTGACCCAAACAGTACAAAAATCGGGTTCATTTTAACGTCCGAACAACACATTTCAAAATTTTCACTCCCTCACTCCCTGGATGCGTTGGATGCACATTATATTATACATTATATTATATATATATACTTAGCTTTCATATAAATGCGGACGAAGTCGCGGGAAACAACTATTTATATTATAAATAAACAATTTATCCTAATATAATGTGCATCCAACGCATCCATGGAGTGAGGGAGTGCACATGCCACTGTGTTATTTCAATCTGTGTATATCTAGAGCAGAGGTGGGCAGGAGTTGACTCGACCAAGCTCTGAGTGAGAGGTAGGGAAGAGAGATAGAGTTAATACAGGGTACCTACCAATTATTAATATTTTCTTTTTTTAATTAAAACATTTTCTGAAAAAAATATAATAATACCAAATCTTTTTTATAGTCACTATTATACAAAGTAAATAATACATGCAGTCATTCAATACATACTCTGGAATTTTGGGCTGGTAATTTGGGTCATAAAATGTACCATTTTAGTATATATCATATTTGTGTATGAATAAAATAAAAATATATAAAAAATATATATAAATCTTTTGAACCTTTAAGTTTACCGCTGGACCATTGTAATAAAAGAGGGAAATTTTTGCAAAGGATAATTTAAATAGAATTATAGTTTTGGAAATTCCAAATAATTTGTCTAAATATTTTACTATTCATATCCGAGAACTAATAAAGAATTATTTACCTGATTTAATTATTTTTTCTTCGTATGGAGTATGCTCAGTATAGTGTCATGGGAATTTGATTAATAAAGTTAAATTTTACATAAAGTGGGAATTTGAGTTCTTCGAGTTAGTCTACTTTGAATTGAAAAAGTGAAAAGTACTATTTGTAGTAGTGGAAATTATTTTTCGCATAATTTGTTTTTCAAAAAAAAATAAAAGTAGTGAATTTAATAATGGAGAAGACATCGCAAGCAGTCTTGGATAAGTTCAGATTATTATTATTATTATTATTATTATTATTATTGTTATTATTATTATTATTATTATTATTATTATGTTTTTTGGTGTATCTCTCCATACTGTAAAAGAGATTATTTAAACAATAAATATTTTATAAAACTATTTCTAAATTGATTGAATAAATTATTGGGCAATAATCGGTAGGACAATCTGTATTGAAACATCGTTCCGTCTTGCTTCAAAACATACCTTCTTTACTTACTCTCACCCAGCTTATGGAGAGCCCGTAAGGCTCACGAGCTGTCTGCGCCCGCCTCTGATCTAGAGCTAGATTCTAGAGGTAAACGCAGTAATTATAGTTTTATTACACTCATATAATAATTAAAATAAACATTAAGTTTTAAATATTATAAATTATGATTATACGAGTCCGTATTGTGTTAGTTCAAATGTGTTATATAATTACGACGTAACCAGTGTTAAATAAATAACATTATATTTTTCCATTTTAAATACATTTTAGTTCGGTTTTAGGAGGTGTTTTAATATGCGTTTCATGGTTATGACTTGAAAATAAAAACATCTGTTTTTATTTTATTTTTATACCTTATGTTATGGCTGACATGCGTATTATCGAGGACGTACGTAATAGAATCTAAAATACTGTTATGGTCAAGTTTCTAAGAGTATGGTTATTATTCAGTATTTGATTGATTTATTAATATTTGGGTAATATCGGATTTATTACTTCGACCTTATGGTCCATTTTGCTCCCCCTTCTGACTCAGTCCGACGAGACTAGCGTCTCCCATATGTTGGCAATTGCCTGGAGCTTGCTTATCAGATCCTCCGGAAGGTTCTTTATTCGGGGTGAGATGCACCGAATATCCTGTATCTGCTGTAACCCAGAGGTTCGCAGTCAAAGATTATGTGGCTGGATGTTTCTTCCTTACCGCCACGTTATTATTGTATAGTATTATTGCCTTTTATTTAAATGAAATATTTACAAGTAAAATTTAAAAAACTCCCAATGCAATAGAATGAAACATAATAAGAAATTCCCGTTATCTCCACCAAATTTATATGTAAAATAATAATATTAATAATATGCCTATACACCATTTTGGAAAAAAGCTGATAATGTTGACTGAACCGATGAAACCGATCATCATAAATAGCTATGAACTACCACAAAAAACCAGCTATCTAATAAAAAAACCACGCTCAATTTGGTTCACGCTACGATGAGAGCTACGATGCCGCAGACAGACCCACAGACAAACAGACAGGCAGGCAGACACTCACAGGCTTCAAAGTTATAACACCTCTCTTTTTGCGTCGGGGGTTACTAAGTTTAATTAAGTCATGTGAAATCAAACTTGATGTAAAAAAATAAAACCGAATAGAATTTTTTCGCCATCTTCCCCTTTCACGGGAATGAAAAAGTATCTTTTCATTCTCGCGTATGGTTTTACCTCATATCCAAAATGTAAGCACCTGCTTGACTTTCAATTTGTTTGGAAAAAAGTGAGGATTATGACAGAAGACCCATTTAGGCATTTGAAAGGGACGAAATATATTTCAAATTGTATTGTTGGGGTCAAATAAAATTTCAAACTAGTTAATGAACATATATAACTAACTCAATCCCGCATCCATAATTATATTTTGCAAACAGTAAAATTTAGAGCAAATATTTAAAGTTCCTTTTTTTTAAAATACTAACATTTATTGTTCGAAACCGTTTATTCGAAAACTGAATTTGGCACAAATCGAACGTATTAAAGATTATAATCAGGGTGTCAGGGTTGAATTAAAGATTTTTGGACTAAAGCTAATTTACTAGAAAAGGCCGAATAATAAAATATTTTTTGTTATTTAATTCACAAATTTTTCTTAGTTTTCATTTCTTAGTTTTTATGCAGTTCATCGGCGGGAACTAGGATCGAGATATTAATGAAATTTGTCATCGTTGAGGGCCGAAATGTGATGAGCCTAGGGCTAAAGCTTGTGGTTATTATTATAAACTTATACTTTATTTTGGTTCAGAGACAATAGTGGAAACATGCCAACTTGAAACTCATTCTCTAAGTGTACTGATTTTTAAGTCAAAATTAAAAAATTAAAATCAAGTATTACTATTCTAGTGCTTACGGTGATTGTACCTTTTAACAATATAGATAAAATAAAATAAAAACATATTAAGGACGTTCATCCATGAAGCTTGATAGTAGATAAAAATTTTTTTTTTAGTGAATTGAGTAGCTCAATTCAGTAGTTATCCTCCCTCAATAATTTAACACCTGTCATCGATCATTTCAAAGAGTAATTATCGATTAAAAATCATACTTTTAACACAACGTCTTATGAAGAACAGAATTTTTTTGAACTTAAAACTATAATAACTATATTATTAAAGTAGAGGGTATAATAAATAATGTTTATAAATATTCTTTAAAATATGCAGTTTATATAATTGCATTAAAAAAATGGTATTGCCGAACATTTGAATTAATTATTTAATAAAATTAAAACTTTTTTGTTAGGTTTGTTTTTGCCACCATATTTTGAAAACTGGCGACCACACACACTAAAATAATATACACATACACACAAATATAAAACATAGTTTACTGTCATATCTGTCACATTAAGTCAAATTAATTTCTAATTTACAATTTCCTGGTATTTTCCAATAAATACTTTTAAAATAATTATTACAAATACAAAAAGGTTATAAATCGTTGTAAGATTATTGACATACTTTACAACTTTTTTTAAATCCTAAATAAATTTTATTAAAGATAGTACTCATTTGACTTCAGCGTAGCAAATGAACGTCCTTAAGAACATGATATGATACAATGATACATTTAATATGTAAGCAGTATATACTATTAGTAACCTTAATACGTAGGTAGCCGTAACATAGACATAGATAATTTTACTAAAGTCTATACTCATAAAAATATAATAAACAATATTTGTAAGAAAACAAAAGCTACATAAATATTATGATAAACAAATAGTTATTGTAATCAACCGGTAAATTACATGAAATAATATCTGAAGAAAAAAAAAACACAACTTACAGCAACAACTCAAAACAAATAATAATTCTAAAAACGTTACATGATATTAAGATGATGAATAGACAATTGTTCTCGTTTAACTATTCAATTAGTTGTCAGTGTATACGGATTGTGTATTTAATAAGTAAGCATTCGAAATATGTTATATTTCAAATTTTGCCCCTATTCCTAGAACATTTGTTTGTATTTTATAAATACGTATTTCGACTACAATGTAGTCATCATCAGTATGAATTAGCTAATCGTAACTATCTCTGAGATATGGATTCAGAGATATGTTGCTTGTTGCTAATTTGGTGCCTGTGTCACAATGATATAAAAAAATTCTGTCCTTTTATACGATTTGGCTGAGGGTATAATCTGACTTGAGGATTATTTAAGTTGCCTGACTACTGGATAAGGTGTGTGGAAAGCCCCACATATTTATTGGCGGTATTCTTTGGTGACTATGCGGCGTTTGCTTTGTCACTAAAGTGAGTGTACCTACGTTAACTTTGACATTCAGGTATTGGATTTTTATTTTTGAAACTGGTTTAATTTTATTAAATCAGAATTTGGAATTGGGCAATTGTCTAAATTCATTATCTGTTTTCTCAGTTTGTATATGTAGATGCTTTCGTATGCATCTAATTCTGTGGAGTTTTGTACCGATTTAAGTAGTTTTAGATTCGATTTATCAATTTTATGGTTGTTCTCAATAACAATTTAAGTATCAGTGACCATTTCGCCGATGAATTTGTTTCGTAGATGTTTCAGCGATTTACCAAACTATAAGGATCATTCATTACAATATTTAGTAGAAATGAATATTTGATACCAGATAGTATAGCTATTGATTGTAGAGGCTGTCCTGGACGGGACACACTTTGACCATAAGGTCCATTGGGATGCCTAAGGATGTGAGGATGTGAGTGGAGGACAAGGAATTTTGTGAGTAGACTAGGAATTGTGAGGATGTGCGGCTGCAGCCGACTTTGATAGGAAGTATGCCGATAAGTATCTAGAGTTCGCGAAGGAAACTACAGAAAACCTTCACAAGTATAGCCGGTTACTTCGTTCTTGTTCATACGCCGAAAGTTTAGAGTTGCAAGTATTTCGTATTCAAGCACTATGGAATACAGAAGTCGTGGTCATTTTTCAAAATTTAATAATTGATCTGTTCCTTTTTCATTCGGTTATCGAAAAAAAATTCAATTGAAAGTTGTTACTATATTTATAATGAACAACTTTTATCCGAAGCCTTTTTTCGAAAACCGAATGAATAACGCTGCACAAATCAATTATAAAATTTTGAGATTGATCTTCACTTCTGTGGCCCATTGTACATGAAAACTAAAAATATTCAAAGCTTCTCATGCTTTTCTTTTCCATGGGATCGTATTGTTATCTAAGATCGGATGCCGGACTTACCGTTTATTGCATGCATTTCTGATATTATCTAATGATTGACCATACAATCGGTATATAAAATTTATTTAAATGTTCATTGTGAATACAAATTATGTCCTTAATTTACCTCGCTTATTCATTTTATATAATTTTCTATTAATAAAAATATGATAAATCTTTCTTATATTTATCCGTCCACGTTTATGCCTGTTTATATTTGTTCATATTTAAGTAGTGTTTTAAATATGGAAAAAGACAATATTTTGCTAGATCTTTTTGTTTGAAATCCTTGGTTTCCAATTTTGAATATTGGTCTAGTTGATTTGTACACTATGGCATTATAGAAATATTTAATTTAATTTCTTTATACTTATGTTTCTTCTGTATCAATAAAAGATGAAAAAAGATGCACCTAAATATCCAAACGTAAATTTATATCAGGATAGAACAAGTATTATACAAATACTTTAGAAGTTATATTTCTGATATCCAAGCAATCGATATTTTAAAACACCTATGAAATACTTTTTAGTGACCCAAAGTAGAATCACTAGGATGAGCCAATTATAGAATTATATCTATATGAGTATACAAGACTTCATGTTGTTTCAATTGATGTCTAGTAGCATCTAGTATGCTCTTTAAAATCTACTTAGTATGTAATAGGTTATGCATGTATACAGGATGTCCCGTAAGTCACGGATGCAACTGAAGGTATGGATAGAAAATTGCATTCTGAGGTCATTTACCATTTTTTTAATCAGACGTTCAGGTAGTTAGTTATTAATTAAACTAAGTAACCAATCAGAGGCGCGCACTGGGTTACGATAGCCTCACGTACATTCATTCCCCAGTAACATACTTACAAACACTCACTCACACACGCTATTAGGCGCCTCTAATTGGTTACTTATTTTAATTAATAACTAATTACCTGTACGTATGATTAAAAAATGGTAAAGGATTTTTCGTCTCAGAATTCAATTTTCTATCCATACCTTCAGTTCTGTCCGTGACTGACTTACGGGACACCCTATATTGCAGTGATAGTATTATCTCAAATGGCTCTGAGTTGTGTTCTATATTATATTTCAAGACAACGAAGCTTTTGCGTGAAAATAGAATAAATATATGTTTAGAAAAAAAGCTGTATATAATTGTAGAAGTTGACAGACAACAGAAGATTTATTGTCTGATGCTACTTACAAAAGCCATTCAAGATTCTGTTTATAACGTCGAGTTTTATAGAGGTCTTATGAGTGTTTTACACCATATTTTTATATTTTTGTTTATGTTGTTGAGTTAAATAACAATATGTATACTTTTTCAATTAGTATCAAGTTGCCAATTATTGCATGACAAAAACATTCTATAACCAATAAATTGAAGATGTTGTAAGATATATATATATATATATATATATATATATATATATATATATATATAGGTATTAATTATTATGTCATCTCAACGAGTAAAATAAAATAAAATGAAAGACTTAAGTATTTTTAATAACAATCTCGAGATGAAATCAATATATAAATAAGGACGTATCTTTGTTAAATTTAAGAAATATACAAAACTGAAATTATTATGCTTTTGTAACAAAGTAATTTGGATGATTTTTTTGTATACAAAACGGGAAAACTTTTTTATATTTTATCTTTGAAATGCAACAAACAACACTGTCCTACAATTATTTTTTCGGTGAAATTTCTGATTTTCTTATTAAGAAAACTACATCAGATTATGTTTTGAAAATCAGATTCTATGTGTTTCATTTTACTCTTTAGCTTACAACTCTCAAACTTCAGATTTTTTTCTCCATCGTGTATTTGTGATTGATTACTCGTAAATAAATTATTTTTATTTCATTTTAGGCTTGGCCTATTTTTTGATAACTTATTAACTGTATTACAGGCGTTAATATAAATATTAATTCGTTAAATTATCTGAATAATTAAACAAGGTAATATACTCTTTAAAGGTGTGGAACGACATTGAAACAATACGACACCAATACGATGATCAACCACGATTATCAACCCTTCTTTATAAAATTATTAAGGGAACATGGAAACTTTTTTGGACAAAATACGATTAAACGAATTTTATCATGCAAGAAGTAATTTAACACAGAAGGGTTCATCAACGTTTATTCATCAAAACACCCTGCGGTACTTCAATGCGGGGGATCTTAATAATTATAATTATGTTTATTATTGTTTTTTGTTTGTATGGTTCCGTACATAACTATTGTGGCGACGTTTAATAGTGTTATTGTAGTTTTAAACACCTGGTACTTTTAAATACAATACACTTCTGTTTGTTTATTGGTTATTGCATCTGCTTTTATGAACAAATTAACTTTTGAATTTGTTGTTTGAGAGGGTGTAAAAATATGTTTATTTTTACTTGTTGGCAGCTTTTTTTGTGTGGTAATTAGGATATCATTTAACTATAATATTTGAAATGAATTTGAAATTCACAAAGATATTCGTTAAAACTGTATTTGGGTCATAAGGGTAAAGCAATGGAGATCAGAGACATTGAAAACAGTAATGAAACATATTGTTTCATTTCCTAACATTTTCTTACGCTAAGAATAAAGCTATTCCATATCCTGGGTAATTGTGTATTCATTATCGGTAAATAGACATACAATTTTCATCTATTGTTTTCAATTGTACTATGGAACACATAAGTAGCGCATATTATACCCGGTATTTGTAAATATACCAGGGTATATTAAGTTTAGTCACGACTTTGTAACACTTGAAAATATTCATTGCAGAAAAAAATTGTTATTATAGGTGTTCATAAAGTTGCCTTTTAGTCCATTTCCCCATGTCCGTCCGTCTGCCCGTGGACACGTTAACTCAAGAACAAAAAGAGATAACGAGCTGAAATTTTGTTTGTATGTTCAAGAGGAAAAGAGTGAGGTTAATGGGCATAATCGGACCATGTTTGGTCAAAATGGGCAAAAATGTCCATTTTGAAACCTTAAGAGATAGAACAAAAATCTTAAGACAAAAAGTGTTAGTTAACTAAGTTAGTTATTATTTTGAGCAGGATGAAACAGCGGAATGCAATACCGGATTCATTACCGGGCATTGTCCCCTGCGGAAGCATCTGCACACAATGGGACTCCATAACGGGTCCATTGTGTGCAGATTGTGTGGCGAGGAGGAAAAAACCTCCAGCCACAATTATCTTTGACTGAGAACCTCTGGGTTACAGCAGACAGAGGATATTCGGTGCATCTCACCCCGAATACATGAACCTTCAGGAAGACCTGATAAGCAAGCTCTTGGCTATTGCCAACATATGGCAGAATGGACCATAAGGTCGAAGTGCTATACATTTTGGACCCCAGGATGTGTTTTCAAAAATTTTTATTTTAATTGTACCTTTTTCATTCGCTTTTATGGCAAAACTGTTTATTGTTTTCGAAAACTGAGTTAATAAAGCACAAATCAATCTACTTTTAGACCATGTGTAAGATCGGATGCAGAAGTCGCGCTATCATTTCAAAATTTTATAATCGATTTGTGTCTTTTCTCGCTTATGCAGTTCTCGCTGAACCCGGGTTTGACTGTATTATTATTTTAATTTGTTTACATTGTCGTCAATTCCTAAAAAATTATGTAACTTTGCCAATTACTGATGTTAACATAATAAAAAAATGCATTATAATTTACCCAATAAAATTATTGAAAATATGCTTTTTTCGCAAATAAACATGTCATTTATTTGACGGGTTTATTAAATGTAAATTAACAGCAATGACAGACAGACAGTCAATAATATTATTATTATTTTGATTAATGTCACAAACATTTATTTATTTGAAATGTTGAACAATTACATAAAGTTAACATGAAATTTATTTCTTTTTAGGAATAAAATTTATTTTGAAATAAATATAATTTTTTATTACCGTTTTCCAACAAATTCCATCTTTTATGACAAAATCAGATAAACGTTTTTCAAAGAAATAAATAAATGTTGGACATAAAAATTTGTGATTGATAAGCAATGCATACTAAGAACCTAAATGTCATGGCTACATACTGTTTGACTGTTATGTAATCATATACATAAGTAAAACATAAGTCTGTATTGGACGAGATTTGTTATGAGACAAAAATTGTAGTTCTAGTAATGTTCAATAACTCTTTAACGAGCCCGAAGTAAGTTTTCAAGTGTTTACGGTGTCACACATCTCAAAGGATTCACCATATGCGGTAGTTTCGAATTCCATCAAGAACTCGGTATCGTATTGAGGAGTTGACTAGTATTTATTTCATTTGAAATGTAAGTAATGTGTTTGAACTTTGGTAGCTCTCTTGACATGATCCTTGATATAAAAAAGGATGCATATCTTAGTAGACATCAATGAGCAAATATTCTTTTAAAACAACGTGGTTTTTAAACTTTCCGATCACTAAAAGTTATGATTGCCGCATTCAACGCTGTAATTCTTTATTTAATATTTGTTTATTGTGTTTACTCGACAACCAGGAATCGAACCTCGGGCATCTGGATAACTAGTCCAGTATGCTTCCGCTACACCAAAGACGATTGACAGTATTACTTCTGTTTGCTTTTGTAAATCAACTCGTTGTAACAAATACACGAAAAAGTCTCCGCTCTACAATTGGTTATGCAAATGATTATTATTTATAATAATCCCATAAACCCATTGTCTGCCAACCGTACCATTAAGTTCCGTTTATTTGACTCTGTGTAGGCCCACATAGTAAAATCGGGAGTATTTTGTACATATTTACACGAAAATTTGTTTAAAGTAAGTAAACGAGGAACTTTTTTTTCCAATATTTGAAGAAAATTTATAATAAAAATTTATAAATGAGGGTCGGTTAAATACTTAAAACAATAGTCCAGAAATGTACCCTTAGTTTTCTATTTATTGCTTTTATTACTATATTATCATAAATGGGGATTTTAAAACGTGGTACTGCTGGCACATTAGTGTAGAAATCAGTTGATCCAATTCTCTCTAATTAGTATCATAATGTTGATCCGGAATAGGTCATTGATATATTTACGGATTGTAAAGTCATACATGAAATTCAATTTTCTTGAAAAAAACGGAAAAAATAAAATTACAAGATACAAAATATATTCCGTTACAAATGTCATAAAATTTTTATAAAATTTAAACGAAAAATACAACCGTGAAATTGGATTAGAAAAACAGTAAACTGAACACAATATTCTTGTAATTTAATTAAAAAAATAGATGTTAGAATCTAACAACGAAAATGGCCAGTGAATGTAAAAAATCATCATTACCCGTTGAAGATAAATTATGCTTCGTGGAGTTAAGAACATTAACAAATATGGTACTATTTTGCTCTATCTTTTTCTTCTCCATTTTAATAATAATCATTTTCTAGGCTAATTTTGACCCAAACAGTACGAAAATCAGATTTCATCTGATTTTAACCTCCAACCAACACATTTCAAGATTTTGCCTTCTCAACTCATACAGTTTGGAATTTTAGCACTATGGGTCTGATACCTTGAAAACCGTTAATCGTATCGTATTTTAACCAACGCCATCATTTTCGCCAGGTCCAAATTAGCTTAAAATGAAGTTTTAATCAAAATCGGGGACATAAAATTTTCCTCCAATTTTAGCGATTTTTTTAAGGGGTCCCCTTGGAAAAAATATTAAAAAAGTGAATAAAATTTTTGTTCTCGATTTTAATAATAATCATTTTCTAGGCTAATTTTGACCCAAAAAATACGAAAATCGGGTTCATTTTAACGTCCAACCAACACATTTCAAAATTTTGCCTTCTCAACTCATACAGTTTGGAATTTTAGCACTATGGGTCTGATACCTTGAAAACCGTTAATCGTATCGTATTTTAACCAACGCCATCATTTTCGCCAGGTCCAAATTAGTTTAAAATGAAGTTTTTATCAAAATCGGGGACATAAAATTTTCCTCCAATTTTAGCGATTTTTTAAGGGGTACCCCTTAGAAAAAATGTGAAAAAAGTGAATAAAATTTTTGTTCTCGATTTTAATAATAACCATTTTCTAGGCTAATTTTAACCCAAACAGTACGAAAATCGGGTTCATTTTAACGTCCAATCAACACATTTCAAAATTTTGCTTTCTCAATTCATACAGTTTGGAATTTTAGCACTATGGGTCTGTTTTGGTACTATTTGAGATTCCTACCCTTTACGTATTTTAAATTTTCGTTATGGTCGGTACTTTGGTTAACTTAACCGTTTTAGTTCTTTGGTTTTCTATAAATAAACTCAAGGCATAACAAGGCAATATGATTTTGTTGTAGGTGGATTACAATAAACATTGTGAGAATACTACTTACAGTAAATATGATCTACATCGATTCAAACATTTAGCCATTAATCAGACGCCCATACATATAATAATAATAATAATAATAATAATAAAATATGAAATGTATTTTATAAATAGACGTATATATGGTCTTTTGTAATTACGCTTGGTTGGTTTAAGCTTATTATGATCACAAAGCATCATAATAAATATATCATTGTATGATAGAAATACTTGTAAATATAGAAAAGTTAATTTCATTATCGAAAAAAAAAATTATTTTCTTTTTCCATTTCATATTATTGTGTCTTCAAGCTTAATAAGATTTGTATTTCTTGAAAATTTTCTTTTCTTTGAATTAAATTATTTAATGTTCGAATTTATCTGTTGTATAGTGTGCCAAAGGTTGTTCGACCCTTATATAAAATGCGGCCACGGGAAAAATTACGGGAACATTTCTTTTAATGCTCACTATACAAAACGGTAGCCTTTTAAGTTTTTATATAATCCCAAAAATGTATTTCTATCTAATTATAAGTTCTGTTTATGTTAGGTATATTTGTATGGAAAAATCTCCCTTTTTGACATTGGCATGTTGTACTCGTATATAAGAAATAAACAAAATTTTAGCATTGTATACATAATGTAAATATTTACTAATAATAACGTTAAATCCATTTTCATTCAATACGTTTACATTATTCATATCCTAGATGTTAGGATTGAATACCGAGTGTGTCTGAGAAAGGGTCACACATTGTTAGAGTTGTAGCGGTGTCGCTTCTTCATTAAATTATTATTATAATTTTGTTGATCATTTTTATCTGTTGCATAACAACTATAACTTCCCTCTATTATCACGGTTGCTTTGAATGTTAACAACCTTGGTAATTTACATATTAAAATAATAACATTTCATAAATCAATTCAATAAAGATCAATTATATCTTTTATATACATTTATTATTTATTTAAATAATAATTATTAAATATAACAATCATTTACCTTACAAATTAATAATAAAAATATTTTTTTAGGAATCGGAATAGTTATAAGCGTAAAGCAAAAATAAGTATTTTAACAGAAATGAAAGACTTATCTGTTAAATTTGGTGGGTGGTACTTTATATTTTTTAAGAGTTACAATATTAAATTATAATTCATCCAATCCAATCATCCAATAGGTATCTGTTCGAAGATTTTGGAAAGATTCTTTCTTTAAAAATATGGTAATTTACCACCCTCTTCGTTTATATTAAATTAATTAAATTGTTATATTAAATAATTATTATTTAAATAAATAATAAATATTTGTAAAAGATATAATTGATCTTTATTGAATTGATTTATGAAATGTTATTATTTTAATATGTAAATTACCAAGGTTGTTAACATTCAAAGCAACCGTGATAATAGAGGGAAGTTATAGTTGTTATGCAACAGATAAAAATGATGAACAAAATTATAATAATAATTTAATGAAGAAGCGACACCGCTACAGAGTAATATTACTTATTACAATCAGCTAATACGATGAGATAATTATGTCGAGAGTTGAGATCTCCCTCGATAGCTTAACAGTGGAAAGTCAGCAAAAGCTCCTAAAATGCAACTAATTATGGTACCACGTAAATCCAATTTGCAGACTTGTCTAGGTGAGCTCTGCTAGCTTGATATCAAATCAGAAGTTTATTTTTGAGATTAAAAACCACTAAAATTACAAACTAAGAACCTAAATAGAACAGTAAATCAATTTTGCAGACTTTCCTCTGTTAAGTTGACGAGTGTCTTCGATACTTAATCTCATGGACGTTAGATGGTAAATTTGACATTTTCTATGGTGAACGGAATTAATCAATCCGAGCTAATTGGCTTTTTCAAAGGATATACAAAATAATTTTTGAACATATCGTTATGTCATAAACACGCGGTATAAATACTAAAAAATCTTTTGTCGATTCCATTACTTTTGTAATAATTTTATCGCTATTTGTTTTTGTAACGGTTCATATACACTGCATACAAAATAAAATGGTGAACAGATTTTGGATTCAAAGTGTAAACTAAAAAAGTTTTGCAAATCATCATATTATTTTAAATTATCTTCATTTGTTATATAAACAAGTTAAATTTTATTTCTTTAGTAAACAGAAAACTGATAACATATATTTCGTGAAAAACCATGATCTATAGACGGAAAGAACACGATGTGTTTTCACAATGTTATTTGATCAGAAACCTATATCTTGTAGATGTCTTGCATCATGTTTTGATCAAATAAAAGGTTGTAGCAACTTATAGCAACTGACTATTGTTTTCAGAGTAATATTTTCACGGTAAATATAAAAATTTATACTGAAAATTATTCAAAAGAAAAGCATTAGTCAAAATATATCAAGAATGTTGCCAAAAATAACATAAAACAAGTGAAAATAACAACTGAGTTAATTTTTGAAATAACCGATAGTTTTGCTCATTTTGGCTAAATATGCCTCTGATTTTGCCCATACAAACTTGACCTTACTTTTTAGCTCTAGAATACATAAACGAAATTTTAGCTCGCTATCTCTTTTCGGTTTTTAGTTATCGTATTTACAGACGGACGGACAACTTTGCGAATATGCACTTATTAGCACATTATCTAAACACCTATACCAAAATTTTCCACCACATAAAGTACGGGTTGCGAAATATTTGGATTATTAACACTTAGTTTAATTTTAATAAAAATTTAAAATCATTTCCATTTTATTTGTCGTGTAAAAACCACGTTGGGAAAAATTTAACAAAAATATTTTATTTCAAGCACGAAAAATTTTATTAAAACACAACATTTTTATGTTAAGAAATAAAATGCTGAATGAGATTCACAACTGTTTTTTTATTAAAACAAAGTAAATTCCCATAAGTGAGAAAAACTTTAAAATGATAAGGTAAAGAAAAATCTTTTGTTTTTTTTAAATATACAATTTAACAGCTCAGAACGTTATATTCTTTGGTTTGGTTCGATAAAAGGAAAAAAGTAAAAATACACAATTGGAAAAACTTTAATGAAAAACTTCATTATCATGATATATCGTAAAAGATTTTCATGTTATTTTTCATTAAAGCCATATAATGACACTATATCTGATAAATTCTTTTTTTCCTTATTAGTTGCGTGTTATTGATATGTTCTTCTTAATTCTGAGTAATTCTTAGTGATTATCAGGGGAAAAAATTGAGAAAATTGATACAAATATGACAATATTTTTGATGGTTGAAATGTTGCAATTCATTTACACATTTCCTACTAAATCATTAAGAAAGAAAATGGAAAACTTGTTGGAATATCAGCGAAATCGTTTTTAGGGTCCTGTAGTTAAGCCTCGTATTCTTAAAATTTCGTTATACTCGCCTGTATGTCAAACTTGTTTTACTGACAGACTTTTAATCTTAGACAGCTTAAAGCTTGGCTTAGCTGTACATATTTATAAGGCCTTTTTTTATTCGCATGCCATTGTGTAGGCTTTTGTGAGTAGGTCTTTCATAAATTCCATACAGGAATCCGCTTACGATATATGAACCTTTAAAGTGGTCATGTTTGTTAGTTGGCTTCATCCCTGTACCAGATAAAACCGCTGTTTTCGAAGATTTGTGACAAATTCGCAATAGCGGTATATAAATTGAAATGAAAGTTATCATAGAAAAGTTGGTTAGACTAATTTACAGGCAATAACGGATCAAGGTCCAAAGTTGGGTTGTTGAGCCAACTGCACGTGGCTCGACATTCGAGCGATAATTTCAATTTAGATTAGATTTGAATCAGGAGTAAGTCTTATAAAGAGCTTATGTACCGCGACCAATCTATTGTACCTCCTTTTCTTCAAAGGTCTTCCAAGAGTCCTAAAGTTTAATAATAACTGAATACTCCACATGATTAAGTTTAAGTTAAGTTTAATCGACGGAAAAGTTTGTACAAAGAATTTCTAAGAAAAGAAAGTTTTTTATTTCCTACAAATCTTTTAAATGCTATCGCACACAATAAAGTGCAAAAAAAAGATTTGTATCCTTTTCAGATGAAGGTTTCTCCTATTTCTTCAAAGTTTCCTTCGTCCTTATCGTCATTCCAAAGTTGGGCGGGCCCAAAATTAAAGATCAAGTCACTAAAATTGTGACACCAACCTTTTCAACTTTTCATAAGACATTCTATGAAACCACATATGGTAAAAATTAAAACAGAATCGTACCTGAATTAAGATTATTTCTCTCTATATATAATATAAAAATCTGTAGAGATAATAAATTTTAGTTAATTAAAAAACCATCAACTCGTTTGCTCTGTATACAACATGAACATGTAATTAGTTAATGTCATTATTATGCGCCATTTTTTCTTTCTTTAATAATAACATTTTTTAGACAGACAGACAACCACGGTATAACAAGCTTGTTGTTTTGTGTGTATGCCGCGACCTAACTTAACATTATTAATGTAATTCAACATTCCAAATTTGGAATAATATGCAGATAGAATATAAGAGGTAGATATTTTATTAAACTTAGTGCTCCATATTGCCCATACACTATTAGCTAAGGAGTTGGTAGCTAACTAATACACTCGGTATTGTCAACTTAGTGTTTTTACCACTAAAACTAGAGGATCTGACCTTCCTCTAGTAATCAAAACTGTGTTTTATTGACTAATGGTTGTTTACCAGCCAAGTGGTCGAGTGGTCTAAGGCGTTATGTCTGCGCAGTATGCTTATTTGGAAACTGGGAGGTTATAAGTTCAAATCCCGACATCGGCAGTTTGTCAGTTGTTAAGAAAAAAAAAGGGGCGGTTAATTGACTTAACTGTCGGAAGTAACCGGCTATGCTTGAGAAGGTTTTCTGCAGTTTCCTTCACAAACTCCAGATGAATATCGGCACAGTTCCTATCATAGTCGGCTGCAGCCGCATATCCTACCAATTCCTAGTCTATACACAAAAATTCCTTCCTCTCCACTCACATCCTCACATCCTTAGGCATCACAATGGATCACATCTCTCTATCTAATGTTTGTTTTGGAGATAAAGTCTCAGTCTTTACAAATACAAGATAAAGAGAGTTTAGTTTACTCGCTACTAAATCTCAATTTACTTTCATATTTAGATACTTTTACGAACACACTTTATATGCCCTTTTTGCATCGGTAACTACATGTTGTTACTACAGTAACTATCAACAAATCATTGATTGATTATTACCAGGCAAAATAAAGTTTGGTTTCAATCCCAAATTGTCTTTTAATCAATATTTCTTAGAATAGGATTTCAGATCTTATTGGAATCCTCTCTTCTACACCAACAAGAGCATCTTGAAGGGAAAAAAAGTACTACCTACAAAAAAAATTGGAAAATCGCTTTTAAAATGGCTCTTTTTGATATAATGCCAAGTCTGAGAATGCGTGACAATTATGAGATCGATTAGACAAGTTCAAAAAGGCAACGTTTCATTCCTTGAATCTTAGAACTTTCTTCGTAGCTTTGGCTTTATTGTAAAGTTACACTCAAGCATACATGAGTAAACTTAAAACAGCCAAGAATCAAGAACTTAATTGCAATAGAATGAAATATTTTCTACTGCTACACGATCACAAGGCTTTAAATACATTAAGGCGAACTGAATGTACTCAAGCCAACATCAATCAGACCAACATACGTGCACTGAACGCGTGATGAAATATCAAAACAAATCGGAAATGTTTTCTCGTCTTCGTGTTTTAAATCAACAATACATATTTATCTAAAAAACAGAAAAAACAAATAATGGAACTGATATATCACAAATATAACAGCCATGGGACATACGAATAAACTGAGAATGTATTTGAGATTTTCGTAACAATTTTCATTTTGACTATAGTTTCGGAAACACAGTTGCTTCTTCAGAAGATATATCATAATATCAAAAATTTACAAATTTAGCAAAAAAGAAAACATGCTTAGTTCCTTACAAAAATTATATAATAAAACATGGTTTGTGTGAAAACATAGTCCGGGAAAATCCTAAAAAATAAAAATTAATAAAGAGCTGAAATAAAAATAGAAATATAAAAACTATTGCAGTGAATATGCAAACAAGAAATAAAGAAAAAATAAACCGCATACAATTAAATTTGTATATACATCATCGGTGTAGCGTAACGGTGTAACGTAGAGTTTTTTCTAAAGCTTCAATTCTGAATAAAATTTCAACCAGCTCCCTGACTATATATATAGTTAGTTATAAAATAAGTATTCTATGTCGTTCTTGTCTTTCATTCATTATCTTTTATTTCATTTTATTATGTTTTTTAGCCTTGTTTGTATACTTTCATTCAACCTATATGATACGTTAATGTATTATTCGAACATTATATTTTCGATTATAGATATATACCAATTGTATTTACGGAAATATTAAATGTATTCAGCGAAAACTTTTTATAATATGGAATTTTTATGTAAATAAAATTTTTATACACTGTAATATTTAAATCAGTTCAATTGTAAACTGATATCAATGTTAAAACGCTGTATATGTAATACGCTGTAAATGATAATAAGGGCAATTCAATAATTATAGCTATATTAATTTAGTTTATTATACTATATTTTATTTTTTTTGTTTTGAATGTTTTGAGTAAACTACCATAAGTTTTGTTTTGGTTATATTAAAACAAAAATTTGTAAATATGGTGAGGGAGAGATTCTTATAACGTGGTGTATTTGTTTGAGACTAAGGGTCATGAATGAATTCTTAAAATTGTAAAAATGTTTATAAAAAATTAAAAAATCTTTTAAAACATATAAATTTATTTTCGAACCGAACTCACTCGGGTGTCGAAAAATATTTACTACAAAATATATTCCTTATAAAAATACTAACAAATGTTTGATAATTTTAAAAACCCATTGGATCCCAAATCCATGGAATCCAAAACACATTGGATTGAGAACAAAACTACTAAAATTATTTAAAAAAAAAAAAAAACTGTATGACTGTACTCTTCAACATATTTGAACGCAATAATAATACCTAGAGAATTCTTTAGAAAGAATCCTTTGATGCAATTAATATGTTCGTTCAAAAGCTAATAAAACTGTATAATTAATTTTAATAAGCATCGATTTTACCATTAGTTGATATAAAATGTGACTTTTCATTCATCGGTTTTAATACCTTTTAAACATTTGCGTGTACTTTTATACAATGAATAGGAAAAGTGACATTCTTTTTTGACGTGAAAGTAACGCGTAAATTTCGAAAAAAAAGATCACCATTATTGCTGTTGACAGGAATATCAGCTCCAAAAGGGACTATTCATAGAATAAGTCACGTAAAATTCACGTATATACAATAACCCCTCCCCCCCCTTGTCAACACTTTAATTAATAATACCTGACTACACACCCTCCACACTAAATGAAACTTTAGTTATGAGATAAAATACAACAATATCTATAATTATTTCTTATTGTTTGAAAATGGTTGCAGTGACCGAAACATATGTAACAATCGGTTTTTAATAAACCTTCAAACTTTTAGTGGATTGTGCAAAAATAAAAATATATATCAGTATATAAAATTTTTTCCAGCTTACCACAAAAAAAATATCTAAACTTTTTATGTTTGTAGGCCCCCAAGTCACGTTCCTATTCCAAATTTTAAAGTTGGTGTACCGAATCGATTCAGTTTGAAAAAAAATGATTAGGACACAAGTTGTTAAAATTTTTATGATGAAACTTTTACCCAAAATTTTTAAACAAATTGATTTGGTTTACATCGACAATTTAACAAAGGAACGTTAGTTTTGCAGTTCACAGTACCTTATAATATAATAATTGTTAATTATTCTAAAGAAGCTCCTTTGAATCCTTTTTAAATTAAGCTGAACTAAGAGCATTAAGAAAAAAGAGACAGATAATATAAATATCGAAACAAAAAACCCGTTGACAAATCAACGCTTCTATTTTGAACTGAAGTTTCTATACTTTTGTTATGAGCTAATTGCTATGTTTTTTGCCAAAACGAACATAATTCCTGTGGAAAATCTTTATTTGTGTTTTTTAAGAGCCAAGCTCATATTTTTGTAGTATTTCACTGGGCTATTTTGTTGCACTGCCATATTTCTCTGACTATTCTGGTAAGAAATAAACGGCGATCTTGTTATTTAATTTTAACGAAGTAACCTTTTGAATAACGTACTATCTTCAATCGTTACCATATGGATAAATGTTTGTAAAAGTAGTTATTGTTTCGAAATGGTAGATGGAGTTAAACAATAAATTATTGTATAAAAAAATTATTGAGAAAATATCTTGAACACAGTGGCGTAGCTGAGGGCTTTAGAAGGCCCCGCTCACTATAGTGGAAAAATATGATATTTAAAATTAGTAGTATGTTGTAAAAATTTCAATTTAAAAGTCTAAATTGTTTGAGCCCCTGTGTAATTGACGCACAGTCAGAACTCTCATAAGTGGCTGGATTTCTCACGCAACTTACAACTTTTTGCGAAATTTGAAGCTTATTTAATAAAAAAACACTTATCTTTTCTGAGTAACATCCTGGATGTAATAATAATTATAAAATTATATTTAACTCTACCAGTGACAGTTGCTTCAGCAGAACGATCTTTTTCAAAGTTGAAACTAATAAAAAATTATTTACGCACTAGCATGTCGCAAGTGTGACTATCTGGTTTAGCGACATTATCGATTGAATGCGAACGGGCGAAAAAAATCAATAAGTTAATTGAACAATTCGCAGAAAAAAATGGCTGACGATCAAAAAGATTCGGTTTGGATGTTAAACAATAATATATTTCTTATACACGTATGATAAATAAATAGTTGTTTCTTACATTAAAAATATGTTTTTCTTTTTTAATTCATTCAAATTCTCACTATTTTCCTTGCCTTGAGGGGGCCTCATGAAAATTTTTGCGGGGGGGACTATTAGCACTCAGCTACGCCACTGCTTGAACATACATACGTTTGTAAGCCATATGTATATATTTCATTTACAAACAGTAGATAAATTTCAAGTATTATACATTCTTATTAGCATAAATATCAATATGTTTATTATTTTATCAATATATGTACGTATTAAATCAAACAAATATTTCCAACTTGATATCCAACTTTTTAGAAATAATTCTCTCCCTCGAACTTATAACATTTCGACAAGTGTTAGGCACAAAAGTTTTTACGAGTTTTCAACTAAATATAAAACCGAATGGAAAGTTCACGAAAAATATTGATGTAAAGGACCTTTTTCAGTATCATACATTTCATATACCTTTATTTTGACAATCTAAGAACTGATTAAGAAGTTTCATTCAGTCTCGTGCCCCCAAATGAAGAATACATTGAAGGTCAAAGGTGACGGAAATCAATTTTTGCAAATACCTCGTTCCTTGGGGTAATTATAAAACATCTAGATTAATCTTGATATATAGTTTCAAAAAAAATAGGTTTATGCATGAATTGAGATTCATATCTTATTCATCGCCAGTTCATTGGGTAGGGTTAGAAGTTTAACGGTGTTTAACTCAAAAACGAAAAGCGACAACGAGCTACAATTTTGTGTGGCGTGTGTGTTATAAAGCTAAAATTTAAGGTTAAGTGAATGAGGAAAATCGCACAGTGATTCTTGTCGCCAGAGGAAAAAATACCCATCTTTGCGTCCGTAAGAGATGGAAAAAAAATTAAAGACAAGAAATGTTCCTTTTTTACAAGTAAACAACTGTTTTTTGAAATTTTTTCCCTTAAACTCTGGTTCGTGACTTTTTTTCGAGTTGTTATTTTTACTTATTCATTGAAATTGAAAAATTTTAGATTGAAAACTAAAACATCCATTATACTATTATAATTCTTTATATATACATGTATTATAAAATATATGTATATTTCATAAATAATTCATTAATATATGTTGTGTGTATAATTGATTTATTATAAGCTATTATAGAGATTATAACCTGTATAATCTATAATCCGTTTTTAATCTCTCTCTCTCCTAGAGAGCTAGTTAATAATTATACTATACAATATAATACACATGAAGTATAGATAGATAAATGGATGTTATTAGTGTTGAAGCTTTAATTGAGTTGAAATTGCATCTATGTACGTACGTACGTACTCTAATGTCTGTGTTGTCTTGATTCAAATTTATATGAAAATTAGATTAATTTAGTTTGTTAAAATAATCTTAAACTTGACACTGATTTGTTTATTAAAACAATCTTTTTGCATATATTAATTAACGTATTGATTAAACTAATTAAACCTTTATGATGTGCTCTAGAGACTATAATTTTAATTCGATTGGAATGAAATGTCTTTCTGTATTTGAAGTTCGTTTATAGATAAAATCGTTTATATTTAATTAATTATTTACTATTAACAGTAAAAAGTTAAATAGAGAGATATATAAATCTTGGTATATGAGTATTGCACTTCGATCTTGCGTCCAATTGTGGTTTCCCTGCTACTTCGGCTTTACTTCTCCCATATCCAGGCAATAGCCTGGGGCTAGTTTATCAAGTTTTCCTGATGATTCATATATTCGGGGTGAGATGCACCGAATATATTATATCGACTGAATCGAGTGACAATGTGGCTGGATGTTTCTTTCTTCTCGCCACACAGCTTCTGCACATGATGGGTTCATTGCAGATGCTTTCGTAGTAGATAATGCCCGGTGATGAATCCGGTAACCTTCCGAAGTTGTATCCTGGTCAGGTTCTGTATATCGAGGGATAGCCTCTTGGATGCATTCCGAAATAGTGTTTTCCCGAGATTTTGTTGCGGTCTATTTTGCCAGTGATCACGGTGTTTAAAGTCTATCCACTCATTGATAACTTGGTGTAGAAGTTCAATAAAATTCAAGTATGGAATGTGTGAAAACCAGTGGCACCTTATACTCGTGCATCTCTTGTTTAATATTTTGGGCGTATAGATCATAAGCATCAAAATGATATTCCGATTAAGTATACGTATACAAAAATTTACTAGACATAGTTATTTAATTAATTAAGTGAAAATTGTTTTTTTTTAAATATTCTATATATTGACCATATAGGTGATATGCATCAAAATGGTTTTCTGACTAATTATATACAGAAAAGCAAACAAAATGTTTACAATTATATAATCATTTACAGTATTTTTTTGTATTAATTACTAATTTAATTATTTTCATTTTCAGGTAAGAATATTTATCGAACAACCTAAAACGTTGGACAAAGTTTCTGTGGTAAGATTTTGTTTTAAAATACAACTCTTCATAAACAAATACTATTTAACATTGTTGTTGTTCTCTGGCAGAATGTAAAATAGGACATGTCAAATGTTTTCCATATAACTGTTATACATACTTACTTTAACCCTTCTGTGTATAAAATTAATGCTCTTTTAAGCGTAATTTATTATATAAATGTTTTTGGTTTAGTTTATTAAATTGTAAATAGTTTTGCACCGTTACACTAGTGAGCAAAGGTGCAAAATAGCCATTTACCGCACAAAATCAGAGCGCTAAAATAGTAGATACTTGTTCCGCATTAGTAAAAAAAATTGTATCTGAAACTCAAGCGGTGTTGTCAATTGCCCACTCGGACGAATGAGTGGACAATATCGTTCTCGTGGGCAATCGACAAATTAATTTAATTAAATAAAAAATGTATGATTAAAAAACAAAGAAAGTAAAATACACGCTTAATAATAGATAACGAACTTTAAAGAAAATAATACAAAAATTGCAAAAGTGCGGAGCACTTTGTGTTTAGAATTTCTTCGAGAAAACTATGCGGGTTTTACTTCAGTATAAAGCATTCCATAAATTTTCAATTACTTTATTTTTTGTTTTTTAGTTATTACATTATAATAAAAGCCTTTAGTATAGTTTTTTGAAAGAGAAATTTTGTGACCTACTCACAAAGTCATTGAAGGATTTTGCTAAAGGCAATCGGTATTGAAAATATGCTACAGGAATGTGACCGCAAAACTCACCACATATACTGAAGGGTTAAGTATAACATACTCTATAGTCTATACCAAAATGTCAATAAAATTTACGGAAACCTTCATAAAACATTTTCCCTAGAATATGTCTACCGTAATAGTATCACCAACCACTGAATAGTTTTAACTATGGTCATCATATATGGTCACTTGTGTTTGTATCTATCGTCCGTCTATATTTTATACGACTATATTGTGCTTGTCATGTGATCTGTATAGAGTACTACACACCCATATACGACGTCCATTATCCGACGGTTTTAATACATCTCTCATGTGGACATTACAGTTAATATCCACATCCTGGTGGGTAAAGTTATAAATCGGTAGATGTTGTAATGTACCTAACTAACATTGCTGTTTGTACGATGGTAAAATGTTTTTCAACGTAAACGGGAAATGAGAACTTGAACATATGTTCTTTTCAGAATTATTTTGATAAACATACAAATGTACAGGGAGTTTCTTAATATTGGTGAAAACTTACATGATTTTAAAAACTTACTTGATTTTAGACCTTTTTTTGGATGAATTTCCTATGCATGAACTGCCTTCTATGCCGTTAATTTCAAAGGAAAATTTTAGATATGGAGTTTTAGAGAAAAATTTCCTATAAAATGAGTATATTATTTGAAAAAAATTCAGAAACTAGAAGACTATAGAATATTAAATTTTCTGCAAAAAACTGTCTGAACAGTTTTCGTCGATCTATCAAGTAGTTACCTGAGTAGCGCGCACGAAAATGTGGCCTGACAACCCGTAATACGAACCCGTAAATAGAAAGTGGTTGTGCCTTTCTACTAGAAATTTGTGAAAATGTTTGTTCCTTAGTCTATAATCTATAAATCATTATCTTAGATGATCCGAAAAAAATTTATTGAAAAAAAAAACATGAGAGCAACAAATTTTTTTGTAAATCAGCAAAACTAAGCATATCTCCTGAACGATTATAGCTTATTTATTAATTGTTGATCGTGAGGTTGTGGATTCGATTCCCACCCTAGATGTGTATGATTTTTCATTTCAAGCATTTAATGTCAAAGAATGCTAAAGCTTATTGTTATCGAGATATAAAACTTATTTAAATTAAAATTTAAAAAAAATTAATGATAAAATATGAACCGAGAGATATCCCATTCTTTTTAATTAAAATGAGATAATATCCAAGTTCCGGTACACACATGGTATATAATTATTATATACATTTTAGATTGTATGCTTTGAAATAAAAAACTAATATTCGCTTATAAGTTTAATGAAAAAACTTCTTCCTCTTTGTGAAATCGAAAATTGTGGTTTGAGTTTTTATTTTATGAAAATTTTTAATGATTTTTTTTTTCCTAATTTTATGAAGCTTTTCGTTATTTCGTTCAGATAATATCACCGTTATTCCATTGTAGAATGATATAGTTTATATAATGTATAGCGGTTTCATCAAATGTTGAAACAGATTCGCAAACTTTTCTTGCTCTCTTGGGGTATACAACATTTATTTACATACTGCACACGGTTCCGTCGAATTACTCTTAGACTCGTAGTCTAAAATATGTGTGTTTGAAAATCAGCTATACGGTATAACTTTAAATAGAATTTAATTCTAAAGGCCACCATACATTTACAGTTATTCATTTGAGGAATAACTTGACCCGTTTATATATTCAATTCTACTCTTCCAAAGCCACTCCTAAGGTGTTGGAAATTTAATTGTTCAGTTTAATTGTTTAATTGTTCAGTTAATCGTTGAAAAATTTATGGATTGTCTATGGCGGGGAGAGAGAGGGAGGTTCTTACTGTAGAAGCAGGAAATACTTTTAGAAATATGCTGTCCTTCAAATATAACGAAGCAAGTAGGTATACTCCCGTTCAATAAAGCTGAACAGATGTGAACCAATTCAGTCTCTCACAATTTTGATTATTCTTGTAGTAAATGTTTTTTACTATACTTCCATTCATTTTTCCACACTTTAAATATATACTAATTATCTTTGTTTATAAATGAATAATTAAACAGATAGTTACAAAAGTGAGAAGTTGTATGAAATGTAAGAAAATTAACATTTCAGGTCTGTTCAATTTTATTGAACGGGAGTGTATATAGGACTCATAATATTTGAAAAAATATCCGTTCGACCACTTTATCAGAAAATATATATATTTCCAGATAATAACTAAATTGTACGGCTAGAGAAAAAATAAATAAATATCTGAAGTATATATACCTCAATATATACATTTTCAAGTTAATTTTTGATCATTATATTGTGTTTCTTTCCTTGTTGATGTACGAAATAAAATTTTACTCATTAAAACAATTTTTATAATATATAATATACATATAGTGGTTTTCAATGGCATGCTAACGCATATAATTATTCTTGAAGGTATGCTTTTTAATGAGATGAAAAAAAAAAATGTATATATTTTCTCTTAACGAGTGTTAAAACATTTTATACAACATATAAGTAACGTAGTATCAAAGTAACCATTTTTTCACAGAGTGTTCAAGCATGTTTGTAGTAGCAAATTTTAATAAAGAGAATAGAGGGTTTTGGCTATTGGTAAAGTTACTCATGACGTCGTATTCCAAAATTACGGCTTTGTGAGACTGCATTTAAACAGTTTCATTAACAAAATAATAATGTTTTGTTAATTTTATTAACGTAACCCTAATAACGCATATATAACTATCACAGTTGAGCTTGACTACTCTGTTTCTAATTGTTGCCATCAGGTGGCATAGCCTAAGAGATAAACACCAATACACCAGTATATTGTGGTTTTTAATATGCCAAAACCCCTTTAAAAAAATAAATTATGATGTCTAAATAAGGTCATAAATTTTTTATCTACTACCATATTTTCATAATATTCGTATAACTATTTTTGGTGTTATTTCTTCAAATAAAAAATTTGTTTCGATTTTCATGGAGTTAGTGAAGGAAACTGCAGAAAACCTTCGCAATCATAGCCGGTTACTTTGTTCTTGTCCATACGCCGACAGTTTAGTCAATTAACCGCCCTTTTTGTTTCTTTTTTTTTTTAATAATTAGCAAACTGCCGATGCCGAGATTCGAACCCATAACCTCCCAGCTCCAAGTACACACAACGCCTTTACAAGACCTTAACCTTAACTAGACCATCCTATACCAATAGTTTTCTCTAATAAGTAACATAAAACAGTCAAACACTTTTAATATCCAATACTTATACATGTTAAAGTGAATTATAATTAAAATTTTATTACCTTCGTCTAATAATATAATTGAAACTTATAACGTAATTACATTTATATACAGATATTTTATATACAGATACAATGTTACGGGTTTTTATTGTTGTCGCGCTGCTTGAGAATGAATATAGTTTTGTAGTTCGTATGAGTACATAAGTACTTAGTTACTTACTACGAAAGTTATTGAAGAAAATTTTATTGGTAGAAACATATATGAAACTTTTTGTTTTATAAATAAAGTGCAACATAAAATGTAATTTTGTATTTTAATAATTACAAACTTTCAGACTTACTTTGGAAAATGTAACGTTAGAGATTTGTAAGAAAATTGTACTCTTGTATTTTTAATATAGAAATATGATTGAAAATGTTTTTACTACTTGAAAATGAAAAGTTATTTGATTAGCTAAAAAGTAGATATTTCTAGATGGAAAAAAATTGACTTTACTTTTGCAATAAAATATTATTTCTTTAAAGTAGTGAAGTAATGACTGTCGATTTTGATTAGCCATCAATGACGTAAATGGTCGTATTCAAAGAAAACATAATATATTAAAAGTTCTTTAACTTTGGAAAATTTTCTTTACTTTATACATTGCATCTATTTATCCCAATTCTTTTCAGTTGATTGGTTATAATCTTGTCAATGGGACTGACTATATGGCAATTGTGTTTTGGAAACTTCTTTACACAACATCATAATACAAAAACATTGTAGTTTAAAAGGAACGGACATTGTCCTATAAAGTTTTAACAAACACAGGAAAAGAACATCGTTTGAATAACAATCAGTTGTTAATAATACAATGCCATACAATAATAATAATATAATATGCCTTTATCAGGGAAGAATTTATTTCAATGACATCTGTTTGCTGTTTTTTGTTTGCTTTCACCCCAATATATAGTCATAATTCTGATTAGATTATAATAGTTTTAGACAACATTATTTTGTTTGGCATAGTTTTACTAAATAAGTTGGCACAAGTGTTTTTGGAATATCATTCGTATATTGAAAACATTAACAAACCATGAACAAATTGTAAAATTTAATGTACCTTTTAAATATTTCGTGAATGCAGGACCATGAACAAGTATTGTAAACCTCACGGCTTAACTATATCCGATTTTAATGAGATACTTTCGTCCAGAATTAAGGCAAGCCAAAAATCTTCTCCTAAATTTAAATTGAACAAGATCCAAAATCTGTATCATCCTAGACAAAAGTAATGCGTCTCCTAAGAGGCAGTTATCATTGTATATGCAACATCTTCTCAATATCTTCAACTGGGATTAGAAACTGGCGGAAGCAGTTTCCCTCTTAGGAGAAACTCCGCATTCCTTTCTCACGGACTATAGTGACCTGGTTTACAAGAAAATCATTAGCTTGGGTGTCTATCAAGTGTTTGTAGGGAACATACAATCTCTAGATCCACTCTTCTTACACTTCCCATAGAGGAGACAGGTCAGAAAGTAGTGCTCTTGTTGAGAATCTCCATGGCCTGCATGTGCGGAGGGGTAATAAAATAGAATTTTCAGCTCACAGGGAATAAACTATAGGTTTTACAAATATATAAAATAATATGAGGTTTGTCGGTTTACCAAATTCGGTATACCGACTTCGTATAATTCGATATACCAAAATAAGTTTTTTCTCAAACGTATTACTAAAATGAGATATCAAGTTCAAAATTTTAGGTTTAACTCAAAATTGGAGATAATATTGAGCTAAGCTGTACAAGATAGACAATTTCCTTTTTTGGTCGATACAGACAGTAAAATTAATTCATTTTTTTGTCGATGATTTCAAAACTAGAATCACAAATAGAAGTAATTTACTTACATATGAAGTCTTAAAAATATAAATTGGAGTGGGAAGCCACTTTCTATGCAATGCAGGTTTTTTCTTTCTGGTGGTTTTTCATGCAAAACGTTTTTCTAAAGAAATTTCGATGTTTCAAGATAAGAAAATTACTCTGTATATATTGGTTGTATTGTTTGATACCACATTTGCCAATAGTTTTTTTCTATTATTTTGTAATTTCCAGGACAATATAATGTTATGAGCATGTATTACTATCCATTAATTTTACCCTTTAAATTATGTTCTTACAAGTTTTTACAAGTCACAAGTTATTAATTAACAGTATTAAAATACACAATTTGTATATTATACCCATATAGATGAAAATTGAGATAGATTTAACACGGCAAGTAGTTATTGTAGAGACTAATTACGAAATATGCAAATGAGCAACAATATTTAGCAGCTTTGGTTCGACACAACAAAGAGGAGGTATATAATAGATTACTCATACATAGGCTATTATAATACAATCCTCTCGTTTTATATTTAATGGTGTTACTTGGAGGAAGGCATCTCTATCTCTCTACATTCAATGAGTGAGTAATTTCATTGGTTTAACTGTGGTATACCAACGTACTGTTCGAGTATATGGTCGACGCTTCTATATAGAAAAGCCTTATAGTGTACATGATACCGTATCTATAATTTTATTGTATATGATCGAGTATGGTTTGGGAGGTTTGGATATAGACAAAAATTGATATGATATTCCAAAAAAAAAAAATTTAACAGTCGAATGGTGATAATAGTTCACTCTCTAAAAATGTTTTTTTTTTTGGAATAGTACTGCAATTTCTTCATATCGTCATTTTCCACATAATGTCATGGTGTTAAATTCACAATCTTACTGGCTAGGCAGTTGACAAATATTTCAAATCCTAATATTTCTCATTTTGGCTAAAGAAATTGCAGCCGAAGAACCTGAAGCTATATATGGATAACATTAATTCATAGATCCCATTCAATTAAGAACATAATTTTTAATATATATATAATATCTATATATATATATATATATATATATATATATATATATATATATATATTTTTTTTTTTTTTTTTTGTTGCGTCTGAGGAAAGGATTTAAGAAAATTTTACTAAAAATAGAGTCATTGCGATCATATTGCTGCCAAATTATTTAACTAAATTATATTGTACTGTGTATAACAGAGCCCACCCACACCATTACCCTTTTTAAACTTTATTAATTCCAATTTTTTACATAAATGATGTGATAGGAAGGCAAGGAATTATATGCCGACTAGAAATTGGTATATTGTGCGACTGCAGCTGACTTTGATAGGAACTATGCATATATTCTGGAATTCGTGAAGGGAAACTGTAAAAAACCTTCTCATTCATCGCCGGCTACTTCGTTCTAATCTACACGCCGATAGATTAACCGCCCCACTAGTTACAATTGATAAACTCACACCGCCGGAATTCGAACCCGTAATCCTTCAGTTCCAAGCAGAGCGTGATTGACCCCACGATCATTTGACTGATTGACCATTTGATATATATTTTACAATATATATAAACCGTTAACATATTGAATTAAGTTGACCGATGGTTCACGACTCAGTAGAAGGCTCTAATTAAGGATATTAACAGCGCATTTTCGGTGCGGTTTCAAACTAAGGCTTTATGATATTCAATTTTTAATAAAGATAAATTTTACAACATTCAAAATAATCGATAATGTTTTGGCTTTTATGAAAATTGCAAATTAGTAACAATACTCTTTTGATATACATCTTTAGAGTATACTTCCGGACACCTCCCTTTTAATCTTCGCAAACAACGATAATATCGCCGATTATCCACCTTTTATACCCCTGTCACAAACCGGACACGGTGAATAATTTTCAGCACAAATTGATTGATTTTATTGGCATCTGCTTTTTTATGACATGAAGTCACGAGAAAAAACCAGTTTAACTCTGTGCATTGTTGGACCTACACCATGTAAAGCTATGGCTACGACCGTGGTCGGCACAAATGATCCTGAAGTCTAGTGACCTAAATAAAATAGAACAAACAAAATAAATGGTAATCAAATGAACCGCTTAATGAATTATAACCGACGGAATTATAAGTGAACTATTTAATTTAAAGAACACCCTACCTAATTAAGTTCCATTGAAAAGTATATTTTCATTCACCGAACCTAAAAACATCTTTATTAATAACATTTTTAAACAAATTGTCACCGTCAATAAATGTTCACAATGTAACTTTTGATCACAAAGCTGATTTACCCTGATATATTTTATAGCTTTATATTGCGCCTGAACTCCCCAACTAATAAACGTACATAATACAGTAATACAAAACGTATTGTTTGTATAACAAAACTTGACTGAATGTACGTTCTTGTACCATAGTGGAATAGTAATAAAGCCCCATTTTAAGTGTCCTATACAAGAACTATTTTGTACAATGACAGTTTCCCCTAAAGTGCTATTGCTAAAACGATTTTGAGTGGTGTCTCTTGATATGATATGATAACACTTGCAATGATACAGGAAGATGTAGATACTATAAAGCCTTATCAAAGATTTAATTTTGTTATATACATGTTTAATTTTTGATTCAACTAAATAATAATCCAGTCTAAATATTATTTTATGAGTTTTGTATGAACATTAAATTTAAATAGAAATACATATAAATTTTGGTGAAAATAATGTTTTTAGGTTTTAGTTACCATGATGAGGTTATCACACATTCGCGTTGAGTTTTCCTGAACAAGACCCTGCTTGTTATAAATATATCGAATATACAGTGAATGTATTTCATACTTTATTACATTGACAAAGGTAATGGCTAAGCAAATTTAAAAACTCTTTTATACAGTTAATATCCTGGCAAACAAATCAGAGACTATTTCCTGAACTGTCGAAACGACTGTCAATCAATTATGGATATTGGTAATAGATATTTTATATTTTCTTTCTATTTAAGTAGGAAATATTATAGTGCGTTAAAGATATTTTCATAGATTTGCGAGATATCATTTGTCTAACTTAGATGCTTGTTTTTTGACCAGTCCAAGTGGCCGAGCGGTCTAAGGCGTTATGTTTGCACAGTATGTCTACTTGGAAACTGAGAGGTTATGGGTTAGAATCTCGTCATCGGCATTTTGTCAATTATTAAGATAAAAAAAGGGGTGGTTAATTGACTAAACTATCGGCGTATGGACAAGAATGAAGTAACCGGCTATGCTTGAGAAGGTTTTCTGCAGTTTCCTTCACGAACTCTAGATGAATATCGGCATAGTTCCTATCATAGTCGACTGCAGCCGCATAGCCTACCAATTCCTAGTCTATACACAAAAATTCCTTACACTCTACTCACATCCTCACATCCTCGCATCCTTAGGCAGTTGACCCTTTTGGCCGAAGTGTGGCCCGTCCAGGGCCGCCTCTACAATCTATCTATCTATCTAGATGCTTTTTAATAAAATATACAAAACGTTAATAAAGCCTGTAGTAATAATAAAGTAGTAATTCATGGTTCTGAAAGTTGGTGCAGGATAAATAGTGATAAGAAGAGCCTGGAAGTCTGGGAAAGAAAAATTTATGGACTTTTATGTGACAATGGCGAATGGAGGATAAAAACTAACGTCGAAGTTTAAAATCTTTTCAAAGACCCTAACTTTGTCACATAAATTAAGAAAGTCCATACATCTCGAAAAAATACCAAGTGAAAGAGGTCCGAAAATGGTATACGGTAGCAACCCTCACGGCCAGTAGGTAAGAGGCTCACGGCCAGTAGGTAAGAAGGCCAGGATCACGATGTATGGACGATGTTGTACTCGATCTACACCAAATTGGAGTCGGGAACTGTCAAAACCAAAGCCCAGGGCAGATTGGCCAGGAAGACCCTAAACTTTGGAAGTGAGGCCAAGAACCTTCATGGACCGTAGAGCCAAAAAGTAGTAATAGTAGTAGATGCTTTTAATATTTGACATTTGTATTGATATACCAAATTGTTAGCCAAGTAGCCGGTTGCTAGTAACGTAAAAGAACTGAAGATAGAACTTCAAAAAATAATATCCTAGACGAAGTAATTTGTTTGGCATCAAGATTTAAGGTTGTACCCAGGGGAATGAAAAAACTAACAGCTTCGCAATGAAAGTAGAACAAATATTGGTATATATTGGTTTCGCAAGTAGTCTACCGAAATCATGTATAATTCGTTTTGAAAACTTACTTGTGAACCATAGAGAAAAATTAAGGAAGCTTGATTCGGTAAAAATTCCTAAAGTAGCTGTAAGAGAAAATGTAATCTAAGCGGAGATTTTTTCTTGGAGGAGATAAGCAAAGGGTTAAGATTATGGATATATAGTGCTGGGAAAAAATGTATGCTGTCTGACCCGAATAGGTTTATTAACACTAATATGACGTTCGTTAAATTCTTCGTTCCGAAATTAAATACACAGATTATAAAATGGTTATTAAACCAAAATTGAATATTGTAAATATTCTGATTATAATTTTGTTAGTAAACATCGAAATACAAAAATAAAATTTTATATTCAAAATTGTGCATTTATTTACAATTGTCCGTTCACTTTTATAAAACTATAATCCGAATAAAATACATCATCAATATCGAAATAAAATTTTGTTTTTCCGTCATATTTTGACCTCAATGAAAAATAATTGTTTACAATAAAATATAATCGCTCTCCATGGAATCAATTTTAATGACTTTAATAATGTTTATATCCTATATTATGTGTATTTGTATAAAATTGGATAATATGTTTGTTGCATATATAATAGAATCAAACATATATATTTATATCTCATAGGTATAATCCAAAATGGTTTTTTTTTTCAATTTTTATAATTTAAACAGGTAATGTAATCAATAACCGATGTATATGCTAAGCCTTTATAAAAGAGTGGACTGTGTATTTGACTTCCATACACATTTAGATGTATAAAAATATGCTTTTGTATATATAACAGATACAGTTTTGTATATTCAAACGAATGTTTCTGTAATTTACAAATACTTAGGTATTTATAAAGTTTCAAGGTGAAATTGTGGAAAATTAAACAAAAGCTGAAAAGTTTGGAGAGGGTAGAATTTAATTTATAATACGATATTTTTCTTTTATATACAAAATTCAAATTGGTTTATTGCTTCAAACGAAGAAAAATAACGGTTTCGAAATTTTTACGAAATCATATTATACGGATAAAATATATGTTCAAAGTATATTTATTATGTAAGTATATTAAAATGTATATTATAGGGTTAAAATGAAAATGTATTCGGTTGCTTAACCTAATACTTAATAATAAATTTTTTTTATAAACACACTTTCTTTGGTACTTTCAATAATATATTAAATAATGTGAAACATTTATTTATTTGTTTTCTACTTTTTTGTTTTTTCGCCAATATCTCTCATTTTACAGAGGTTCTAGAAAACAACCTAATAATGGGAACAAAAATAACTCTCAAATGTAACTTAGTGACATTTTGCTTTGTTTTATTTTGGTGTCTATTTCTTATAGGTATGATAAAAAAACCTTACAAAATTACAATGTCAAAAAAACAATAGAAAAAGTGTAAAAATGTACACTTATTCAAGTGAGTACAACGAAAATTATATTGACTAATGTTAAATTTAGATTCGTAATAATACGATTTTTAAAATAAATTTTTACACAATTTATTTTACTATCGACAACAAAACTGGTGTTGTTTTTCAAAGTTTTACAGTTGATTTAAGCCGAATTGGTTAGGTTTTTGCAAAAGTGCTTAATATAAAAGTTGTTCGTTATGAAAATATTATTAATTTTTGAAAAATTTTCAAATATCGAATGAATTCTGTACAAATTAATTGTAAAATTTGGAAAAAAGAACGCCACTTTTGTTGTCGATAGTACAATGTATTTAGTAAACACATAAATTTAAAAGCCATTTAACAAACACTCCAATTGTGTCAATTATCCATAGTTGACACTTGATTTTATTTTAATTGGATATGTATTTTGTTTTGTTGTTTTACAATTTAACCAATTTTTAAAATACTATTAGTTATTATTGTTCTTTATATATGTTTGGTGTATAGGATGATTTGTTATTTCCATGACAAACTATAACTTATAATATAAAAAACAAGTGGAAATAACAACTGAGTTCATTGCTTAAATACCCGGTGTAGAGCCCGTAATTTAAAATACACCCAATCTGGAAATAATGTATAGTGTGTCTATCGTTGTCTATATGTAGTGGCTATGCTATGGTATCTTTGTTACATATACATGTATACACACTCACACGACGGACGGCGGACAAAAACGACGATGTATACATGCACGAGTAAGATACAACTATATATAAATGATTGTAGTTGGACAGTGAGAAGTATACAGTTATATGTTATTCAATACTGATTTTAATGCAGTTTAAGTGTGACAAAGTAAACCATATCATAGTACACTACATATAGACAGCGATAGATACACTGTACATTATTTGCAGATTGGGTGTATGTTAAAATACGGGCTGTATACTCAATTTATATAAAAAACTTACAAACAAAAGTTTTTTTTATTTTAAAAAGGACATTATTTGTCTTTATAGTTTTGTTCTATATCTTATGGTTTCAGAGCTAGACCGTTTGACCCATTTTGCCCAAACATGGTTCGATTTTCCCATCTGTTTTTGTGTTATATATCGTGTTCACAGACGGACAGCCGTAGAATCTTAAATTTTGTTTTGTAAATTTTTTTCAAATATTGGAAGCAATTATTCATTCACGTCATTATTAAGTAGACAAAATTAAAGATTTAATGCCCAATATAAATTATCGTTTTATTATAAAAGTATTATAAGCACAGATTTTAGGTTGAATGTACCAGGAACGAATGTCTTAGTTAAATTTTTTTCGTACATACATTCCAAAAATATTGAATTTATGAAATATGATCATTTGCCAGATTTATGATCGAACTAACAAATTACCCTGTACAGTAAATGAATAAAAGGGTTCAATTTAATGAAATTACCAGTATTTATGATATTACAAAAGCACAATATGAATATACCCCTATGTATTTATAATCACTTCTTTATTTGTATATGTGGTTAAATGAAAAATTATAAGTGGAGAAATTATAAGTGGAACATTTATAAATTTTTATTTTTAATTCAAAATATCTTTGTAATTCGAATAATTATATTTTTAGGAAGAGGAATGGTCATATAAAAATGGAATTATGATTTTATCAATATTAAATTACTAGCTGAAAAATTATAGGAAATTGATGTGAAATAATTATTTTTTTTATAATTTTGACTATTCAAAATGTCAATTTTTTAATTTTTTAAATATCTACAAAATTTTGTAAATGCATGCATTTCTATAGACTATATTAGAGATCTATCCGTCAGGAAACTTTATAGCTGTCAAAAAACGGCTCTGGAATTTGGAATTCGATTTGGAATTTGGAACTTCTGATCGTTCTTCTGGAGTCGTGAAGAAAATTTACTAAAGAGTTTGATGTGAAACATTTTTTGCGGCGTGTTAGACCGACTGATGGCCCGGCGACAGTTACTCGACACGCGATCAACAAGTTGTTCATAGTTGATATTACATATAACAAAGCAGTTTAAACAAATATGATCATAGGTAGATATACAGGTTCAAAAACTCAACATGCATATGTGGCAATGCATATTTTCTTTACAAAATAGTTAATAATAATTGTTTAAGTAACGGATTGAAAGAATTGAACGGTCTCAATTTTTAAAAAATTATTTAATTTTTTGGTATTAAATTAATATGTATTTTTTAAATAAAGAATAATTTTTTTCTTTAAAAAAAATCTGAATATTTTGCTTTTGATTATCTCATATTTTTTGGTTATGTCATATTTATTTCCTTTAATAAGCCATCTTTTCATGAATATTTTCTATACAAAATATTCCGCGACGGCTTAAGTTATTTTTTTAAACTTGGTACCATGAATACACTTCTTAAGACCTAGAGTTTCACGTATTTGTCACTGGTTAATTTGTTATAAAAAGTCCTTTATATACAATGATAGAAATCCACAAACCGAAAGTAGCACTTTACTCTTGCCGGTGTTTTGGTTTTTGGAAACATTATGGCAAGGAGCAAAAATTTAAATTACAAAATTATTTCTGACAAAAATATTAATAACTTGTAATTCAATTTTTCATTTAAGCTCAATAGTTATCTTATTTTCGTTCAAATTCAATTATCATAGTAAATCAGTACCAATATTTGTGTATATATTCTACTACAATGTTGAATTCAATGTTTTTGTCAAAACCATTTACTTAACATTGTATACAGAGGCTCTGTGAGTATTTCATACAGGATTTTTAACACATAATCAGCATCTCACAGAGTCTCATCAGAGTCTTCCATTAAAGAAATTTTTGTGAACCTCTGACGTAAAGTATTAGGAAAGGAAACTAGAAATCTCCCTATTTACAGAAAATAAGTTCATTAACTTTTAAGATACATCCGAGTTGAAGAATCCTATCAACAATATAAAAAAAAACTCTACCTGTATTCTTCAAAGGTACGACAAAAGTTTTTCAACTAAAATTGATAAATTAAATTTATTCACAAAAAAATAAATATGTTTCATTCTTGTCGTCAAATCTAATTTTACATTCTGGACAGGATTTCATCATTTTAACAGAAGATTCACCTTCTGTTATCATCCTTATAAATTGCCGGTGTTGGCCCAGAAGTACCGTTGTACTCAACCTAACAGGATAAAAAAATTACTTTTATACAAATATTCAAAGCATGTAAACGTATTATTCTGTTAAATTAGGCCTTAAATTTTCTTTCGTAACTAAACCTTGGAGTATGTTATTATCGTTTATTTTGATAATAAGAATATTTTATGTTTTGGTGTACAGAGTGTATCAGAATGAAGAAAAACAAGTGTGTGTGTGTGTGTGTGTGTGTACTTATGTAAGAATTTTACTTATTTTTAAATAATTTAATAAAATAATATTAAATAATGTCAACACTACTACTAAGACACAAAAGTTTAATAAAATGATAAAGTAGGGTAAAACTATCAAAATGAAATGGCGTATCTGGTATGATTTTAGTATTTGCAAGGCCAATTTTATTAATAAATGACATACGTCAAGGGGAAAAGGTGCCATAAAATAGGAAGAAAACACAAAATATAAAATATCTCTCTTAATATTAGAACAATCGAAAAGTGAGTAAGAAATAAAGTTGTAGAAAATCAACTTTGCTACAATTCATCACCTTATCATTTTTGCTCAAACTCTAATGTGTACAGAGATATTAAGGAATTTAATTTTCAATCTTAATCCGTCAATATTTCTGTAAATATTAGTGTAACAGAAAAAATGATAAGAAACACCTACAACTTTACTGCTTATAAATTTTTCGATTTTTCAAATATTAAGGGAGATATATCAAATTTTGTGTTTCCACCTTCCTTTAACCCCCCCCCCCCCCTTTTCCGATTTTACCCATTAACGAACTTGACCTTTTGAATACTACAAGCGCCTTAAATACCAAATTTCATTCCGATAAAAAGAAAACTGTGACCGCTAGAGTGATTACAGGCATATATATATATATATATATATATATATATATATATATATATATATATATATATATATGTCCATAGATATATATATATATTAAGTTTACAGATGGTGATTTTTGACATCTACTAGGTAGGATGGACATTTGAAGAAATTTTTGTGAAATTTTGACTTCGGTACGGGACCAATAGCTCTATTTCCTTTCAGGAAATGCGCTAAAAACTATATAGTGTATCTAAAACCAATGATTTGACAATTTATCATGGTATAACAGTGGTATACCATGGTATACATGGTATCTCGACTTTCTATCTATTTCTAATTGTCAAAGAGTAAATTACGACTAGCTAATTTATACTGATGATGACTACATTGCAGTCGAAATACGAATTTCAAATACAAAAAACTGTTCTAGGTAAAGGGGTCGAATTTGAAAATTTATTATAAACCAGGTATTTTAGAAAAAATAAATTATGAAACGGACGAAAAAAACGGATGCAACGGAAACTGTTGGAAGCGATGAAAATAGTATTTTATCAACTTTTAGCTGAGGAGTTAACCCATCTCACTATGCGAGAGAATTTAATCATTCTCTTACTCTCTTGAATAAGGTATAAATCAACTTAAAAATGAGCAAAATATTTCATTCTTCAAAGTTTTACGAACTCTTTTTATATAAATTTTGTTCTAAACAAGAATCTCCATTTATTATATTTCGGACGAAAAGATTAATTGATGCAGATAAAAAATTGTATTATATTATAATTTGGTGTCCCATATTTTGTGACTATATGAAAAACTATTTTAAGTATATGAATAAAGAAAACCAGCGTGGCTGTATAATTTTTTCTACAAACATTTGCC
Source organism: Nineta flava (assembly GCA_963920215.1). Classification (NCBI taxonomy): domain Eukaryota; kingdom Metazoa; phylum Arthropoda; class Insecta; order Neuroptera; family Chrysopidae; genus Nineta; species Nineta flava. Next base: position 53,571,157 of record OY986044.1, read on the forward strand.
AAGGGTTGACATTTTAATAAAAATTATATTAATCAAAGATGATGTTAGGAAAACATGGTATTTCGATTGTACGAAGAGATTGTACACTTTCATTTTTGTTTTTCGCATTAAATGAGACAAATTTATTAACTTAAACTTATGTTAACTATTAATTTTATTTTCCTTGTCAGGTAAGAATTATCATTGTTCTATGCACGCACTTTGTATTGTAAAAAGTACGATTTTTATTTACAAAATATGAAAATAATTATAAAAAAATTCGTTACGCAGGAGCTGTGTGAATTTCCTTAGAATACATAAATCACTCTCAAGCGGTGACAATCCGTTCTAATTTAAACAAAAAAAGAACACAATTTTAAAACTACAACTTCAATAGCATACAGAGCCCAAACGGCGGCCCTTTTACGTGGGAAAATTAAGCTCAATCGTCTTGTTTTAATCCATAGGGTATGTAGTAAAGCGATGTAAAGACCTTTTAGGACCACCCTGTATATATTTATGAATAGCAAATGTTTACTATTCGTTCATTTTTTGTACACGATACTTAACAATGGTTTTTCTATTAAGGGTAAAGGAATGATCATAAAAAGTATATTAAAAAATTTGTGTATTTACAAAAGCTCCATTAAAAACAGAATTATAATTACAAAGCTTCAAGATGTATATTTTCTTAAGCTTCTTGTTTGCTCTTACATAGCATCACGTTTGTTTGATTGTACACTTGACCACAAAAGTTGATGTTATTTTTTTTTAATTTTATAGTTAATTTGTGCCTAGTTCATTCGATATTTGAAAAAAGTATTCGAATAAAAGTTGTTACTATATTTCTAATGAACAACTTTTATCCGAAGCATTTTTTGCAAAACCGAATAAATAAGGTACAATCATATTTAAAAAACTGACATCGACTTTTGTAGTCCATAATACCAAATTATATAAAAAATTAGTTTAAATTCAATTGTTCCTTGTTTTGTCGTTTCTTCTAAAATAACAAACATTATGCTACGAAGAAAATGTATGTCTTATTTATACCCGGTATATATGATATAGTTAAGTTCATTTGTAAAGAACTCTCGAACATCGTCATAGTTTGAGTGGATCAGGCTATTTTCAAAATGAAGGAGAGGAAATACTAAGTATTAAATATATGATTAAAATATGGTTTAAATAAGTTGCCCTTCTACTTTTAAATAAGTCCCCCTTACGCGCATATAAAGTCCAATACAAATGAATTTGATTCTACAAGCGTATATTAAGTTTAGTTACGACTTTGTATTGATTGTCTGTCTGTCGTCAACACCGATACCGATACCGAGCTGAAATTTGTGTTCTAGAGCTAAAAAGTAAGGTCAAGTACATGAATGGGCAAAACCGGACCATGTTTGGGCAAAATGGGCAAAACTGTTCATCTTTGAAACCGTAAAAGATACAACAAAAATGTATTGACAAAAAATATTTGAAAATTTCTTCATAAACTCAGTATATACCGGATATTTAAACAATTAACTCAGTTAGTTGCTATTTTCACTTGTTTTTTAATGAAATTGTGTATTAAAAATTTTAAGTTCATTTTGTATACGAAATATCTGGTGTGAAACACTCATACGATCTCTATACACAGAGTTTAACATATATTTTTGAATTCAACTTTGGAGTAGAATATATACACACATAATGGTATTTATTTGCTATCAAATATATAATCTATACATTTTACTACAGGATATAGAATACACATGTCCTTTTAGTCTTTTACTATCCAATAAATACGATTTATAAATCTGTCTAAAATCTAACTGATGTGAAATTTGAGCGAAAAAGTGTAAATTTTATGAAATGTAACCTTTTTTATTTTTAGCTCTAGTTGCCAACAGCTACTAAATGTACATTGTGAAAATCTATATATTTATAGATGTTTTTTATATTTGTTTTTCGATGCTCCGTACCGAAATATGAACTTCTTATTCAGTATTGCAGTTGAACTATATATACGATTTGTATTTATTTCAAAGTTTAACGGTCATCATAAATTTCTTGAAAATTACTGTCGTGTTTGTTTTTTTTTTCTAAAATTATCAATGTCAAGAATTCGGACTTGAACTTTGATCTGGATGGATCTTTGAAACATTGACAATTGAAAAACAGTTTCGAATGAATGAAATGATGTTAAAGATGCATGTCCAAATGCTATGAAAATTTATTAAAATATTTCTCACACTTAATGTTAAAACTACACGTGTTCTAATGGAATTTTGTTCCCTCAATAGATTTAATTCATTTCAATTACCAAAATGCTTACCCTTACCATTTTACCAAATTATCATTTTATTAACATTCATTAAGCGGTTGTTGAGCGGTTTTAAATTAAACAAGTGAAAATAATAACTAACTGAGTTAATTGCTTAAATATGCGGCATATATTGAATTTATGAAAAAAAGTTTCAAATAAAAGTTGTTTATTTATAAAAAAGGGACATTTTTTGACATTAAATTTATGTTCTATCTCTTAGAGCTTCAAAGATAGATAGTATTGGCCATTTTGCCCCAACATGGTCAATCTTTTGCTCCAACATACAAAATTTCAGTTATCGTGTTCACAGACAGACATACAGCCACTTGAATTATTTTTGCTTCTCAAATTCATTATAAATTTTAAACCATTTCCAAGTAAAAACAAAAGAGGAAATAGAGAGAGCAAGACATTATTTAGTCTATTACATAGTTTTATTTTAAAACATGGTTTATGATCCTTGCGTTCCTGGTATTCCACTACACACTTAACCATGGTCAGTATCGAATAGAAGATCGGATCGAATAATATAAATTTATATTTCGATATTTGAAATGTTCGTATATATATATATATATGTATATATAAATATATATGTATATATATATATATATATATATATATATATATATATATATATATATATATATATATATATATATATATATATATATATATGTATAGTTGATATCAAAACTGATAAAAAAAATAAATTTAAAAAATTGTTATCTACAAAAACTTTGATTGAAAAAGTATATTTTTGTTTTACATATTACATAAATATTAAACATTTTTTTTCAAATATATCTCTTTGATTACATGAGCTGTAATGTTCATCATGACGCCATTTAAATATTGAATTTCACATACCTTTACTGAATGACTAAAAATATTACTATCATAGGTAAATTTTTGCAATTTTTATGTATTAGCAAATCATCCAATTAGCTAATCATATTGTAATATCGTTCATACATATAATAATATTTTTATTCAACATGTAGCTATATTCATAAAAAGAATGATTTCAGTATGGCATGATGGTTCTAAGTAGATAATGTAAAACACATGAGCATCGGATAAACATTACGATCGTATAATACTATTATAATACAGTAAAACTCATTTAGTACGCAATTCATATATTCATACAAACAAGAAGTGATTTGGAAACGTTCTTTGTAGAAACAATAGAAAATTATATATTGTATCTAAACCAAATGATTCTATATTTTATCATGGTAGAACACAACCAACGGCACTTCTTCCGTTAACATTAGTGTTAAATCATTACTGTGTTAAATCATTACTAATTATTCATAATTAAACTTTAATCTAAAATAACAAAAAAATTATAAAATAAAAGTGTCATTTCCAAATCTTTATACACAAACACAAAGGGCAAGATATAACAGGACAACAAAACCTTCGAGAATGTTCTATATAAAAACAGACAATTCAAACATATAAGACAGTTACATTAAAAGTAGCAAGGTCATTCTGGAGTTGCAAGCAGCAGTGAATGCATCGTCAAAGTTTGGTAACGACCCAACTCAAGCAATCATACACCAACACATGTGTTCAATAATCACAGCAGTCAGCTACTGATACAACCCACAAGCATAGTGTCACATCAGTGACACATCATTACATTACACAAAAATACAATCATGTTAATGGCGGTTTATTACAATCTTCTTCATGGTTGATCATTTTCAATAATATCATTTATTGTGGATCGACAATTACAATTTAATCATATTTAATAAATATGATATAAATACATATTTTAACACAATAAATACATATTTTAACACAATAAATACATATTTTAACACAACAGTGTTAGTCAAAATATATAAAGTAATTAATTATATATCAAATCAACAAATTCATCAATACATCAACAACTGTAAAATCAAATACAACTTAAATTAGATATTCATCATTCAACAACATTCAACGCAAATACAACTTAAATTAGATATTCATCATTCAACATCATTCAAAACAAATACAACTTAAATGGATATTCAATACATCAATAAATAATTATTCAATATAAAGATTTGGAAGGTGCAACATATTCAGGTGATTACATTTAATTAAAGTGATAATTTTCTTTTTAATTAATATTTATTTACATATCTTCTTTTTTTATGAATTTAAAATTATACCGTATAATTTTAATACGAATTCCATTTAATATTAATTAATGAGCAATAATCTTGTATAAATATTAATTGTTATAATTATCTTTAATAAAATGATCAATCAATGATTTAAGAACTGATTCGATTTATTTCCAGTCAATTTATTAGTAGGCTTTCGGGAAGCTAAAGCAGTATTCCTGCAGTTTATTAAACAATTAGAGTTAGAAAGACTGGCATTAAATCCATGATTTACTTTAGAATCAGAGTAAGTGAAATTTATCAAGACCAGGCAAGGTTTATTAATTTATATATTTAATGCACAAAGTTTATGAGACCATAAAAATGATATCATTGATAATGTGCCTCGTAATTCTTATATTCTTCATTTATACATGAAGTAATAATGAAGACATTCCTGTACCTAATTTCAACTACATAGTCAAATTTAAATGTTCTACTGTAAGAGCTCTACTATAGGGCGGTGTACCTATTTGTCAAAATAATAACGATCATTCATCTTAGGTTCTATTATGTATAATATTGACTTGTATTTCAATATGTCAAAAACATAGCACACAAAAAATTATCATCCACTGAAGAGTGGAGTCACTTATGTGACAGACTTACTTGTTGTCTGTTTCGCTATGCATCTAATGTATGTATATATAAATGTCTCCCAAGCACTGTGCAGTAGAGTACTACACCAGTCGAGTGTTATAGCAGCGATTCGTTATATGCTGAAAATATACTCTGATGTATAACTTTATTTCAAAAAATTTATGATTCGATACGTAGGAGTTACGTAGACTAAACGAATTTTCTCAGAGGAAGGAATTGTATAAGCTATGTGGACGAGAATTTGAATATTGATTATTATTATATTAAAATCGTAAATATTTTTATAAATATTACAGTATACGGGTCAGTAGATAAATTGAGGTAAAATAAATTTCCTAAAAATTTCATTTATATTAAATTTTTCCATTTTACAAATATTTTACTCCCTCTAAACTGACTTTCCCAATGTTACCTATTTACAAGTTTGGCCTTTCAAATACAGAAAGCACGACGAAAGCATACTTATTAATTTCGATCAGACTAAATCTGTGACCTGTAGAATATAAATTATTTAAAGTTATTTTTTTTAGTGAAAAAATGATTATATATAAAACTTTGCATAGTGGCCAAGCATAATTGCTCAAATATGCACATACATCTTCACATTAGGAGACGAATATGTTTTAAAAAAAGTTTACCTTCTTCCGATTTCATTGCTACCCTTGCTGAATATTCCACAAGATATTCTTGAAACGAACAAAACTTTTAGAATATGAACATAAGTAAACCGCAACAAAAAAAAAACATCTTTAAAAGTACCTATGTTTTTGTAGTTTTTAAATAAATGAATATAATTTAAATTTAATATTAAATTTGATAAAATATTAAAAAACTAATTCGATTTCACGTGAGCGAAACAGCGAGTACAAACTAATGAATTAATTATTAAATAAATCAACAACTAATTAATAACTACCTATTAATATGTTTTTATTTATTGAAATAATTAACAACTAGAGATATTGATTTCTGTTACTATTATAAATTTTCTCGCTACATACAAAAGTATATGGAATAAATATTATTTACACCGATAGTGGTAAATGCGTTTATACATACTTAAAATAGAAATGTAGAACTAAATTAAATCAATATTGAATACTCTAATTACACGTATTTAAATAATATATATATATACAAGTACATATACAGGATAGAAGGGAATAAGTATGCCAAAATTCGCCAGCTAATGGGCCATGGAAAAACTAAGCCGAAATTCCTCTTTCGAAAATTTAATGTTTTAAGATATTAATTATTTACTGTTTGGTAAAATCGCTCACAAAACTAATCTATATTAAGTTTTTGTTTGTATTAAAACACAAAAAATATTAAATATTAAATTAAAATTAAAATATTTTCAATGATATCAATATTTTTATAGCGTATATATATATATATATATAGCCTCAGCAGCCAAAACGCTGAAATAATGAAAAAAAACAAAAAACCATCCGTCTTCCATCATCTATTTTTGCCTGTAAATTCTTGTCGTATATCCTTTTTAATACAGTTTGTATAACTAGTATGTATATATATAACTAGTATATATATAAATATATATATATATATATATATATATATATATATATAGATATATATATATATATATATATATATATATATATATATAATATATATATATATATATATATATATATATATATATATATATATAGATATATATATATATATATATATATATATATATATATATATAGATATATAGATATATATAAAACAGCTTGCCAAGTACACCCAGTGGCAATAAATCAGTTAATTACGAGGTATCTTTCTGCTCATTTTTGAGTTTCAAATATGTTCTTTCTACCCAACTAAGGTGGGGGGGGGGGGGTATGTGTTCAGCAGTTTATGTATGTATGGCTGTTAGTATGTTCATATGTTCCCGTGTAGCTCCTAAGCTACTTATCATATTTTGATAAATAAGGTGTCGTTAACTTCGTCTTAGATTTCCAAGTTTCAGGCTTTGTGACGTCATTAAATCCAACATGGATACGTGGATATGACTTACATAATACGATAAGCAATAACAAAAAACTTCGACAAATGTATCGAATTTGGTATCAAATCAATGGTCATAAATAAAAAAGTTTCAAAAGCTAAAACGCGACTGAGAAAAAACCACGAAACTAAATTGAAGAGTCTTGTAAATATTCCTCGTAGCCGAAAGCCCAACGATGCATTAGCACAGCTGTTCTCATTCCCAATTCTCGACCTTCGAGAAATATTTACAAGGCTCTTCAAACTTGTTTCGTGCTTTTTTCGTAGTCGGTTTTTAGTTTTTTAAACTTTTTTATTCTTTAATCTTAATATAGTTTCAAGAATCACCCTATGAAGGTTGGCATATTATTTCGCTTCCATTCTGTGTAAATATACATATATATATATATATATATTTATATATATATACATATATATATATATATATATATATATATATATATATATATATATATATATATATATATATATACATATACCTATATATATATAATATACAGGTGAATAATTGGCATAGGTAGTTATATGTATTTGTGAATAGCATTATTATATGTACTAATTAACTTGTAGTATTAATAATACCAGATACGTATGCAATATGCATTACAATCATCCAGTTTAATAGAATACAAAATTCAATATTTACTAATTATCTTTACAGTGATGTTATAATCTATGAGGATTATATTAGTATACTTAAATTGATTCGATTCAAGCTCGTCCACGTTCGATTACTAAGCTCTTTTCGTTAATCCATATACAATTCGTAATAACGGTTACAAAAAAAATTTATTATTATTTAATAAATAATTTTTAGGATTCCCATTCAAAATAACCATAAATGTAAATAGAGAGAAATATAAACATTAAATAACTATGTGAGATCAGTTTGTCACTTTCAATGAGTAAGTAGATCTATTTTCCATGCAGTTTTCGAGAAAATCTGTTTCTTTCTGTTCAGTTGATTTCCTATTTGCGCTGATTTTGTTGCGAATTGCCCAGATTTTGTTGCGAATTGCCCACATAGTAATGTAACATGCATTAGACCCTCGTGCTTAAAAATTATCAAATATACCCTTTGGATAACCAAACGATCTAGAGTATTTATTTTACATCTTATAACTTTTTCCTCAGTTGATTTATGGTTAATATTTTATTTAAGAGACGAAATCAAAAATATTCCCCGGAACCAATATTTCTGAAGATAATTTTTCTAGTAAAAAGTAGTTACTACCACGATACATTAGTAATATCCACGGACACTTACCTTGTGGGAATATAAATAAAGAATACCGAACAGGTGTATATAAAATCAGGTGTGAATAAAATCCTTGTGTAATACTCAAGTTTTGAAAATTATCTATATTTTAACTTCATTAAGTCGTATTATAGCTTGGGATTACTGTTACCATTATTATCAATATTTGCTGTACTTGTTGCTAAGGTGCATTTATTATTTTATTCACTCACATGTGTTTTTATATCAAATCTTGAATTCTAGATAATCAACTTTATTTCAAGATGAGTTCTAAACTGTGATCAATATCTTTGTTATCGTAAAATCAGTTTAATCGAGCAACGATATTCTTTGATTTTAAATCAGAAGATACCAGATAATGTACAGAATCAACTAGTAAGTATACTTCCACAATACCACACACATCGACAATACTAGAGTCGAAGTCACCTCCGATGTCGAAGCATTGTAATCAAATACGTCCTTTCAGACATACAACGGTCTGGAATTTTATCTCGGTATTCGGCACTGGCAACTTTGGTTGGTGAATTGCCATTTCATATAAAAGTCGGTTCGTAACTCCGGTTGATTTCAATATTATGTTATTTCAATGATTGTAGAGGCTGTCCTGAACGGGACACACTCCGACCATAAGGTCTATTGTGATGCCTAAGGATGTGAAGATATGAGTGGTGGACCAGGAGTTTTCTGTGCAGACTAGGAATTGGATGAATGTGCGGCTGCAGCCGACTTTGATAGGAACTATGACGATACTCATCTGGAGTTCGTGAAGGAAACTGTAGAAAACCTTCTCAAGCATAGCCAGTTACTTCGTTCTTGTTCATACGCCTACAGTTTAGTCAATTAACCGCTCCCTTTCTTTATTTAATAATTGACAAACTGCCGATGTCGGGATTCGAACCCATAACCTCCCAGTTCCAAATACACACAACGCCTTTACAAGCGCGGCTACTTCGCTGGTTAACCTGGTTTAGGGTGAATGTTAAATAGCAATAAAGAGTACTAAAGCTACTTTTGCACACAGATTTCACGAAAAATTTATTTTTATATTTTGACTGTTTTTGGAGAGAGCCAAAAACAACTCATATTACATCGACATCACATTAGTGAAGAATTATGCGCATTCAACATATGTAGGAAGGTCATAGGCTGTAGGTTCTATCTTCATCCACGGTGTCTTTGCTTTTTCATATTGAGCATTTGATGTCAAAACATATGAAAAATTAATTTTATAGAATGAGTTTGTATATGACATTATCACATATATTGAAATCTGTGGATCTTTGAAAACTCCTACAATATTTCTGTTACACTAAAATATTTAAAAAATGAATAAAGAAAAAATAAAAGTAGTAAGGTTTTAAGTTTACAAAAAAAAAATTCATTTTTTAATTTACGACTATATGTAAATTCTTATTAAATTGATACAATAAATGTATGTACGTCAGGATAACTTGATTGATATGTCCTGTCATAAACTGTAGATTAGATCGAGTTTAAAACCAGTAAACTTTAATACAAATACAAATGACTTTTACTATTTATTTGATTCTGATTCATGAGACATTTAATTTGCTGAATATTTATTTATTTTTATTTTTATATTACCAATGAAATATTGAATGTATCAGATGTTTCAATTTATCTAATAGTCCTGGAACGTAAAAAATCATACAGTCCTATTAAAATTCAAAACTCACTCAGTGCCAAAAAATTGAGACCAATCTTAGTATGTGTCTAAGAATAATCTCATTTGGTGCTCAAAGTGAGATTCAAAGCACTGAAACGACACGACACCAATTCGAAGTGTTATTGGTTTTCTCGTCATATCTAGTGAAATATGTACACTCCCGTTCATAAAAATCGAACCACCAGTAAGTCACATTCTAAGCGTACATATTACTAAATATATGTATATTACATACAATAAGTACTATACCGTGTGTGTTGGACAGCTTTTCCTATAGGGAATCAATGTTAAATATTATTTACTATAACAACTAATGCTTAATAAAGATATAAAAATAGTGGGGGTACTCTGTGTTGTATGAGATGTGTTGTGTACATAATGCTGGCTGCTGTCTAAAGTCGTCAGTACTACATAAACATCTAAGTAGAGTGCGTTAAATATATTCATTGTGCGAATATTTCTCCTCAAGTGCTAGAATTTTCTAATACCCGGGTATTTACCCGGGTAGATTTCTACAATCGACTTGGATATTGTTTAGCAAATAATGGAGGAATATTCGAATCATTGGTTTAACTTTTTTTTTGTCACAATTCTATTTTTATTTATTTATTTTTTTGGGTTATATTTTTCTTTTAATTTGTGTGGATTGTTGTTTTATGTTAAACCGTTAATTGAATTCTATCATTTATTTTCAAATATTCCACATACAAATAATAAGGGATATTCAAAAAAGAATTTTCAATTGTTAGAAGTAATGGTTAAACTTAAGAAGACAATAATGAATATATTTAACGCACTCTACTTAGATGTTTATGTAGTACTGACGACTTTAGACAGCAGCCAGCTTTATGTACACAACACATCCCATACACCACAGAGTACCCCCACTATTTTTATATCTTTATTAAGCATTAGTTATTATAGTAAATAATATTTAACACTGTTTCCCTATAGGAAAAGTTTTCCAACACACACGGTATAGTAACTATATGTTACATAATTTTATTTTTAAAATACTGTTACATCATTAGAGAAGTGAATCATACTAAATCGATTCGAACATTTTATATGTAAGCTCGTTTTGAATGATGTATTTTAGCGAGAATTGTCGCGTATACCTATTATATTTTATAGAACCAGATTTATATTGTCACAGAAATAGTGTATATAATATACCTATATATTTAAGTCCATAAATTGATTCAGGGTTAAATAAAAAAAATATTTTTTTACTCTACTAGTCCGATGGGACTTCCCATCGGGACCCATCCGACTTTTCTCAAATTTTAAAAGAATAAATATAATATTCCACGTTTCTCCACCGATTTCCATATTTTTAACTTAAAAATGACGAGTTTCAAACTTTCAAAAATCCTTAGTGCTCACGTTCGTTGTATTAGGAATACCTGTTAAAACAGATCCACCAGGCATTTACGTAATATAAATATGAGTGTATGAATTATAAGTTTAGTACCATGTTTGTGACGGTTGGAAATATTGATCAGAGATAAACGTTAGTATAGGTGTTCATGAAATGTTCTAATTCTATTTTTGAATGCAATTTCTATTCTTAACGCGATAATTCTAAACTATTAGAGATAGCGAGTTGAAATGTCTTGTTTTAGAGCTAAAAATTGGCTTCATGTTTTGCCCTACCAGTACAAAAAAGTTCAAATAAACAAAATGTTAATTTTTTTTAAACAAAACACTATTATACAAATAGCGTCAAAAGTCGAGCTATCATTTCAAAATTTTATGACTGATTTGTACCAAATGATTTTCAATAAAATGATTAGAAAATAGTTGTTTACATTTTTATAACAAGCAACTAACTTATTAGATTGGAAATTTTTCACAAGTTGTTTATTATAACTATACTAACAATTTTCATTCAAAACAATTTTTTGAAATCCGAATAAATAAGGCGCAAATAAATTATAAGAATTTTAATTGATAGCTCGACTTTTGACATGTATGCATGTCATCTCATAAATATCTCTAAACAGTCTTTTTTAATGCCATCTATTAACTGTTATTCGTACTAGATACTTCGAACTTAGCATATATATAACATACATTAACGTTTTGGCAGCTGACCGACCACCTGAACCATCTGACCATTTGAACCACCAGATCAGAAAAGCCTAAAGTATATTGTCTTTCATTTTATACATAATACTCAACCCTGTTACATTCCGATGGTAACTGCTCTCGCATCATAAATACAAGTCGATGTAGGTATTATTCGAACATATAGTTATTACATATGATTTATTTGTTATTAATCATTTAGACATTCATCGACTATTGTGTTATGTTCTTGTTCAATGACACAAAATTTTTATACGTTTTTTTATTACTGTGTCGACTATATATAACAAACGTTACTAGTACTATCGACATTAAAAGTGGCGTTCTTTTTTCAAAATTTTACAATTGATTTGTACCATTCATTCGGTTTTCCAAAACAATTACTTACTCGAACACACGTGTTTAAGTCACGTGACAATATTGTAGATCTAATATCATTCTATATAGATTAAGTTCGAAAATATTCGCTGAAAAGTATAATACAGTCGAACATAGAATCTCCTCATTTTTTTTGGAGTCGGTTAAAATTTTTGTTGATTAGTGAGTCTATTGTATATATATATTTGCCTTCAGCTTGGAATTTTAGCACTATGAGTATGATACTTTGAAAACCATTAATCGTGTCGTATTTTAACCAACGCCATCTTTTTCGCTAGGTTCAAATTAGCTTAAAACCATGTTTTTATCAAAATCGGAGACATAAAATTTTCCTCCAATTTTAGCGATTTTTCTAAGGGGTACCCCTTGGAAAAAATGTGAAAAAAGTGAAGAAAATTTTTCTTCCCCATTTTACTAATAATCATTTTCAAGGCTAATTTTGACCCAAACAGTACGAAAATCAGGTTCATTTTAACGTCCGACCAACACATTTCAAAATTTTGCCTTCTCAATTCATACAGTTTGGAATTTTAGCACTATGGGTCTGATATCTTGAAAACCATTAATCGTGTCGTATTTTAACCAACGCCATCTTTTTCGATAGGTTCAAATTAGCTTAAAACCATGTTTTTATCAAAATCGGAGACATAAAATTTTCCTCCAATTTTAGCGATTTTTCTAAGGGGTACCCCTTGGAAAAAATGTGAAAAAAGTGAATACAATTTTTGTTCTCGATTTTAATAATAATAATTTTTTAGGCTAATTTTGACCCAAACAGTACGAAAATTCAGGTTCATTTTAACGTCCGACCAACACATTTCAAAATTTTGACTTCTCAATGCATACAGTTTGGAAGTACCTTCAAAACCTTTGGATACCTTGATAACCGTCAATTGTATCGTATTTTAAATAAATATAATTAATTAAATAGAAAAATAAATATATATATATATATATATATATATATATATATATATATATATATATATATATATATATATATATATATATATATATATATATATATATATATATATGTATGTATGTATATATATTATTTACATACATATTTAGCTTGCATACAAATGCAGCGAAGTCGAGGGATACAGCTAGTTTATTAAATAAATTTTATTTATTTATATAAATTTTTTCAAACCGTTTGATTGTCCCACATAATCTGTTAATAAGTCATGTTAAATAACGTCCACTATAAAATTATAACGTAACTCCGTACAAAATAGATATTTATATAAAAAAAGAATACATAATAATTATAGAAGTACATTCCGAGTATTCCATAATTTGAATTGCTCGAATGAAATAATGTTGGTATGTATTTTTAATTGAACCAATAAATAACTGGAATAACTTTTTTAAATTGGATTTTAGTAGCGTATTTGATATATCCACAGGAAACCTGGATCGTAATTATCATGCTTCAACAAATATCATGTTTTATCTGCATTTGTTTGCATTCAATAAGTAAATGCGAATTTACAATAAGTAAAACAAACCCATGAAATATTACATGCGAAGTATAAATTAAACAATGTTTCGCATGGAATTAATTTCTTATTTCTTAGAAAATAACAGTAAATTAAATTTGCATTCATTGAACGGTGCGCACCTTTTTTTGACAAATTAACAACTATTAATGGTTAGTGGTTTTAAAAAAAAAACATCTTTACGGTCTTTGTAATTATTTATAATTGGTAGGCAGGAACTGATTGTGGTTTTCAATTAACTATATGGGGATTACCTTATGTTTTGTATATTTTGCGGTAGTTAAATTTGTTCTCCTTTAACAAATAGTTCAAGTTTTTGTAACTAGCATTATAAAATCGGACCACCTACCTTGTTAACCCGACTTCAAAAAAGGAGGATGGTTCTCAATTCGTCTGTATTTTTTTTTTTTTTTTTTTTATTTTTTTTTTATTTTTTTTTTTTTTTTTTTTTTTTTTTTTTTAATGTTTGTTACCTCAGAACTCCGGCATTTATGAACCGATTTTAAAGGGTTTGATTCCCGATTGGTCCCATTGTCACCAAATCGCATTCTGATGAGGGGATCTCCGGAAAATCGAGGAAAATCCTCATTTTATATGTGATAACCGATATCTGCGAAATTTTTTTTTTTTTTTGAAAAAGTATACTCATTCATAATGGGAAAATAAGAAAATTTTTTTAAAAACCGACTTCAAAAAAATTTTTTCCTTAAAAAAAAAACCGACCCCAAAAAAAAAAAATTTTACAAAAAAAAATCAAATTCCTTGTAAAGAAAACTGAAAATCTGTTATAAAAAAATGCATTAAAAATTTAAAAAAAAAAAAAAAACGGGTAAAAAAAAAGTGTTATAAAAAAATTCACTAAAAATTAGTTGGTCGTTTAGTAGGTCTACCCATATTTAGACAAATAAAATCAGTTATAGAACTTCAAAGTCACTAAAAAGCGAGAAATAAAACTTATTTTGACAAAATGGAAACCCGACTTAACAAAAGAAGCACTAAAAAGTAAAAAAATAATTGCATATTCTTGTGCCAATTTTAGTTCACCAAAGCAAAAATTTTTAAATATATATGTACAATTATTGTTATTTTTGGAGGCGGTGTCCAAAAGTTATGTGAATTTATCTATGTTGACACCGCCTCCAAAAATAACAATAATTGTACATATATATTTAAAAATTTTTGCTTTGGTGAACTAAAATTGGCACAAGAATATGCAATTATTTTTTTACTTTTTAGTGCTTCTTTTGTTAAGTCGGGTTTCCATTTTGTCAAAATAAGTTTTATTTGTATGTACAAATACGTCAATACGTCAAAAGTCGAGATATTTCAAAATTTTATAATTGACTTGGGCCTTATTTATTCTGATTTCGGAAAAATGTTTCGAATAAAAGTTGTTAGTATACGTATAATGAACAACTTTTATCCAAAGCATCTTTTCGAAAACCGAATAAATAAGGCACAAATCAATTAAAAAATTTTGAAATCATAGCTCGATGGCGCTATGAGCCATTTGTACTTATAATATCAAACGGAAACAAAAAATATTTTCGAAAAACTCATTGAAGTTCTTGCCAATGAGTTTTAAGCAAGTATGAAAATTATACGAAGCAGAAAAGAAAATACTTGAAGTCTTCGAAAGTTAAATTATCGTGAAATTAAAAATTTCTATCTTAATTTTTCAAGTTTTAGCAAAAGGTATTTTGTCGATAATGTGGGGTGGGTTTTTTGTTAGAAATGTTCCAAAATTTCATATTTTCTGAATTGAATGATTGAAGAATATCAAATCCAGACATTACTAATTAAAGTCTGTTTATTACTAATCAACTATTATAAGTTATATATATTATCAGATAAGAAATATCAAATTATATGTTTGCCTTTTTAATTTTTATTCGCGGCAGTTTAATTTCACACTCATTGAATAACAGATATTTTTCAATTAAATCATTATTTAGTTTTGTTCATATATTCATTTGGTATGCAGTTATAATGATTTTCTAGTAATTATACTCCTTAAGTAGCAATCAATAGTTAGTTCACTTGAAAAATAATTATTACAGAAAAGAAACCTATCATTTATTGACTCATAGTAAAAATATATATTTGCATTGAGTAAAAATAAATTTAGATGAGATCGGAGTAGCTGCGGAGTAGCGGAGGATGACTAAAAGTAAACTAAAGCTTCACAGTCCATTGACAATAACAAATACATTCACTGAACATGTGAACACATGTCAAAACAGACCGATTTCATTTTTAATTGTGTTAAAAATAATTTAATTAGTTTAATTCATATTAATTGTGTTAAAAATATGACTATAACGAATGGAAACAATAAAAGTAATATTAAGAACAAATATAACAATAAAATTTAAAGAAATCAAACTAACAATCGAAATGATGGTTCACAAAAACCATAGCCGTAAACAACGAATCAACTAGAGTTGTATTAATTCAGATTTAAAGGTCCAAGTTATCAAACGAACCAATCATATTGCAACATGTGCTCTGATCATCTCTCTAGTTTCTTCTTTCTTTGAGTTTACTATTGAGTTCGTATAAAATCGCAGGTTACCATAAAATGTATGCTTTGGATTCGTTTCAACAGCCATTAAAGATAGTGTATGAACGTAACACTGCTTACGTATTAACTTTTCAATCCCTGGTTTGATAGGTTAAATGGTTTATAATGAAGTAAATCTGAAAAATGTTCGACTTTATCAAATTTGGGGTCTGTAACTCGATCAATTTTAATCGTATCGACATCTATCATGTAAAAAAGGCAATTATTTGGTTTCCTCAATTTTTAAATGACCCAAGCAGTAGGTATACATGGGTTGAAAAAGCGATTTAGTCTACCAAAATTACAAAAAAATAAAAAATTTTCAAAACTTAAAAAATATAAAAAATGAAAAACTATTTTCGGCCATTGCTCCTTAACATACAAAGAATGAAGGTAATACAAAATTGTCTGTACATATTTTGAAGAATATTTTATTGATTTTTATTTAAAACAAATTAATGACATCGGACCTGAGATTACGAAGATAATACAGTCAACATGGTTAAGACAACATTTTGTAGTAATCTTTTGAACACTCATGCGCTAGTACAGCTTTTTCTATTTATTCATAAACCATTATCGATTTAGATTACTCAATAAACAGTTTCACAATCAATTGTAAAATTATATAACTACAGTAGGTAAGTGTGGGAATGCAAATTTAACAACAATTTTTATGCATTGTTGTGTATCGATTTCATATCAAATGATTCGTTCTCATGGATCAAGTGAATAAATTGATTCGTTCAATAAATTGTAAGCTTGTAGTTGAGGTCGTGGAAATTGGTTCAAAATAGTGGACTTACAATCAACTAATACATTATCCTGCTTTCAGTTCATTGACGATAAAATGGTGATCATTAGTATTGTTTTGGCAAAGATAATATTATCCAGGAAATTATTTCAACACAATTTTTTTGGTCCGATTGCAACATATTCGATAAGCTATCAACTTAAGTTTATAGTCAGTTTCAACTGAATAGTTGAAGGTAAAAAACTTGTTCTACATTTATTTATTGACAACTGATATCAGCGAAGATCTGTTTGTAAACAACATCAGAGTGGAGAAAGTCACCAAATATAAATATCTCGGCTCTTGGGTCACTAACCAATAAAACTGAATAATAAAAAAACTGAATAAAACTGAAATCGCTGGTAGAATTGAAGCTAGAGCAGCATTTAAAAAATGCTTATCTTTCTAACTGCAAGTAATCTGGATTATGTTATAAAAGATCGCCTGGCTAACTGCTGCATAAGATCCTTTATTTTATCCTTTATTTTTGAAATCTATGAGAGTGGTTTGGCGTGTCTTTGATTGAGCTGATCCTCGCTTCTGTATCACAAGTTAAAACTGCTATGATGATCACCATCCGAGTGAAGACGACGGCATAAGAAGAAGAAGATATTAGCCAAATGTTTTGTGTACTTTTTGCGATATATTTTTTCAATTCAAAGTATAATTTTGAACATAAACCATGGTTTATGTTCAAATAATGACACCATAGCTTAAATTTAAAATATAAATTTATTTGTCTTGGTTTTGCCCCAGGGCAATAACAAACATCTTGGATTTATATCATATTTTATGACATTTACTGGCAATGTAATCACTCTAGTAAAGAGGCAATTGATAAAAGGTCGGTATCCATGTCAGATGTCACTAATTCAATAATAATTCGGCTAGATTTTACATATACCGATTTGGTATGTATTCTATACTCAGAGCTGACTACAACGATATATTCGTAAAATCGATCTAACCCCTTTACTTGTAGATAAAGGATGATACATGTATCTTCTTTTTGTAGTCGGTTGTCAGCTGGAAGGAAAAATATGGCTGCAGTATTGTCAAAATCTTAGTTTAGATTGTACAGTGCAATTTAACCGAGACAATACAACCCAACGGAAATAGAAAACAAGGCAACAGTTGTCACTAGTGACATGGGTCACTAGTACTGCGAATTTGACTATATCCTTGAGTACTAAAATATATTCAAGCCAACGTGCCATTCAACTCGATCTAATCCAACTAAATTAACTTGTTTATTTTCAAACACCATGAATGTCTCAAGAAACCTACGCTTTTTTCATTAAAATAAAATTTATGTGAAAAAGTATATAAACTTTATGACTCTTACAAAATAATAATCAAAATAAATAATGCCTATTTCTCTTTAATTTCAAGTAAAATCATTTACAATTTAACAAGTAGATATATTTGGAATGTTAGCAATTAAAATAATTAGCAAAGCAATAAATGTAAAATTATATACATTTATCAAGTTAACTAATTAGTTATATTAAAGAGTTCTTCACAATTAGCTGTATAGATAGACACAGCATGCATAAAAATCTTATTATATATTAGATTATATTCATGAATGAATAACAGATTTGATCGTTCGATATTAATCTACCGTTTAGGGAAGACAATTACGGTAGACACTGTTTTTAAATACAATCTTCTGTTAAATATGATATTAAAGAGATTATAATAACAAAAAAGATATTTAAGAACACAATCGAGATTTCGGGTAAATTATATATCTGTCGGCGGTTGCTTAATAGGGAATATGCATGAAAAATTTTTTTCACTTGAATTGAAGCATGTTTACTTGACAAATATTAAGGTAAAATTACTTTTTAAATAACTTTAAAAATAAGCGAGATATGAATGATTGAAATTCCCGATTAGACAAAGAGGGTGATAGCCCTCTTGATATGTTATGTGACGTCATATTACATTTTCACCTTTTAAAATACACGTAAAACTTCGTTTTTAGTATTTTTGCAAGAAAGAGACAGATAATAATCTTTAAAAGCTTATAGCTTCCTTGATATTTGTCGGATTTTAATTTCGTTTTTAAATATTACAGTATTAACAGTATTTTCATATTCTGAAAATGAATGTGAAAAACAATTTGCATGCATGTTCCCTATTACCCGAAATCTCAGGCTTGTTTCTTAAATATATTTTTTGTTAGGCCCGATATGACGGGTCTAAATTAAATTTTAATTTTAACTTACGACAAAAAATAATAAGCATTATTGTGGACTTTTTTTGAATGTATTATATAAGATTTTGAAGAATTTTCTAAATGGACTATACATCAGCGCTCGTACATCCTTAAATGTATAATATAATTTTTAGTAAACTTGTACATATATTGTGAATTGCTATTTTATAATTTATTATAAATAGATAAATTAATATGGAAAGACATATCCAATTTACTGATGAGAGGGATCGGTATAAGACTATAAGAGAAGAGGTCATCTCTCTGATTGGTTAATAATACTCGCATAGTAATTGAATGTTTGTCGGAATGGTTTTTGTTATTAGATGAAATGGATAGCCGGTATCGGTTTTTTCACAAGAAGTACTGTAATATACATTTAATATAATAATATTGAAGATGATTGTAATCATCGTCATCAAATTCAAACTACTGGTGTGTCATTTACTTGTACAGGATGATACAGGATATTATATCAGTAGAGCAAACAAAAGTACTAGGTGTAACTAACTGCGTATACTAGGCTCATCAATAAATACATAATTTCCTCAAAATAAATACAGAATACATAGTGAATTTATTTAATCGGAACATTGTTCTTGATCGGTTTTGAAATTAAAATATAATTCTCAACTAGATGATGAGGCACTAAATATCAGTGGTCCTGATCTTTTGAGTGTCCAGGTTTGAGCTATGATTGTTTTATTTTATGAATCTAAATGAGTGTTATGCACAAATCATTTGACCACTGGTGATTGACTGATCCATCCTGATTTAGGAACTATTTTTTCTCCTGACTTTTTTCTGTACTTCTTTTTTTAATGCCCTCCTTCATTTCAAGATATTTTAGTAAATGATAACTTTTTGCACAAAGCACTTTTTCATACGAAACTTTTAGAGGAACATATTTACATTAAATTTGACCATGGTAAACATGGCCATGGTTGATTTGTGCCGAAAAAATATTTTGCACAAAAGTTAATTTTTTTATTATTCACAAAGTTTATATACTTTTTACATACATTTTATTTTAATAAAAAAAAAGTAGATTTCTTGAGACGTTCATGGTATTTCCCAATAAACCAGTTAATTTAGATAAACAAGTTCGAGTTGAATCAAACGTTGAATATCTTTTAGTACGTTAGGATATAGTCAAATTCGCAGGAGTTTTTTGAAAATCCAATAGATTGCACAAATTAACTATAAAATTTTGTATAAAACACCACCACTTTTTTAACTATATGTACTACCTTATAGTATTAAACAAAAATTTCTACAACAGGAATAAAAATAATCAAATTCTGGAATCAAAATTAGTCATTTCAACACTATACCATGATGGCATAATCGCATCCCTCAAATTACTGTATCTCTTTGTAGTAATATAGGCATTTAAAATGATTATGTTCACTTTTTGCTCCTATATTATGTAGATTTGATAAAGAGGTTTCACAAAAACCGGATATTGGAATAATGTTTTACTACATTAAACAATAAATATCTATACATTGTGTGCTAAAATATTATTAACATCTAATTTAATGTTTGTAATATTATCCCAAATAAATGTTTAAAATTATATAAATTCTTGTATACGTAAGATATTATCGAATTATATTTAACTAATGCCATTTTAAATTATGCAATATTAATATATTTGAAAAACGATTTAACGTCAATTTAACGAAAAATTTATCCGAATATCTTTAGAATATAAAGATGTGATATTCGGATTATTCGGATATTATTTATATATGTGTTTCAATTAGGTTGAATTATTGTATTCAAGGTAAATAAAAATAACTGAAATATAACAACTAACAGTTAATTATTTAAATATCATGTATATACTGAGTTCATTATCACGAACAGATATATAAAAAAGACGCAGACGTTTGTACTGTTGCTGGCTGTTGTATTCCTAATAGGCCCGCTACGTAATCGTTTTTTCATATCCTTTTTGACGCTGCACTCTCGCAATTGTTCGGGACTTTACTTTTTAGGCTAGTTGGATTCCTTTCGACGCGAGCTTTCCTCTGATATAAGACAAAATCTTTAGCTATTTTGTAATTTTAATTTTCTTTTCGAGGCTGTCGTAGTGCTGGCATTGATTCAGCACGGGACTTTTTAAGCTCATTGCTCATGGACAATGTGTTGTGAATGCGAGCTTTCCTCTGATACATGTTTTCTATAAATCCAAGCATATTTACAGTTATAAAAGAGTTATAAAAGATGAAATCTTAAATTTTTTTGTAATTGAATACCAATTCCGGTGGATATTTGTATTGCCTCCGATCTTGCTCCGAAAGCTCTTCAAATGACACCAGAATCAATATCTTACCTAAACACGTTTCCATCCTACACAAATTTAACTCTACATAACAACAATCTGTAACCATTTACGCACATGCGGCGTCACTAATAGGATGACGTCACAGGCAAAGAAATTACATAGCGACAGATACGTAAAGACTTGATCTATCCGGTGGCTACCAAGTGCAACCTAGGAACATATGTATTGCACAAGATCCACTGATTCTAAGATTTATTCTCGACTGCATTTCAACCTCAATAAACGCCAGATCATATTACGACTTGAATATACAATATAAATCCCAAAGAACTGGTAAAGTACAAAGTAAGCCTTCGAAATCTTTCAAAACGGAATGGAAGAAGCCTTTGGTATATGTTAGCTTCAATCGTAATTCGATTCCACTGCATTCTTAATATCTCTCCCATTCAGATTATCGAATATAAATTTAATGTTCTTATTCAAAAATGTATTAAATAATATTCAACAGTATAAATCCTACACAATATCTATCCAAAGATAATCTCTAATTTATGTGTGGTCTAAATATGATAATGTTTATTGAATTATAGTTTCATTTTAAATTTATATGATGGCTTGAAATAGATTTCCTTCAACTGATTACAGAGAAATATATCCTTTATTAGAAACAGACCGCTGAACATTTGAAGACAGGATAATGTATATACAATAAATGGGTATATAGAAATTTACAAATAAAATTTATAACCCTTCTTCTAAACATTGATAATATTCTGTGTATTTGTTCGTATTATTTTGTATAGCGTAGAAAAATTATTAGATTATATCATTTGACTTGTGAGAGATTAATTGAATGACTGTCAAAATCAATTGACTATATGATCTATATAAATGTATAAAATATACATATTCACAAAGTCAATTGATTTATGACTTTTAGTGTTGAACAATGAATAATCGTTCTATATTTTTTTTACATCTATCTAACTACAGGCTGGTCTTCTAAATGCATTTTTTTTTCATTGTAAACTTACCAAAACAGTCCAATTCTTTCATCTATTATTTGTTTCGCTTAAAAATATATTTAAACTCAAAAGTAGTTATCATCCAATGAGAAATGATATAGATCTTTGCAATATTAAACAATAGACCCAATACATGAAAAATTATATGCGGTTTTTCACATCTACCTAAAGTCATCAACCAACACCTTTAAAGTATTTTAAAAATTTGTTTCGCAGGAGCTGCTTAAATTTAGCGAATTTCTTTGAAATACATAAATCACTTTCTAGCGGTCACAATTTTAGTCTGATCAAAATGAAATGTTGTATATGATTTTAGTATTTGCAAGGCCAATTTTATTAATAAATGGCATACGTCAAAGGGAAATGGGGGCATAAAGAAAGAAGAAAACACAAAATATAAAATATCTCTCTTAATATTAGAACAATCCAAAAATGCGTAAGGAATAAAGTTGTAGAAAATCATGTTTGCTACAATTCATCACCTTATCATTTTTGCTCAAACTCGAATGTGTACAGAGATATTAAGGAATTTAATTTTCAATCTTAAACCGTCAATATTTCTGTAAATATTAGTGTAACAGAAAAAATGATAAGAAACAAAATTACAGTAAAACTTAGTACCTATTGCGATACGGAATTTACAGTGTATAAATGAGTTGATCAACGACATAGTTATATGTAAAAGAGAAAAATAGGCAGGCATATCGTTATGATTTCTAAGATTCATAGACTCAGAGCCTATTTTAGGAATTCCAAGGACTGCATGTAAACGGGTGATCAACGAGTGGTCAAATGCTAAACACCGTGATCACTGGGAAAAAACCGTGGCAAGAGCTCGGGAAGGTACTGCTTCGGAGTGCAACAAAGAGGCTATCTCTCGATGCACTGAAGCTGAACAAGATACAACTGCGGAGGGTTACTGGATTCATTACCGGATATTATCCCCTGCGGTAGCATCTACACACAATGGGACTCCATAACGGGTCCATTATGTGCAGATTGTGTGTTGAGGAGGAAGAAACATCCAGCCACATTATCTTTGACTGCGAACCTCTAGGTTACAGTAGATACAGGATATTCGGTGCATCTCACTTCCAATATATGAACTTTCAGGAAGACCTGATAAGCAAGCTCCTGGCTATTGCCAACATATGGGGGAAGCGAATCTCGTCGGACTGAAGTAGAAGGGGGAGCACAATGAACCATAAGGTGGAAGTGCAATAATTTTTAGATCCCAATATAAATCAATCAATCAATCAACATTCAGAAATTATAAATGTGTATGTTTATATCTTTTTCTCTTTGTTTTACTGTCTTTGTTCAGCTCATGTATTAACTGTTGCAAATTTTGTATCGCAATGGCTAGTCTTGACAATTACAGCCTGTATACAAGATGGGAGGGGATACGGTCAATGGAAGAGAATTAACTTTATCTTTTATTTTGTAATCCTTATTAATTATTAGATAAAAGTACGGAATTTACATACGGCACAATAAATATTACGTGTACACAAGGAAGATATTTACAATTAAACTCATGTATTATTCATTTACAGGACAAAAAAAAAAAGAAATTATTTGTGATTAAAATGCGGGGACTATTATTTTACTTTTTGTTCAAACTAACTCTACATATTATCACGAATGTGAAGAGGAAGGACCCTTGTCTGTTTCTGGAAGATTTATGTTTATCCATAATGAAATTAAAAAAGGAAAAATGATAGTTTCTTTTAATGGTCATTTTGTGCATGATTTTTCACAAAGGAGCAAATGTCTGTATTATGTTAATTAAATGAATTTGAATATTGAATCCACTGAGAAAATTAATAGATTGACAGGAATTTTGACAGTTTTTACTACAAGAGGATATAAATTTCTTTTGTCAGAATATCCTTTTAATGATTTTTTTTAATAGTTATTTTATAGTTATTGAATTTCAATATAATCTCATTTATTAACTTATCATAAAAGTCTGTCTGATTTGTCCGTTCTGTTAAATAAGATACTTATTGTTTTTTTTTTTATATTGCAAAGTTTCACAACTTTGAAACTGTTGGAAACGGATTAAACAAAGTGTGTGTGTACTTATGTACGCACGTAAGAAGTTATGCATCTTTTTAAATAATTTATTAAAATGATATTAAATATGGTAAATACTACTAGTAAGACACCAAAGTTTAATTAAATGATGTAGTAAAAAACTGAAATAGAAAACTTGTATATTGTATCTCAAACCAATGGTTCTACTTTTTAATGGTTCTACCTAATACCAAGGTGAAAATGCAAAAATTAACCTGTTACAATTCTTACTCATATTTCTTATGTATCTTGGACTTGAGCTAATGGAAAGCAAATAATCAACGTTTAAACTTAACTTGTCAGACAGATAATTATTAAAAAGAGGTTCCATTTCAATATTATTTATTTAGTAATTTATCTCAATTACAGTTCAATGTTATTTTAAATTTGTATATAAGAGTTACACACTTTTATTATATGGAGTTGAAAACTCCTACACAACAATTTTTTAATGCATACAAGAGATAGATAATTGTTTAAGAACTTAATTTGTTTGCTTTGTAGGATTTGATTTACAATCATTTAAAAGCTTATACAAAGTAATTGGTAATTTTTTTTAACGATGTGAATCATTAAATTAATTAAATAAATAAAAAAGTACTTGATGAAAATTATTTTTGAATGGGGCATTAGACTTGTTAATGACTCTAATTGAATTTAATTCGACATTTTATTTGGATGCCATAAAAAAAGTCTGTCTCCTACCAAAAAGAACTTTTTCATCAGAAACGTCATATCTATATCTATTGAATACATTTTTTCTTCCGACTTACTTTACAAACATCAATATTTATGGCTAAGTAAGAATTTTAATGTAATGCTAGATAGCCTATAGCGTTCCTCATGAATGCGGCTCATTACGACTAGCTAATTTATACTGATGATGATTACTTTGTAGTCGTAATACGTATTTATAATACAAAAACGGATCTAGGTATTGGGGCGAATTTGAAATTTTATTTCAAAAACCTAGAGTTGTCATTAATTATCATTTGATAATCTAACACTACTTGATTAGATTTGGGTCAAATTTTGGTTCTAATTGTATCACACTCAAAAATAAAATCATGTTATATTTTTGTGTTATTTCTTAACTGAATGCGTAAATTAACTTGTTGATTCGTATAAATATTAATTCACAAGATATTAAAACCAATTATTCAGGTGAAAACCATTAATTTTCATACAGGAATTGGATAATCATGGTCATTGATTCTTCTGCTGTGATAGCAATTCAAGAAGAGTAAATAATATGGTATTATGTTATCTTGCATTCAACAAATGATATTTTTGTCTATGAATTGTAGATCTGCAAGTAAAATACATATTTTACTCATCAATGCACGTGGTTCTCGATTGGACAATGCAAATGGATAAAATTATTTGCTACAGTTAGTTACCCACCTATTATGAATATTTTCTGTATATCTGTTCATTATGCAGAGATATTTTGTTAAAATCAGTTAAATTAGGTCACTAAAAATATCATTCTCTAAATTTTTTCTGTGTATAAATTTATTTGGATTACTTCAATTTGAATTACCTGTGGTTTATATTATCTCTGTATAACTCCAAACATAGTTTATAAAATTCAATATTTTATTTTAGCTAATCGGTATAGATTTTATTTTTTATTTTTTACCTGTATTTCCTCATACTTTCTGTATTAATTTTTTTGTTAAAATTTTTTCATTTTGGCATTATTGTTTTTTTTTTTCTGAAGAAGGAACTGTGTTTCCGAAACTTTAGTAAAATAGATTAGCTTCCCATACCTAACTTTTGCAGTTAGAAATAGAATTGGCCATTTGAAAAGCTAAAGAAAATCAATTCAATTGTATTTAATATCTCTCTCTTTATGATATATTTTAAATGAATAACTCTTTCTTTTGTATTAATTACAAATTTTTCCTTTTTTCATTTCAGGTAAGAAATTTTATCTAATCTCCTTCAATTTGCAAAAAGGGTAAGATTCAATACAAAATCGCTCGTACATCAGTTGGAGCATTATATGGAAATGCAGTTGACCATTTTATATTTTATACATTCATATGTAATTCGTGAGTATTCAGATTTCTATCAAATTTTACACATATTATTATTTATGTATTCTTTAGCGTCACAATACAATACATTAGTTCTTTCATACTATGTCTTCGTAACCTTAATAGAAATTGACATTACTATTGTATTATGACGCCAAACTATGCACAAATAATAATATGTGGAATAAAAAGTTAATTTTGATTAGAAAGTCATTTCTCTTTATGATATGAAAGAATTGATTCATCAGTATTATCCATGGATTTACGGTAGCATACACGCTAGTAATTCAGAGGTACAGGGTTCGATACCTCGTGGATGAGCTAAATTTTATCAATATTTAATTACAACTTTTCTACTTTGATCAAATCTCAAGAAAAAATTAAAATTTTTTTAACCTTTGATCTCAAATTTGACAATGTTTCGATAGAATATTCGTTATACAGTTTTTCGAGAATAAGATTTCAAGGCGATTATACTATAATGTTTGTGTACAATAAATTGGTTTTATACTTTCGTTCCAATCTATAATTAATATCTATAATTGTAAATCCATACAGATTCAAGTAGATACCATCCATATAGATTCAACAAATAATTAAAAACTATAAAATATATACATATTTAATTATTTTTGAAAAAGACATTTATTGTGTTTATCTCATGTTGTGCACTATACTTAAAACAACATTTAGATATATAGATTTCTACATACATTTATTCCCTATGTAACATTAAAGACCACATTATCTGGATAATGCCTGTGGGATTTCATATATGTCTATAAAGTTTAAAACTACACATGTATAAAATAGATATATAATATGATAGTAGATATTTTACTACATGTTTATTTCACTACTGGAGACACAAATTACCTTGAATTTGTAAAATAACAAAATGTATACAAGAAGTTCTTCATGTGCATAAAATAAGGATAACTATTTTAGTGTGGTTGTTAAGAAAGTTATACTTTGCACTTTGTGACAGAACATATGACTCAATGATCAGTTGTTGTTGATACCTTGTTATAACATTTTAACGTGAGAAAAGGCTGAGTCCCATGAAAGTGCACTAGATGTGAGCAGTGATAAGTTTAACTAACATTTGTGCCCATCGCTATGTCCGATCTTAAATAGGATGTTTATAAAAGGAGCACACGGACGCTATTCCAATTCTTTGGCATGACGAACTCTTTCAAAGAATGAATAGATTCTTTAATAACAACTTTAAATTTTTCAATGTATAAACTTCATGTTCCTAAGTAGTATTTGTAAGTGACATATATTAACTATTATTCGTACTGGCTTAAATGAAGTTATTAATATTGTATTTATAATTTTTCAATATTTTTACATTATGTAATGTTTACAATATTTTTGCAAGTTCCTCAATTTATAAAACGCAACATTTATTGGAATGATATTGTGAGGAATTTAACCAACTTATTAAAAAAGGATGAAAGGCAAAGTTTGGATCTGCTCCGCAGATTTTTCGTGAAAATGTTCTGCACATAATGCGTAGACGTTTGGGGTGTCGTTGGCCGTTGTATGCCCCATAGGCCAGCTAACTAATTGCATTGCGCCGTTTGTCTTATCTCATTTTAACGCTGCCGTGGGTAGCTATTGCAATCATTCGGCACTGGACTTCTTTCGACGCCAACTTTTCTCTGATATTTATGACACGTAATCTTCAATTTTTTTAACTTCCAACATAATACTGATTTTCCCCTTTATAGTGCTCTGCAAGTGCTTCGCAAAGACCCTAGAATCTAGCTAAACGCGTTTCCACGATACACCAATTTATAACTTTACACAAAGCTAAGCCGTAACCATTCAGGTGCATTCACCTATACTGGTACAATGACATCACATTCCAAACAAATACAACGCGACAGACACGTTAAGATCTCATCGGCTCATCTATCTGTTGTGGGCTGAATCATTGTACAGGGATTGTCAATCTCGTTATTAGCGATTAGCGATTAAAGTCTTTCATTTATTTGTCCTACAATAATGTTCGAACCAACCACCAGTATAACAAGAGACTAGACGTTTTCACATGAAAAATCATGAAGGTAACAACCTTAATAATATATATAGTAACACAGTTTTATATTGTCCACATGGTAGGTACATATGATGGACTGAATTACGAATTAAACATACATTTATGCCATAAAGTGTTTAACTCTGAATTGAAGTACCGTACATTTATAAAATGATCAGTCATTGAATATCACAAAACTAAGTCTTTTGGTTATTTAAGGTAGTACCAGCATTATCTTGTATAATCAGGACAAAAAACCGATGTGCTTTTATTTTAGAACAAATACATATACACACATACAAATATTTATATACAAATTAATGTAATTTTGAAAGAGAAAAAAGTTTTAAACTATTATATTTCGAAAACAAAACGGTAAAATGCAATTAAAAAAAAATTTATATATTAAGAAATAAATACTCACCTAGTTTTTTTTTTTTAAATTTCTGTCGAGAATTTTTTTAATACAATAGATAATAGTTGGGCGGGCATGAAGTTTTACATGCTTCTAATGAGATAAAATGATTACTTTGTTATTAATTATCTAGCGTTCTAAACGGTCAACAATTCTGGAGCTTCGGGATTTATTAGATAACGTTATTTTTTTGCCTGTGAAAAAAACGAGCAAAATCTGTCGAAAAGTGGTTTTATGCTGGAACTACCTTAATTTCAAAGAACATTACTTTTAAATAAATATTCCGTGAATAAGTGCTTTGCTTCTACATTTTGCCATAAGTGACCTTTTGATATATTATTTATTTGAGACACATATTAAAGTCAAAGTATTTTCAAATATGTTTCGTTTAAATTGCACAATTTTATGATTCAATTATAACACATCTAGTTGATGTGTAAAATATCCAACATGTGTGAATAATAGACTGATTGTTGAATACCATTAAAATTGTTGGATTTAACTGTACACAATAGTTAAGAGTGCGCAAAGGATAGCAGAGTGTAATGTACTCGATTAGATTTTTTCAATATTTCGATACTTATCAGTGTAGTTCATATTTCCTTGAGTTACCTGGTAACTACCAACAAACTTATTTGTTTCATTATTAAATATTCAGACAAAATAAACGTTTGGTTGAAAGTCCAAATCATTGTCTTTCATTTAACTTTTAAAACGTCGGTTTCAGATCGAATATACCCGGATATCTTGGTATATTCCTACAAGATAAAGTTGAATGTCTAACAAAAGGTAGTAATTATAGTGCGAATTAGTGTCCGTTTCATATATATATATAAATATATATATATATATATATATATATATATATATATATATATATATATATATATATATACATATACATATTAGGCTTTCATATAAATGCGGCTGAAGTCGCGGGAAACAGCTAGTCATATAGAAATGTCTTTATCTGTTATTAAATCAAATTAATTTCAATTTATAACTCAAATTAAATTTTAAAACATTTTAAACGTCTTCAGATATCAAGTATTAAAATGATATTACTTTATTAGATATTTTGCAATATTAAAATGTGAAATAAATATTAACTTTATTCCAAAAATAAAACTTTTTAATTAATTTAATTAAGGATGAAATACTTGTAAAACGTACGAAAATATGTCTCTTTGAATTAATGAAAAAGTTTTAACTTATGTTACAATTTAATCAACTTTTTATAATTATAAGGAAAATTTACTTATCGGTAATAAAAACGGTTGATTAAAACAAATAAAAAAATTATAAATACATTTAAAAATATTAGTGCAATACTTGTTCTTGGTTGGAAAAATCTCTAAATATGTAAAAAAAACAACCAAAAATGATTGGTAAAAACGGCAAGGGATATAAATAAAGAATGTTGAAAATAAACTATTTAACAGAAAATATTATGTACCAGAAAATAAAAACCGCTTCAAATAAAAGAAATCAAAAAATAATTCTTTTTAGAACTATCTTTGAGGTCGGCACAAAGTTTACTGTAGCGACTAACTGCGAAAGGTGTCCAGTTATTAAGATACACAAAACATTACCGTTGAAAAGTCAATGATGTACAATTAATATACAAAAATTCGTCACGTAGGAGCTTCGTACACAAAGCTAATTGTTTAAAGAAAGCATTGAAATTTTGGTAATATCAATTGTTAAGTCTCAGAATATTAAAATGACCATGAAATAAATTTAAGTAAAATTTATTTGCTACAACTTGAAACCAAATTTTATTCAGATCATACTATTTCCATCGATACAATCATAATGGCTGAATTTTATTCAAGAAGAATTCGCCAGAAAAAATAAAACAAGAAATAGTTTATTCCTATGCCAATTGGTATTATAAACAACATACCGGTTTTAAATAATTTGTACTGAATTAGAGCACACTAAAAGTCGGGATTTTTTTAAAATTTAATAGAGAGCATAATATATTTTCGGATACGATTTCTCTTGAATGTATATCTATACATTGCATTTCAATTTTCTTGGTTTAATGGTTTTTTTTATAATGTGAAAACATCTATAGCGAGATTATACAAGATTTTATATGGGGAGTGAAATGAAATTTCTCATTATACAATGTCACGTTTTTTGCAACGATCGGCTATGTGATTGTCGGCAATCATCGGCATTCTTATGATAGAAGATATCCATCCATTCGTGTTTGCCAACCAATGACATTGCTTGATCAATCACATCTCACAATAAATACGACATTAACGATTATTTTTTCACATCATGCTTGAGTCACAGACTCAAAACTTTGTTTTTAATACGACAGAGGTCAGAGGATATTTAAGAAAATATGTACATAAGTTTTCAAATATTGTCTTTTTTTGTTTTTTTTTTTAGTATTTTGTGACATTATAGTTTTGAATATTGATTTAATGGCCCTTGGTTAAATCCCTAAGAAGATAGGCTTAAGTGTGTATTACGAGCGTAATAATGTTCTATTTATAATTAATAATTGTCAACAAATTAACTGTAGTGTTACGAAATATTTATTGAAGCATGAATTTCAATTTCCGGTTTTAATTCATTCAGATAAATCAAATTGATAATAATGTTGTCTCTCTAATTACACAGTATAAATAATATCTAAATAATTGTAATAAATTTAAATAAATATTCTTTTGTAAAATAAATAGAATAAAATTATGTTCAATTTTTTTTTCAATTAAAAATTAAATTATTATTCTTATTTACTAGACGTGCTGATACCCGTAGCTTTTATGTCAACTAAAACTTGAGCAAATATTTGTAACCAGAACTAAAATAAAATGTTATTCATTATACGTTTTACATTAAATAGTTTATTAGCGAATTTCCTGAAAGGAAATAGAGCTATTGGTCTCGTACCGACTTGAAAATTTTGCAAAAATTTTTTCAAATGTCCATCGATCCTACCTAGTAGATGCGAAAATCACCATCTGTAATTCAAAAGCTTAAGTTCGTTAATGGGTAAAATCGAACAAGGGGAAAGGGTGGTTTAGAGGGAGGGGGAAACACAAAATTTGACATATCTCCCTTAATATTCGAAAAATTTATAAGAAGTAAAGTTGTAGGTATTAAGTTTTACTGTAGTTTTGTTCCGCATCATTTTCTCTGTTACCCTAATATTTACAGAAATATTGACGGTTTAAGATTGAAAATTAAATTCCTTAATATCTCTGTACACATTAGAGTTTGAGCAAAAATGACAAGGTGATGAATTGTAGCAAACATGATTTTCTACAACTTTATTCCTTACGCATTTTTCGATTGTTCTAATATTAACAGAGATATTTTATATTTTGTGTTTTCTCCTTTCTTTATGCCCCCATTTCCCTTGACGTATGTCATTTATTAATAAAATTGGCCATGCAAATACTAAAATCATATCAGAACGACATTTCATTTTGTTTAAACTAAAATTGTGACTGCTAGAGAGTGATTTATGTTTTCTAAGGAAATTCGCTAAGTTGAAGCAGCTCCTGCGTAACGAATTTTTTTTTTAAATTGGCTGGTTACAACCTGATTTCAAGATCTTACGACAATAATTCATTTTTTCCCGTATGTGTGCACCGCACGGGATAAACGTGTGTGCACCGACCTGCACACTGTTTACTAAAAGGGACTACAGACGTGCAGCCTGTGCATGGACATTTCAAGGACAAATGAATGTTCGGTAGTAGATTGCTAGTCTGTATAGCTGTTGCAGAACAAAATTACATTTCCTTGACCTGGTTGCAGTAAAAATCAAAATTATTTGATATTTTGTGGGAGGAGTTTAATGTTTCTGTACAAGTTTCTCGTGTGTAGCGATATTTGCAACATATTATCTAAAATTTTATGTTTTACTAATATTTTTTTATGTTTTATTACATAGATTGGTTACTTTATATACTTGATTAGTTTTATACTTTATTTTTTGTATTGATTATAATAATATATTTTTGTAAAAATTTTTGACAAAATACATTCAAATAAATAAACTAGAGATATATACAAATAAACTAGTAGATATATAAACTACGAATTAAATGAGATGGATAGAGACAAAATGACAAGTGATTGAATTTTTAAGATAGAGCAATAAAGTAATAATTTTATGTTCCCAATTTTGGTTGCACGTCTGTAGACAAAATATATTGTAGGCGGAGTTCAATGTTGCTGCACAATGTTCCGCGTTTGTAGCCTACTTATAACACACAGTATCTAGCTGTAAAAAGTTTAGATACATGCCTTGTTTTTATTCATAACCACGTAGCCGTAAGTGATAAATAAACGATTAATTGTATTTACGAAAATTCAAAATTCAATTGTATTTACGATTTTTCGAAATAAATTTCGTTTTTTGCCCCAATTTCCTAGATCAAATTTTTTTTGTATTTTATAAATACGTATTTCGACTACCAAGTAGTCATCATCAGTATGAATTAGCTAATTGTAATTATTCTCCGAGGAGATGTTACTTGTGGCTAATTTGGTGACGACTTGTTGCTAATTTGGTGTGGACCATCACCAAATTAGCAACAAGTAACATTTCCTCGGAGAATAATTACAATTAGCTAATTCATACTGATGATGACTACTTGGTAGTCGAAATACGTATTTATAAATAAAAAAAATTTGATCTAGGAAATTGGGGCAAAGAACAAAATTTATTTCAAAATGAATTGTATATAAAATAATTCCTGACTTTTATGGCGAATACCGTTTAGATCTGGAGTTTAATTTTTCTGTAAGTGCCTTTATATTTATATAGATAATTGTCATACTGAACAGAGATATAATGCTTCCTCATCTCGGGTTCTTTAAGGGTTACTCTTTATCTTATGAATGTCAGCTCTATCACATAAGCCAAAAATTGTAATATCCTAAATGGTTCGAAATAATTAACAAAAAAAATACTTTATGACTATCGTTGATACAAAATGGTAGCTAGAAAATGTTATCATATAATATTTTTAAACCATGAACAATGATGAATATCATTTACATGGGAAAATATTAATGGGTAATTAAATATTTTTTAATGTCTATATATCTCCGGACCTTTTTATAAGGTATCATTCTACGGAACATTCTCTTTTATTAAATGACTCTTGAAAATTGTTTTACGTTTGTCGACTTACGACTCTTCCAAAAAATATACAGATCGAATTCCCAATGTACATAGTTTTTTGAGAGAAGTTTGATTAAAAGTCCCTGCTTTTGAAGTCACTTACCTGTTAGTTATTATATACCGGGTATTTTAGCAATCATCTAACTTAACTGTTAGTTGTTATTTTCACTTGTTTTTAATTTTCTTGTTACCGGATTCATGTTTTTACTTTTTGAAACAATTACGAGCCTGACTCGTGTAAATTTATTTTGTACTTTGTGAAACAATCACAAGTCTGACTCTCGCAAACTTATTTTTATTTTATGATACTGTTACGAGTCCGACTCGTGTTAACCTAAACTTAATTTGTGAAATAAATTAAAGTATTAAAACTTAAACAATGTAAGTTTTGTGGCATTACATGTTCCTGTGTGTGCTTCGGGAAGTGTCCTTCTTGCTTCGAAAAGTATCATACACTGAACGACTATTATTTTATTTTTATTTTACACTGTAGTTTTAATAATAAATGAAATTATCTATTTTGTTGTTATGAAATTTTCTTTTAAATAATCATTTCATATATATAATTTACTTAAACAATTAAAACTACAAGGGGTTAATCAGAATCTCTTCAATCTAAGCAAACTTTGACAACCTTAATAGTTATCACATTTTAATTTTTGCATAGTCGTTATTCGAAAATTGGGTTTTTTTTTTTTGCTATTTCAAATATACATTTTTACAGATTTACTTCCTTTAAAAGTTTGTGGTTACCTGTCCCTGTTTCTAGCGTATAAAAAAAGAAACAAATAAAAAAAATACAATCCGTATAATTTTCCATAAAGACGACGATGAAAAAACAGAACATTTACGAAAAAAAGAAAGCTAATAAAAA
This sequence comes from Nineta flava, assembly GCA_963920215.1. Lineage (NCBI taxonomy): Eukaryota > Metazoa > Arthropoda > Insecta > Neuroptera > Chrysopidae > Nineta > Nineta flava. The sequence continues at coordinate 53,606,675 of OY986044.1, forward strand.
TAATCCAGATATTATTAAACTGTTATTTATAATATTTCCGTTTGGTATAGCAACAACGGTGGCGTCTATATGAGTACGGTGTCTTCTTCCAGAACATAAAGTTTTTAACGAAATAACATATAAACGAAAAGTTTTCCTTCTTTTTTTTTCTTTACTGTATATGCGAAAAGGATAATCTCTGTTATCAAAATTTATATCTTTAACTATGTTGCCTTTCTGTGTTGTGCGGGTAAGTTTATTATGTAGTTATTTCTGTTTTTTTAATAGCTAAACATATATATTGTGCTTTTTTTTATGTATAAAAAATTGTTTATTTCTTTCAACTCATGAACTTAATAATATTTTTTATTCAAAACTAGAATAAAATTTTATAGCATGCAGAAAAATGGGATACTAGTGTCGTTCTACAATAATGAAAATATTTTTATTGTAACTTGACACTCTTTTGGGATCCATTTCACCGAGACTACGAGGTAACCCCGCGTAACCTCTGTTAATTGAGGTTCAAAATTTTAATCCTCGTTACTAACCGAGGCGAGGTGAGGTATATTACCCCAAAAACCTCGCCTCGGCCGAGGCAAATTTACAAAAAGTAAATTTTTTTAAATAAAATAACATTGTAAAATGTATTTTTACAAAAAATATGTAGCAATAGATAGATGTTAAAAGGAAAAAGAAATTTTATGCCATGATTACTTTTTATACGCTTTTTATTAGTTTCACCTGTATGTATGTATCTATGTATGTATGTAACCGACCCTTTTGGGCTCGATTTTCTCCTACTTTGAACGATCAGATTTAATTCAAATTTTGCACACCTGTCAAAGACCGATGACAATGCAATAATTCGATTAAAATATCCGATTATCCTGATTAGATTCGCCAGGATTCATCAATTTCTTTCCGCATCCTTTGCATGAGAGTAAGAGAGATAGAGCTAGTGCGCGAACTTCAACTAAAAAATGAAAAATAAATAATAGTTTAAAAAAACTAAAAAAACAAGCTTTTATAGAAAATCCAACTAAATAATAGAAAATAAAATTTAATAAATTTGGATTAAGAAAAGTGTAAATAAGAAACAAATGTATATTCATGGAATAACTATTGACACTATGCACCCCACGCTTTTTTCCATTAATATACATTTGTTTCATATTTACACTTTTCTTAATCCAAATTTTATTTTCTATTTTTTAGTTGGATTTTCTATAAAAGCTTGTTTTTTTAGTTTTTTTAAACTATTATTTATTTTTTTATAATAATCATAAATTTGTTCATCGTCGGTTTGCAAATTTTATAGAGAAAAGTAAATGTATTATTTTTATTTTGTTGATCGATTACATATTCTTATTTTAGAGAAAAAAAATATTGTGCGGTCGGGAGAACTCCGTCAGGAACGAAGTTCTTTACGTTATTTTATCAACTCTAAACGTAAACATTATATTATCGAATGATAATTAGTGAGAACTCTAGGTTTTTGAAATAAAATTTCAATTTCGCCCCCTTCACCTAGATCAGTTTTTTTTTTGTTTTATAAATACGTATATCGACTACAATGTAGTCATCATCAGTATAAATTAGTTAGTCGTAATTTACTCTTTGGCAATTAGAAATAGATAGAAAGTCGAGATCAATAGACAAAACTAAAAATAAATAGAAAAAAATTAACTAAATTAAAATATACTCAATTTAAAATATAATAAATTTTAAATTATATTGAAATTACTCTTGTTAAAATTTCTTTCATTCACATTTATTCCTGTTACCTTACTCTTATTAAAATTACTCTTATATTGTCTCAGGATATGTTACTCGTCGCTAATTTGGTGACAATTTCAGTCCAAATTTTACACAAGATGCTGCATTTCACCTAAAATGCGTGCTACAAACTCAATTTCGGACGGATATCCCTAAAGACAATATCACTTATTGATCTTGTATTGATTTCCACCTACCGTGAGGCCTCTGTGAAAAATAATCGCTATCATCGAACGTAATAGGAATCAATAAAAATTCGTTACGCATGAGCTGTTTCAACTTAGCGAATTTCCTTAAAATATATAAATCACTTTCTAGCGGTCACAACTTTAGTCTGATCAAAATGAAATGTCGTATATGATTTTACTATTTGCAAGGCTAATTTTATTAATAAATTCCATACGTCAAGGGGAAATGGGGGCATAAAGAAAGAAGAAAACACAAAAGATCTCTCTTAATATTAGAACAATCAAAAAATGCGTAAGGAATAAAGTTGTAGAAAATCATGGTGATTTTTGACATCTATTAGGTAGGATCGATGGACATTTGAAGAAATTTTTGCAAAATTTTGACTTCGGTACGGGACCAATTGCTCTATTTCCTTTCAGGAAATTCGCTAACTGGCAGGCCTATTATAATTCTAGTATAAAATTAACAAGTTAAGGATTATGTTCAAAAAAAAAACTTTGAGTCAATTTTGATTTGGCCTTCTGTGTTCAATAACAATTATTTTTATAGATTGTTGTTTATTGTTGTTTATATAAACAAAAAATAATCTCCTCCGAGTTTTTGGTGTTTTTTTATTGTTTGTGTTTAACTTTTCAACATTGTTTTTGCAATATGATATTTCAAGTTATGTTATGAGGGTAGTTTGAGGGTGATAGTATATAATATATAATACACTTTAATCCACCTAACCTCTTAATAAACTAACATGGTATTATATGAAATTCAACACGGTTTATTGTATGGTTTTGTTTATCTACCTATGTAATTTGGATAATCATTGTTTGTAATGTGGTTTTCACGATTCATAATGTGTACTTTCAATTATGTTTTGTATTATTTAAATTCTGTTTTTAAAATTTTTACCCGGCATATATGATATATACAAGGATATATTAAGTTTAGTTCCAACTTTAAACGAGCTGAAATTTTGTGTGTCTTTATTCTAAGCTAAAAAGTAGGTCGAATTCGTAAATGATCATAATCCCCTAAATATCTGTCTGTGAAACCATAAGAGATAGAACAACAATTTTTTTAACACAAAATGTACCTTTTTGAAGAATAAACAACTTTTGTAAGAAATTTTTTTTCTTAAACTCAATATATACCGAGTATTTAAGCAATAGTTGGTAATTAGTTTCACATCTTTATCTTGATGCATACAAACTGAACAAAATTTTTATACCCGGTATATAATATATACCAGGGTATATTAAGTTTAGTCCCGACTTTGAATGGTTGAAATTATTGATCGAAAAAAAAATTTTGGTACATGTGTTCATAAAATAACCGAATTAGTCAATTTCCGCAAAGTTATCTACCTGTAAAAATTTCGTATGTGTGTTTTAGAGTTGAAAGGTAAGTTAGTGAATGGACAAAATCGTGCCATGTTTGGAAAAAATGTTTATTTTTGAAACCGTAAGAGATTTAGTGACACAAAATGTTTCTTTTTGAAAACTAAACAATTTTTGTTTGATACTTTTTGTCATGAATTCAGCATATACCGAGTAATTAAGCAATTAACTCAGTTAGTTGTTATTTTCACTTGTTCACATTCATTTAAAGTAAATTAATAGACAGTGACAATTTGGTAATTTTTTGACATCAATTGATAAAAAACCCATACAGATCCTGGTGGGGATTGAAACCACGAATTCTGACATTCCGTGCCAATACTATATCCACTACTAGCACGTAGATCTATTGTTCACCATTTGATGTTCATATATTATCAAAAACATAAAAATAAAACAATTAAAAAATATCAATTTTATTGATCATTATTGAAAAATGACAATGATTTTAGCATTACGAATTTACAGGTGTAAAACACATTTATTTGATTGAAATATTTACACAGCGGTGTTTATTTAAAAAGGCATTTAAATGCAAAATCGTGCATTTAATAAAATTTTAAAACCTACAAGCAGTAATTTATACCGAAATAAAAATACTCGTCATTGCCCTTTTATATAAAGAGTCATCTTGCTTTAATTTTTTTAAATAACTTCTCACTACTGAGTTCTCAAAGAATTTCTCTAATAACTGACCGTCTATTGTGAAATAATATAATGTACTTAAAACTTTCTTATTTGAGCCATTTCACAATTAGAGAATGAATTACACAGTAAAACAAATTCATATTTTCATTGAATCATTAGAACTGAAACATAAAAAAGTTATCAGTCACTCGTTATAATAATTATCACAGTCTAAAATTTAATGTCGCACATTTTTAAATTTAATTTGTATAAACTCTGGAATCATAATTTAAAGTAAACTTAGGTCAATGAAATGTATAGATAACTAATGTATATAAGTAATAATAGCGGAGAAGAGGTCGAACTTTGGCAAGTAGGTCTTTCTAGGCCTTTTTACCACCCTCAAAAGGGCAGAAAGTTTGTTTGTAGACTAGGAATTGGTAAGTTGTGCGACTGCATCCGACTTTGATAGGACTTATGCTATTATTCATCTGGAATTTTTGAAAGGAAACTCCTGAAAACCTTCCCAATCATAGCCGGTTACTTTCGTTCTTTGTCCAAATCGTCCCATTAATTTTTTTTAAAATTAGTTTAATTGACAAACTGCCAGTTTTGGGCACCAGCAACCTCCCGAGTAGAGTGCTTTAGCAACTGGACTACACGGACTGGTTATGTGTATATATAGTCAATTATGTGTATGTATAGACAATGTTAATTCTGTGATTCAGTATCTCGAAACTTGTCTGACATTTTCTATGACATATTTTTACGCAACAAATTAATTAAGATTTTACCAAAAGTCGATCATAACTTTATTTCTTCACTAAATAAAAGTTTTCTTTTAGAACTATCATAAATAATGATGAAAATAAGTCACAAATTGGTTACTATTGATAATAAATTTATATATTTATTTGACATACTTATAGCTTTATTTACGTCATTAAATTCAACAAAATATTTCATCGATAAAAATGCTGACCTAACTATTTACTTCCAATACAAAACTATAGCCAAGCCAACCCATGACCAACAACTATGGAGGAAAGAATGAATGAATTGTGGTGTCGTCTACCTAATATACAGAGTGATTCTAAGGGTCTTTTTATACAAAAATGTTTTTTTTTTCGTATATCAGTTTGTGTAGAACACGTCATACAGGGATTCAAAATATAACACTTATCATCCTACTTTAAGTGTACCCAGTTTTATTTGTCTGCACTCGTCACATAATTGAATTGTTTTGGGAGGGGTATCTTTCTTTTCTTTAGAGCATAGATGGGCAGACCTTGACTGCACTGAGCTCTGAGTGAGAGGTAGGAAGAGAGATAGAGTAAATATAGGGTATCCTACCAATTATTATTATTTTTTTTTTAAATTAAAACATTTTCTGAAAAAAATATAATAATACCAACTATTTTTTATGGTCACTATTATTCAAAGTATACAATACATACAATACATTGAATACATACTCTGGAATTTTGGGCAGGTAATTTGGGGCTGGTGATTTACCGCTTGTAAATTTTTTGATGATTTAGCATTAGTTTAGATTTTAGAATTAGATTTTAGGAAATTCCGAATAATTTGCCTAAACTATAAATATCGGAGAACTAATAAACAATTATTTACTTGATTTAATTATTTTTTCTTAGTAGGGGGTATAATGTATGGGAATTTGATGACACTGGATACAAAAAAGATGCCAATGATAAAGCTGGGTGGGGGGGGGGGTGTAGGGTTGGTAATTTGTAGCTTATGGAGAGTCCGTTCGCCTCCGACGAGCGGTCTGCGCCCATATGTTTATATGTACATTACATGCCATATTTTTCTGAGCAGGTGTAAAAGTAAAATAAACAGTACATACAGTATTTAAGCAGTTAGCTCAAATAATTGTTACTTTAATTTCTTTTAAATTACGAATTAATTTGAGAAGACCTTTTCACACCTAGTAAAACATTATTTTCTAAAAATCGTTTCATAAATTTCGCGTGAATCTTATTGTCCGGTGGATTTTATGGTTCGAAAAATATGAAAATATTTATAAACACCCTATACAAAAACACAACAAACAAACGTCTATTAAATATATTTTTGGGATAAAGTTTCGTGACCACAGAATAAATTGAATGACCCAAATAAATTCATTGTGTAAAACTGCATGGTTTTATCCGTGTATATATATTTATTTTCATAACATGTGTTGTTGCTTTTGAATTTTGAACTGTTTGATGATTTTCGAAATGAGGGTGAATGGGGATGATGCAATACGGTTGGGTGGGTGGTTTAATGTCAATTGTTTATTTATGTGTTTTGATTACAATATCGAGAGGATAGATGTATTTTTATATTTTTGTTAAATTCAATGAATTTATGGTTTTTTGTTGTGATAGCAAGTGCATTTATTGTGTGTTTGATATAGGGGTGGATATTAATAGCGAGTGACCAATCGTCTAAAATGGGGATCAAATCAGACTAACTGCTCTCGAACCTTATAAAAAAACGGTTTGGTTGTTATTTTAGTGTTAATTTAGTGTCTATACGCTCGTTACACCGGTGACCGGCTAAGCATTCCTGTGTGTAATACTGAAAGATTTCAATTCCTAATTACTTCGAGACTGATAATGCTTTTACAATAACTACTGAGTCCACAAAATATATATCATGTCTTTACGTATCTCTCGCGCTGTATTTGTTTTACTTGTGACGCCATCGTACTAGAGTGGGACACCTACGCGTGAATTAGCTTTTTGTAAAGATATAAATTGATGTAGCGTGGATATGAGCTTAGCTAGGACATTAATACTGGTCTCATTTTGAAGAGCTAGCGAAGCACTACTAGGAAGAAAGGTGAGACAGAAAAATATCCGCCGTGATATCAGTAAAAATTGAGATTAATTTGAAAATTTCAAAATAATTTAACATTGCGTCCAAATTACTCCTAAATATGTCCAGTTATATAAAACGTATATCAGAGGAAAACTCGCGCCAAAAGAAATTCAACGAGTCAAAAAATTTCAGTGTCGAACGATTGCGAAATACGGCAGCGTCACCAGTCCAAGTGGCCGAGCGGTCTAAGGCGTTATGTCTACGCTGTATGCCTACTTGGAAACTGGGAGGTTATGGGTTCGAATCCCGACATCGGCAGTTTGCCAATTATTAAGAAAAAAAAAGGGGCGGTTAATTGACTAAACTGTCGGGGTATGGACAAGAATGAAGTAACCGGCTATGCTTGAGAAGGTTTTCTACAGTTTCCTTCACGAATTCCAGATGAATATCGGCACAGTTCCTACTATAGTCGGCTGCAGCCGCATATCCTACCAGCGCCTAGCCTATATACAAAAATTCCTTTCACTCCACTCACGTCCTCACTTCCTTAGGCATCACAATGGACCTTATAGTCGAAGTGTAGCCTGTCCAAGGCAGCCTCTACAATCTGTCTATCTACGACAGCGCCCAAAAGGAAAGAAACGGTGCAAACCGATAACGTAATTGGTTCACCAGGCATACAGCGGATAGCGATAGTTCAAACGTCTGCGGATCATGTGCAGGACATTTTCAATCTACGGTGAGAATCTAATTCTAGAATCTCTATGAAAGAATATTAAATAGATTATCACCGACCATCGTTTATACCTGTGATGCATTTTCTAAACGTAAAAATAACTCATGAATGCAGGGTATATATTAAGTACCTACCTACTTTATTGCATTCGTTCAGAGAATATAAAATGCATACAAAAAAGATTTCGAAACAAAAATCCGATTAATATCATTTCAGTTTTAACATTTCATCATCACCAAAATTTCAAATCATCAAAGTGAAGAGATCCAGTATATGATATGTTTTTATTTTACTTTTTAAAATTTTTGTATCGTCTTCTCAGTATAATAATAATATTGCTGGTTATTTTGAAAAATTATTACCGCTGTTCTGATTCAAATAAAAAGATTATATGATTTTTTTTAACTCATATATATTTTTTTTTTGTACAATTTTTATGTAAATTAATGTATAAATGAATAAATGTTTTGTGTTGGTTTTTTTTTTTACCTACCGGTACATGCAACTGGGAAATAAGATCCATGAAGTTGCATTTTACCGTCTTTATTATAACACGGTTTTATTATCTTGACTTGTGAAAATTATGTAAGCAATTCATCCTTCATCTACTTGTAACTGTCGTATCGGTTTAATGTTTTGCAAATGTATGCAAATCTGTAAACAAAACAATTCGAAAATACGCCATAAAGCAAGGAGTTTTTTTTTCTTCATTTTTTAACCAATTTTCAAAATTTATTAAGCATCGTTTACAGTTCTGAATTACGTAAGAGAAAATATCAATCTATTCAGCAGTAAAACTGACCGATGTTAATATTCTTGTCCGACAACTCTGTACTTCCATGTCCTTTACTGGTGGGTCAAAAACATGTTCCTTCGGCTTGTTCATTTAGTAATCTAACTCGCAGCATCTGTTAGATAGTTGGCATATAAATTTCTTCCGAAGCTACTTAGGCTTTGTTACTAAGAACAATTAGTATAAATCAAAAGTATTTTGGCAAGCTTTTATTTAACTTAACTGTCTGTTTGTTATTTTGTTTGTGAGGGGAAAATCTTGCAATAAAAATTTGGACCACTTCTAATTGAGCTAAACTTCGCATTGATCAATTTTGAACACATGTGTAAGTCCCCGAAAAAGAAAACCTATCAAAAGCATAAATATTAAAAAGGATCAAGTTTTCGGGGTAATCCAACGGAGTAATATAAAGTATTGATATGTAAGAGAGGGTCAGGTTATTTACCAAGAAAATGAATATAAATTTAGTAGGCATTTAATATTTTCTCTTGGCAAGTTTTTTTTTGTTTCAAATTTTTAAAACTAGACCATATGTACTGCCGAGTTGTATGAAATGGTAAAGTGTTGTTAAATATTGGAAGTGGTGGAAGCAACGGGAATTTCGAAAGAGTTTTTTAGTTTTTTAATAGAAATAAATAAATTAAAAAATAATTTTTAATTCAATAGACTTAAAATGAGAAAATACTATTCCTAAAACATTTTTTTTGTAAAAATAAGCTTTTATTTATTGAACTAAAACGTTGTATTATTGTACGGAAAAAAAAAAATTTTTCCCCGGGTCACCAATATATGACTACAAATAAAAACGTAAAATGCGCTTACAACCGTTTGGAGCGAACATTTTAAACCTAAAAGATTCAAGAATTTATTCAGTCACATATTGATTACTCGGGGAAAAATTTAATTTTTTACTTTTTAGTTATTTCTTCTATTTTCTTGGTTTAATTTTTCTAGATAATTTTTATGTTTTCTTGATAGGATAAGAACAATCTTCTCACAAGTCCCATACATTCGAATTACGTTCAACGGAACTACTTAACGGATCTTTGACGGAATACATTTATATTTTTGTTGTAAAAGATACCGAAATAAAAGTAGCACTTGTGTACAACATGATAGGTAGTCGAGTATTATAATTTACATAATATCAACATTTTGTTTTGATTTTTATAGCTGTTATGAACATTTTTTTTTTTAAATTCAGTCCATACATAAATATATAAAACTTTATAACAACACGAAGTATTGGACGAACACGGGACAAGTTACATGAATGGGCATCATGTTGTGAAAATACGTTTGTTTATAGCTTTAATGTATTAGTGTTTGAAGGTATATTCAGAATAAACAATGATCTGAATATGATAGCCAAATTTGTTCACTATTTGTTAACAGTATAGAACAGTATTTCAAATCTATCGTTGATATGGCGTTTTGACGCTAACTATTTTTAAATCAACTAAAAAAAAAAACTAATGTAAAGATACCTTTATAGTTCAACGGTTTTATTGTACAATCGATGATCGATGTACTAAAAGCTGGGGCTTTGATCAGTCTGATTTAAAATCGTGGAACGCATTTATTATGGTATTTTCTTTTATTGTAAATCATATGAAATTGTGGCGAAACTATTCAGCTTATGAAAAATAGTTTCAAGAAAAAGTTGTTTATTTTAAAAAACGAGAGATTTTTTGTCTTTAAATTTTTCTTCTATCTCTATCTCTTACGGTTTCAAAAATGGATATTTTCCTGTCTGGCTAGAGGATGAATAGTCTGATTTTGCCCATTCACAATCTTAAAGTTGCCATTAAGAACCCTCACACAAAATTTCAGCCTGGTATCTCATTTTGTTTTTGAGTTATCGTTTCGACGGATATACAGACAGGCAGACGGACAAATATGTGGATATGGAGTAGTATCAAAAAGTTTGTTCCACAATCAATTATTCCAACCCTTATAAAGTCGAGACTAAACTTAATATACGCTTGTATACATAATGACTATCGGGTATAAAAACAGGTTAGTTTTCCGAATCTAGTTTAAATCTATACAGGGTTCTATAATTTGTGTATTCTTGGGTTATACATTGGTTGATTTTGTGACAGAACTGTCGTACTGGTAGGAGTACTGCAGAGTTTCAATTTATGTGTAAATGCATGTATGACCTTTAATCATTGCCTTTGAAACTTTGCAGTTTGAAAAACATTTGGAATATTTACAATTTTCATCTTGAAATTTGAAGATAATTTCTTTCTAATTCTGATTCTTGCTGTGAAATTATTTATTTGGAAACATTGTCTTCACTTTAAGTTGGTGAAGGATGCTTATCTTCAAACAGTCATGTAGACAATTCTTATATTTTCCAAATTTTGTGTTGGTTTTGACGGAAAATAAAAGATAATGCAAAAAAAAACTGTCATCTATGAATTAAGTAATGAATTATTGTTATATATTTTTTTATTTTTTGTTCGAATAAATGTTATAAATGTTTTAAATATATAAAAAGAAGTCCTAGGGATACTTGTTATTATTATGGTCGGTACACTTTATGACAGATAATAAAATGCAAATTAGGGGAAAATTGAAATAAAAAGTATATTATATACTGCTAGAGTGAAATTGTAATATAAAACGTGTGTTATTGCACAAGAAAAATTATTATGCAGGTAGACAAAAATTTATTTTATTTTTTCTGTTGACGTAGGAAAATTTTAAAACACAATTTTAATATGAAAATTATTTTAAATACGTTTTGTTTTTTAAGTAAATAAGTACACTGATTTACTTTACATTAACTTGAATTTGATTTAACCCTTGAACATTTATAAAGTACTCGTTTATCCACTAGTTCGGGGCTTTCCAAACTTTTTCTCGGATGGAATATCTTCTTTAAATAGAATCTTCTCTACAGTTATTAAGAGTTTTGACTTTCTTTCCATTCTACCTACATTTACAGTAAGCTTAAAAGCTTGTCAAATTGTACCATCAAAGATTTTCATTACACACCAAATAAAAGAGTTTGCCATAGAAAAAGTAAAAGTACTTCATTTAAATGGAATAGTTTCTCTGCCAAAGATTAGCTGAGCGGTCAAACGTCCTCTGCGGTCAAATGTTGCGGTTAATTTTCTACAATTTTTCTTCACGAACTCCAGATGAATAGCGCCGTAGTTCCTATGAAAGTCGGCTGCAGCAGAAAAACCTACCAAATCCTAGTCTGCAAACAAATTCCTTGTCCTCCACTCACATTATAAAAATGTAACGTGAAAAATTAATAAAGGTTGAAAAATAACGATGTGGGTGGCTCTGTTATAGACCGTGGAGTCTCAGAAACGGAGTTAAAACCCCATTATGATTATTATTATTACTATTTATACATTTAGATCATATAAACTTAGCTTCAGCCTGCATGTAATTGTAAACTTTTTGTGTTTATCGATATATCAAGAAACTAAAACGGTGGAAATAGTCTGTCGATTTGTAAACTATTATTTTTTGTGTCTTTAGTAGGTTTTGAGGGCACAATGAGCAAATTTTAAAGATAGTAATCTTTACTGATATCCACAATTAAATTATTGGATCACACTTAAAAGCGTAAATAAAAATAATCACCTACTTAAAAAATAAAACCCAACCGCATAAAAAATTTCATAAAATGGTAAAAACAAATACTCGATAAAACTTTTCAAAAGCATAATATAAATAAACTTCCAACATGAAGCGTCAGATCTTTCTATATCATCTTAAATTATGCATGCTGCCTGTTTTTTAAAAATTTTCCCGTCGAGATTTATATGTTGGTTATATATTTAGTTTTTAATGCAGTCAGATTATAGGATTTTTGAAATTTATTACATTTATTTCATCTCTTTGTACAAAAAAAAAACGCTGTTTTACAAAAAAAAAATTCAGGATGCACAATTGTAATATTTTTTTTAAATTCTTAAATACAAAATGAAGCAACACAAATAATTACTCGTACATATGTATATAATTCACATATGAATATGCTCATCCGACAAAATTTCAGTGTATAAAAACCTGCTTCTACCAAAAAAAAAACACTGTTATATTCAAATAAATCCTTAAAAAGTCTAATAGTGAATATGTTATCCTTTATATAATAGACTACAGGCATTTACCGTGCAAACACACAGCAGGATAAATCTATTTAGTAGATAATATTTTAAAATATAATAAATTTTTCTGTTTTTAATATAATAATTTTTTTTGAATATATTAGTACAACAAAGTAAATGAAATAGTACGTGAGGGGTGATTTTTGTAAGGAAAACATTTCTTTTAAATAAGTTCTGACATATTTATTTTATTTATGTCCTTAAATTATGAATGGAATTTAGTGATTCATTAATATTTTTTTAAGTGCGAATTTGTTCTTTTTAATCTGTGAAATGGTTTCGTATTACATATTTTCAATAATTTCTGGATTGAAAAATCTTACTAACAGTAATCAAACGCTAATGGACGCTAATCCACATCTATTTTTATAATTGTTATTAACTTACCAAAAAAGTAAGTTTGGAATGTATCTATACACTGGATTTTGGCATAGGTTCACCGATTTTGACATTTTATTAATTGTATATTTACTAATTGAATGCACTTAAATTTCATAGAGATCTGAAAATAGAATATGGTAATATTTATCAAAACAGATTTAACAGATTTAATCCTAAGAGTTACCAACAAATACTTTAGTTATATATTATTATTTGTGTATACTGGCGCCACAATACAATACTTATGTCAAATTCCATTAAGGTTACGTAAGACATGGTAAGAAAGAACTATTGTACACTATATAAACAAACATGTCAATAAATTTTTAATTAAATAAAGATATGAAAAAATGAAAACTCATCAACCAGGAATCGTACCTCTTAACTCTAGCCCAGTATGCTCTGAGCTGATGATGCTATAATTTTAAAATTATTATAAATAAATAGGTATCAGGTTAAATCTAGTCTTATACAGTATATATCATCTTAAAACATCTACGGAACCCTTAAGTCCCTGGTCTGACTCATAAATCATATTTTTTTAAATGCGATATCATACTTTTGTACATTTATATTTTTATAATTACATTCAATTCGAATAAATCATTTCGAATGTATTTTTTGATAAAAATTATTAATACGAAATAAAACTCCACAGTTTTACTGATTATAATAATTTTTTACACAGTTTTTATAAAATGCGTGTACGGGCGCAAACAACTTCCAAAAAACAATTGATTGAGAATTTGTAATTTTTAGTCTTTAAAATGATTTAAAAAACAAAATGGAATTTTAATAATTACTCAAGCTATTATTAAACTGCATATCCTAAGTTAATTTGGAATCATTTATATATGTTTAATAGTAAAGTTTTAAAATAAAAATTGTGCTATGTCTTTTCTAATAAATTTATAAATTTATTTTCTATTTTACTTAAATTCAGTTTTTACTGCTTCTAGTCTGTGTTTCTCAAACACAAGCATGTTATTGCATTCAAACTTCATAGACACTATTTGTTTTAATATAAAATATACTTTCAACTTTGTAACTGAGATAAATTTGAGTTCGATATCTCTCGCTACATTTCAGTAATAATATCATCGTCTGTAACATTTTATATGCTCTCTACCTTAGATATACATTTATTGGTCTATAATTCATAATAGTTATATGCAAATATTTTAACTATGAGTTAGTATTTCATACAGTTACTCTTCTGCTAGTTCTCTTCTCATTATATCTAATATCTAATATCAAATGAAATATGTGTATAATTCGTATTACATTCATTGCTGCATAAATATTGTACATATTTACAAAGATTGATATCAGTTATAATGGATTCACGTACAATGAATATTTTTACATTATATGCATATGGCTACCATATAGCAATAGTACGATAGACCATAGGGTTTTTTCAGGATGATGTACACCATGCTGGTACTTTGTAAGTAGCTTCGTTTTGACAAGACGCCCAACTTTTTTAATTATACAATTTTGGAAAACGGTATCGAAATTTTCTGGAAAATATCTGTTCTCGATTTTAATAAAAATCATTTTCTAGGCTAATTTTGATCCAAACAGTATGAAAATCAGGTTCATTTTAATGTCCAACCAACGCATTTACTAAAATTTTGCCTTCAGTTTGGAATTTTAGCACTATGGGTCTGATACTTTGAAAATTGTTAATCGTATCATATTTTAGCCGACGCCATCGTTTTCGGTAGGTCCAAATTAGCTTAAAACCAAGTTTTTATCAAAATCGGGGGCCTAAAATTTTCCTCCAATTTTAGCGATTTTTTTAATGGGTACCTCTGGAAAAAATGTGTCAAAAGTGAAGAAAATTTTTCTTCCCCATTTTACTAATAATCATTTTCTACGCTAATTTTGACCCAAACAGTACGAAAATCAGGTTCATTTTAACGTCCGACCAACACATATCAAAATTTTGTCTTCTCAATTCATACAGTTTGGAATTTTAACACTATGCGTCTAATACCTTGTAAACTGTTAATCGTATCGTATTTTAACCAACGCCATCATTTTCGCTAGGTCTAAATTAGCTTAAAACGAAGTTTTTATCAAAATCGGGTACATAAAATTTTCCTCCAATTTTTGCGATTTTTTAAGGGGTTGGAAAAATAGTAAAAAAAGTGAAGAAAATTTTTGTTCTCAGTACACAGTAAGTGTGAGTACACAGTAAATTTATTTAACATACTGTTTAGTTATTTTAACAAACAAATATTCTTCGTAAAAAAAAGGATTTCAAATATACAAAACGCCTATTCCATGTAAATACTAAAAATAATTTTAAATAAAATTTAAACAATAAAATAATTATTTCAATATTCAACTTATCATAAATTCGTTTCATATTTATATTATTTTTCATTCAACGTTTAAATATCCGTATGCTGCAGAAAAAAAATTTGCAGTTTTTTAGTAAATATTTGATTACTACATTGAAAAGGCAACTTTTTTATTGATATGTTTCACGTTCGATATGGAAATGTTGATTCGGTTGTATTGATTTTAGTTCATTACAAATGTTAGTGGGAAAAAAATACTTTTTAACAAACAAATTGTGCTTTTCCTAAAGCCATGTTTGGATTCCTCAATATTTTTCAGAAATTAATACTAATACATAAAATATTATAATTAGTTTCCTTGTTTTTGTGAAATAAATTACTTTATATAAATTAATATAAATTTCAGATACGAATACATTTGAATCACTTATAAAGTTATTCTTACACTGAATAATAATATAAAGAAAAACACTTTTTCAAACTGAATTGCTTGTATTTTAAAATATATTATTCAACAAACTTTAAAAAACACTTTAAAGAAACTTTTAAAAAAGTGATTGTTAGGTCGTAGCTATGTAACTTAGTTATACAAAACATTTAGACAATATTAAATTATGTTATGTATATTCCAACGAACCAGTGGCCGAGCGGTCTAAGGCGTTATGTTTGCGCAGTATGCCTACTTGGAAACTGGGAGGTTATGGGTTCGAATCCCGACATCGGCAGTTTGTCAATTACTAAGATAAAAAAAGGGGCGGTTAATTGACTAAACTGTCGGCGTATGGACAAGAATGAAATAACCGGCTATACTTGAGAAGGTTTTCTGCAGTTTCCTTCATGAACTCCAGATGAATATCAGCATAGTTCCTATTATAGTCGGCTGCAGCCGAATATCCTATCAATTTCTAGTCTATACACAAAAATTCCTTCCACTACACTCACATCCTCACATCTTTAGGCATCATAATGGACCTTATGGTAGAAGTGTAGCCCGTCCAGGGTAGCCTCTACAATCTATGCATCTATCTATATTCCAACGATTTTTGTGCGCAATGTCTAAAACTCGTGATAACATTTCGACGAATCCTTAGATTTTAGAGATAATGCCACGATTTCCATTTCAATCATTGATCTCTTGTGAGACTTATTTCTTAAAAATTTTAAAGCTAAAAAAACTAAAAAACATGCTTTTATTGCAATATGACCTAAAACATACAAAGTAATTCAAAATATAATAGAATAAAGAGATTGACAACGAAATTAACTTTCAACAAAAGCATGGGGTGCGCTCTACTTACGTCTTCGTAATAGCTCTGCTTTTACAATGTCAATATGTCAGTACAAATTGTGGCGCTTGTGGCGCTCATAAAAGCTTGAGCCGAACATTTAAAATGAATACTTTGGTTAAGAATTAATTAGAGAAACCAGTTGTTTAATGTACGAAATATTCTATTTAAAAATTTGTAAGACGTTTTAAGTTTTCAAACATGCTTTTTGAAACAGTAATTTGTATATAAAGGTCGTATTATGTGTGACGTTCACATCAAATTTTGAAGCATTTATTGTAGTAATACAATCAAAATATTATATATGATTTCTTGCCCTGTCTAATGTATGTGAAACACCAATGCTTTTAACAGGCACACAAGAAGTATTTTTATATGAATTTAAATAATTACATTGATAATAATGCAATACCATTGTTTGATTTGACTTCATAAATTTTTGATATTCAAACCTTATGATAACATGTCTCAGTGATTTGAAATAATATTTTTAAATATATACATCGAAATTTACAATATATGTTTGTTTAAATATGTGTGTTTACTGGAAGTATTAAATTCTACGTTTTTTATAACAATAAAAAAAAAATTTTACACCTCATAATTTTTTTAATATATTAATCCTATCAATGAACGTATACACAATTATTGAGACTGCAGAGTTTTGTTTGGACCAGTTAAGAAATAATCATAGAAAAAGTCGTATGATTTTAAGGGAGTGCCAATCGGAAGGGGTGCACTTATATCTCGTAAACTGTCAAACGAAGCTTTAGAAACCATATGTACAAAATTTAAAAGCATTATAGTTACTATAAGAATGTCTCTGTTAATTTCGTTTGAAAGAAAGATTGGAAAAGAAGATAAAAAATTTATAGAAAATCCAATGTCCTCTGCCTTTCTATCCTTCTGTCTGTCTGTCCGTAGACATGATAACTCAAAAACGAAAAAACATAACGATCGGAAAATTTGTGTTTTTACTAGAGCATAGGAGTGAGCCCACATGGTAAATGGTCAAAATCGGCCCATGCATCTTCACATTAAAGGGGTGAAGTAGGGTTGTACATCTTTGAAACCGAAAGATAGGTAAAAAAACATTCATTTTTTTAAATAAACTTTTGTTCATGAACTGTCACAATTTCAGCTCCACTATCTGTATTCTTTAACCATTTTAATATACTTTTATCTATGCCTGTATCTATGTATGCCTGTAATGGAATTTTTTAAGTGAGTTATTACCCACTCCCGGACGTCTAAATAATCTGAAATTTTGCAGTCCAATTAGGAACCAATAACAATATGATATTAAAAAAAAACAAAATAAAAATTTTAATTTATTAATAGCCAAAATACATATTTGCATAACTCTACATACAACGATTTATAGTGTGGTTGTATTGTTTATAGTTTCTATAGAAATGCCATTAACAAAATTTTAATAAAAAAATGACATTTCCAACTGTTAAAATAAATAAAAAACTATTTGACATAAATTTCCTATGCTATATTCGATATATACTTTCTTTGGTAAGAATTGGGATCATTCCATCACTCGTAATTTTGTTTTGCGACTAAAAAAACAAACAAAAATGTTTAGAGCTTAAAAAATCTCAAAAAACATGCTTTTCTTGCAATATGAACTAAAATATTCAAATATTTTTAAAATATAATAAAATAAAGAGATTGGTATCAAATTTAACTTTAATGTAAACCAAAGCATGGGGTGCTCTCTATTTACATCTTCCTAATGGATCTACTTTTACAACAGTAAGTAGAGAGCACCCCATGCTTTTGTTTACATTCAAGTTAGCTTTGTGACAATCTCTTTATTCTATTCTATTTTAAAATATTTTTCATTTTTTAGTTCATATTCCAATAAAAGCATGTTTTTTTTAACTTTTGAAACTCTAAATTGTTTATACTTGAGGAACGTCGTTAATACATCCAGTACTTAAAATATCCAAACAGTAATATGCAACATTGTGATATATATATATATATATATGTATATATATATATATATATATATATATATATATATATATATAATGTGAAGATACATATATATATATATATATATATATATATATATATATATATATATATATGTATATATATGTATATATATATGTATATATATATATATATATATATATATATATATATATATGTATATATATATATATATATATATATATATATATATATATACTATGCATATATATATATTAAAATTTTATATGTGAGATTTTGTGTATGGCCCAGTTCCCTATAATATATTCATATGTCTGGCGCCTACCTCAAGTGTTTCTTGAATACTTTTTCATCAAATAAAAATATATACATTTCAAACACTGTATTATACAAAGAGGTTTGTTATTACCAGAAATATTATTATTATTATTATTATTATTATTAGAGTTTAATACTTTAATCATATCATCTCTCATACAAACGAATATATATTTGTATTTATTTATTTTATATGATTTTTATATCGTCTATAAAGAAAACTATTTTTATTTCGTAATTTTTATTTGTAGTTTTTATATATCTTATTTGTTTTTCAAGTATCATACATCAAAAAAGTACTGTCATAAATTTAAAGAAGTGGAAAAAAATTACAGAAAGTATATCTTTAAAACTAAACAGACATAATTCTACATAGAATTATTTTCGCATAAGTCATTAATAATAAAGTTTAAACAATCAAAATATTCAACGGCGTAAAAACCAAACTAAATCAAATGAAAATAACAACTAACTGGATTCATTGCTTAAATAATAATAATAATCTTTATTCTGTAAAATTGAATACATAGTACATAGAATGCGTCAAGACTACCAGTTCCGTCACAGGCATTGTGTAATTAATTTATTTAACTAGAAAATGTATTGGATTATATTTTATAAAGAAATTTATTAATAAAAATCTTTATTAATACAAATAATTTTTATAAGTAAATAAATTTCACAATTTCTATACTCACGCTAGTTCTTCAAATAATATTTTTAAAACACTTTGCTGGTTGTCACGCTATAATGATCGCGGGCGACTCCACAACCTAGGTTTTAACCTCGGACTTCTATTTTTTCGTCTTAATTTGTCAATAATTAA
Organism: Nineta flava; assembly: GCA_963920215.1. Taxonomy (NCBI): domain Eukaryota; kingdom Metazoa; phylum Arthropoda; class Insecta; order Neuroptera; family Chrysopidae; genus Nineta; species Nineta flava. The sequence continues at coordinate 53,626,228 of OY986044.1, forward strand.
AAATAAGTCTAATAAGTCAGTCCTAGTGGAAGTTTCGGGGTTTTCCTCAACACTTGCTTGTTCCCGAGCGATGTTCACATCATTTCGAACTTCACAAGGTCTTCTAGCACGCGGATGATCACAGGCAGCCCCATGTTGCCGAAAAATTTATTCACTAAATAAATCATAACGTTACTGATGCGCCACCCTATATAAACTCTTTTAAGCTTTTAAAAATATAAATGTAAACGTACCCTCGTGACATTTTTAATAAATAATAAGTGTTTTTTTTCATATTGTAACTTTTTTTTCAATTTGACAACACAAATATATATTTTTGGTAAGTATAGAAAAATAATTTCATTAAAAAGCGACATAGATTCCCGGGTGTCTAATAGACACCCGGCTAACAGTGTTATACGTCAAAATACTGTGATAAGTTAGAGGTATGCCTGTTGACGTATATTTTGCCATATCATCACAAAATAGTGACACACTAATATGAAAAATATCACTGGGGCACGAATTTTTTAAACATTTCCGTGTGTATTTTGAAATCCTGGAGAACTAATTCGTAGACTATAAAATTCCAACATGAATAAATTATTAGAAAAGGAATAGGCTATGATGTTTTTTTTAAAACTATTTTATAATCAATAATATTTGAATGACTAAGAAGAAGATGATTTGATCGTCATTCGATCAACAGTTTTTTTTTTCATTCCTGTTAATCATTTGAACTATTTCTCATTATCATCAGTCTTTGTATTATCTATAGTCTTCAGACCTATACAATACATATACCTACATTCTTATTAAAAATTATATAACTAATTTTATAATAGTTTTAATAGCATGCTGTGTGATTATATTGTCCATCACTGTATATAACTTCACGAAAGACGTTGTATGTTTATCATCAAAAATATTTATTATATCGTTCAACTAAATAAAACTTTAAGAAAAAAAAATTGTTAAGAAATTAAATCATTATTTTTAACTGAGGGAAAAAAAGTCAATTCAATTTAAAAACAATTGAATTGTATGACCAGGGTTTTTTTAACGTCAGTTTTAACCCTTATAGTGTGGCACAGTTTTATTGATTATTCTGATGATAGTATACAAGTTCAAGAGTGCCAAACTTTATTATACGGGTAATTATTTATAATGAATTTCTCACAGAATTTTATCAATTCATTCTAAGCAGTTTTTGCTTCGCTTTTCAGATCTGAGAAATTAGGAGTGTGTAGCGGTGTCGCTTCATCATTAAATTATTATAATAATTTTGTTAATCATTTTTATATGTTGAATTTCTACTATAACTTCCCTCTATTATCACGGTTGCTTTGAATGTTAACAACCTTGGTAATTTACATATTAAAACAATAACAATTCATAAATGAAATTCTAAATATCAATTTTAATTAATAAAGATCAATTATATCTTTTACATATATTTATTATTTATTTAAATAATAATTATTTAATATAACAAACATTTACATTACAAATTGGCGCCCGAGCAAGGACATGATCTTGTCAAATTTTTGATTCGCGAAATAAGATTAGGATTAAAAAAGAGTGTCTCATGTCACTCATCAAGTCATTGATAACTGTATTTTATCCTGCATTTCATTAGAAATACAAATTTATTCAACACAAGAAAATAAAATTGTTTGATGTGAAAACAACAATAGCGAGGCTATACAAGTATGATTTTATATGTGGAGTCAAATAAAATTTCAGATTACACCGTAACGTTTTCATAATAACGGTCGGCTATATGTCAGTCGGCAATCATCGGCATTCGTGTTTTAAATGTTAATTCATTGCTATTGTCCATGGGATATGTTTTCACATCATGCCTGAGTCCCGGACTCAAAATTTGTTTTGTACATTGACTGACTATACAAAACCCGCAGAGCTCAAAACGTTTAGGATGCATGCGGGATTGCTTGAGTTCGTATAGACCAAGCAAAACAATATATTTTTAATTCTGAAAACTTGTGAGGTGAAAATTAAAAATAGGGGGAAATACGTGGATTTAGACGTCTTCCGTTTTAGTTCAAAATTTAACATCCACATAAATATTTTGAAGTGTCATAATTCTTAGTAGTTTTATTAAGCCACTACACTATTCTTTCACCAAGTACGACTTTAAGATTCTCCCAATTATTTGCAATTTTTCTTTGCAAAATTGCATCTTTTTTTACTATAAATGTGTGTCCAATTTCGATAGCAAGTAACACAAAATTATCAACTCTTAAATAAATGGGATTTTACTTTTGAATATCAAATACTAGTCTCAGATGGCGCTAGATGCTTGCCTTTACTACGTTGTTTAGGATCCACTTCACATCGGCATTCTCATAATTCATTTCTGTAACATTATTTATGTAAAAAAAAAAGTTTATTTTAATTTCTTGAATGAAGAAAATATAATACTTCTATTTAAAAGGGTTAAATTTCGCTACGTAGAATCACAGACAATTTGTTGTAAGAAAATTTACCCAGTGTAAAACAGCTGAATTTGTGTACATAAGATTCTTCTTTTATTTACAAAATCAAATCGATCCTTTGTATCCATCAACTGTTGTAGCTAGCTATTCACGCTACTCTTTTTTACCCCAATGTTTTTTACATACATATAGATAAACCCACATACGCGTCTAAACACGTAAAGAGTTAAAACGTTATTGTTTATAATTTATGATAGATGTTAGGAGTTTAGACAGTTAAATCAAAGTCAATTTTATAGTAACAATAATTGTAGATGAAATTGTAAGATAAAAATTTTATTTTTTCAAACATAAAATATATTATTTAATTGAATAAAATTAAATATTTATTTTTATAGTCCACTTAATTTATTGTCTCTTCATGTTGCTTTTTTATATCGTATTTTTAAAATAAAATTAAATGGGGCAGAAAAATTAGATACTTTCACCAAAAATAACAAAAAACAAAGCATTGTATGTGTTTTTGGTTAACCAAGAAAGTTGTATATTCATTTCAGTTAACAAATTATACATAAATTTTTTTGTGAAACAAAAATACTGGTTATTGTATCAAATAATTAAAATTAAAAAAAAAAAAATTAGAATGCTTTGTTTTCATTTATTTTAATCTTTTCGTAAATAATTATTAAATTGGAAATATGGTTATTTCCTTAGAATTCAGCGTCAGAAGGATCTTTTAAATTGATCATCTTTAAATTGATCAAATAAAACATAAAAATGTATGAGCTAATAGTTTGTAATTATCAAAATGCCATAAAAAAAGCTTTTATTGATGACGTACTACTAAGAAAAATAATATTAAATAGTTATTTATACAAACTTGGAGCGATTTTTTTATGCGAGACTTTGAGCTCTTCTCAATCCTTATAGTCTGACGGCCAACCAATCACAAGTTTCTACGAATTCTTCTAAGTTTTTTCGAATTTAAACTAAAGAGGTGCTTCGTTTAAATCTTACCTGTGGTTGTTCGACAGTTTTGGTTGTATGATTTTTCAGTATTTTAATAAAATTGTATGTCGCATATTTATTATTTGAAATATAATTATATAGAAAGTACATCGTATATGTGAAAATCTGTTGATGTTTTATTAGGATATGTTCATTTATAAACATATTTCCCATGCACATTTTGTCCCACTCTGGGACTGGGAATCTGATTAGCTACTGCTTACGGTTTTATAGCGATGGACAAAATATAACAAATAGAGGCGAAAATCGATTTTCGACATTTTTTTAAATTCATTTCTGAAAAATTCATCAGATCTCTCGGTCACATGAAAATATTTTATAGCAATATGTCATGCCTACTTAAGGACGTTCAAAGAGAAAAAAATGCAGAGAAGTTCTTATTAATTAAATATGTTATAAAAAAGTTAATACGAATTCATTGGTATGCTTCAAAAAATATGTTCAAATGCATTTTGGAAAGTAATAATGAATTATATAAGTAATTTTATCATTTTAGAGAAGCAAAACAAAATATTTTACTTTTTTTGTTTAAAATACAAGAAACATTACGCGTCATGACTCACGAGTATTATTATTTAACAAATAACCATAGAATATTTAAATCTAGTTTCAACGTATTCATTAAATCTGTAACGCTGCGGGCATGCGCAGTCACTTGATACCACCTTACGTCTTTCCCCACAAAATGACTCTTTCGAACGTCCTCAACTTAAACTGCATAATTTAATATTTTGGACATTAGTATACATAAAACATTTGCGAAATGTTTCATAGTGTCAACTGTCGACCTATTATCCATTTTCTCCATTTTTACCCGTTGCTTTTTCAAAAGATTATATATTTAACTTCTTTCAATTTATCTAAACATCTTAATAATTTAAAAGTTACTTAATTTAAAAGTAGAAAATCGTTTTAAATCGTTTCATGAGGAAATTTACAATTAACTACGGCTCTTAATTGTTGTACTATAAATATATTTAGTTAGTATCTTCGTATCTGTGATAATATTATAAATTTTACCGTGTCTACATATTAAATAAAAAGAAAAAAATTCAATCAAGCGTAGTTTGTTGGCACATAGAATTCTCAATATTAAATGTAGTAAATTATAGGGTTCTTAAACATTATTAAAAAAAACTATTAATTAAAATAATCTTTTAAAACAACGTTTTAACCTGCATAATTAAATGGATTTTTTTTCATCCTCCTTTATAATCAAACTACCCAATTTAGTTCATTAATTGATAAATATAGAACGTAAAAATAACAAAAATTAAAATAATTATACTTAAAAAATGTTATCTTTATAAAACAATTAAGTTTTTTTAATGCCCCACCTTCTTAAATTACAATTTTTTATGCTTCTTTAATTGTTTTTTTTCTTCTTTCGAATAACTTTGTCCGTTTTGACGTTCGTTATTGTATTACTAATGTCCATTACAAAGTTGAAACTACTTATTATAATTATGTTATTAAAATATAATTAGGCGTATGTTATGTGGGCACTATTTTTATTACCATACCTGATCGAAAGAACCATTTAAAATGCTAAATAGGCAGGGTATCAACATAAAAAATTATAAAATATTTTATACATTTATAATATTTGCTGAATATTATTTGTTGTATAATTTCATACATATTTTCTTAAAATTTTCTTAAAACGGGTTGGGTACTGAAAACTTGGGGTTTATAGTTTTAGGTTTGCAGAATTGAAGCGCCTTTTTAATACCAAAAAGCCTGGTATAAGGTTCTTTGAGACTTGGGAAGGACAATATTTAAGGGTGACATAGGCTTTTTTGAATAATTTCTCTAAAGAAATAATATCATGGGAATTTAACTGTCCCAATTAAAAAAGTTTTTAGTAAAAATCCCAAACATATATCGTTCAATAAGTTTTAGAAAAAGACAAATTTTGAAACCAATATAGGATCAAACAGACACTATTTTTTATAAAACAAGAAAACTTGGGAAAATTAATCTTAAAAAACCATATATAATAGGTATTGCGGATTCGGTGATCACAGACATATATCGTTAAATAGGTTTTAGAAAAAAAAAATTTCGAAACCAATATAGGATTTCTATCTGCTTATTCTCTGGGTCTATTAAAGATAAAGTTCATTTTGGACCAATTTTTACAAAATTGTAGATACCGTGTCAAAAGTCCCAAAAATATAACTGAGGGATGAACTGAGGGAACAAGATAAGTTACAGGGACGGTTTGAACCTCAAATTTTACTATAAAAATAATTTTAAGATTGTATTTTTGCAAATTTATCAAAATTGAACCTTTACCTTTACTTCATATTGCAGTCCTCGTTGGGTATGTGCATCATGTTGGGGATTTCAACTTGAAAGGACCCCTCACAAACCTTCTGGAAATTAGCTTACAGTGAAATTGGCTCAACTTTGCATATGTTATGTATTTCGGCGTCCTGAACAAAAGTGTCCATGGGCGCGATATCTTAAAACCCTTCCTAAGAGCGGTAGAGGCCTTAGAAGGTCTGGTTGTCGAGTTCTCAGAATATATTCCATTAAAAGGAACTTTTGTCGCAATGTATACATTGACACAAAATTACAGAAAGAAAATTAAACAACAAGATTCAACGTAAATGTTTCCAGTTTAAGTGTTCGATTATACATTAAGTAACTTTACTACCCAGTTAGACACTCATGAGAACATCGTATTCAATAAGACCTTCCTAAAATATACAACTTTTTTTATGATTATATAATTAATTTTATAAGTCTTTAATAATAATATAGAGCTCTACTTTTTATTAAAATGTAGTTTTTAAAAAATAAATTTTTTTTTGTATATATTTAATAATTTTAAACGTTTATATAATATAATGAAGATGTTTATAATTATTCCCTTTGGGTGTCAAGTGTTTTTTTTTACATCCTATCAGATAATATATGGTTTCGTTTATTATGGATGCATAAATATTTTTTAAACTCGCCGAATATAACTTTACCGACAGAATACATTACAACGGAGCAAGTAATTAATATAAAAAATCCATACGAAATTCATCTGATTAAATATTTTGCTCTTCCTGTACCAATAGTCTCATTTTTAAGCATTGATAAATATGTAATTAAAACTCGCTCTACTCGTAAGGGGGCTATTTTTGGGGGTTGCGTTGACAAAAATAAAGTCGATTTTCCTGTAAATAATTCCGCGTCGAATACAAAAAACCGTATCCTTCTAGCATTTCGAGCAGTAGGTGAGCCAGTCAGCCAGTGACACAAATGGCTACCTGTATATATTATAGGATATTGTAATAAAATATCAATAAAACCTATTTTGACAAAATGGAAACCCGACTTCAAAAATCAAATATTCTATAACAAAAATTACACTAAAAAGTAAAAAAATAATTGCATAATCTTGTGCCAATTTTAGTTCCCCTAAGCAAAAAATTTTAAATATATATGTACAATTATTGTTATTTTTGGAGTCGGTGTCAACATAGAGAAATTCACATATCTTTTGGACACCGCCTCCAAAAATAACAATAATTGTACATATATATTTAAAATTTTTTGCTTAGGTGAACTAAAATTAGCACAAGAATATGCAATTATTTTTTTACTTTTTAGTGCATTTTTTGTTTTAGAATATTTGATTTTTGAAGTCGGGTTTCCATTTTGTCAAAACAGGTTTTATTTCTCGCTTTTTAGTGACTTTGAAGTTCTATGATTGATTTTATTTGTCTAAATATTTAAAAAAAAATTTTCTTATTTTGTCGGTTATCACATATAAAATGAGGGTTTTCCTCGATTTTCAGGGGATCCCTTCAATGCGATTTGGTGACAATGGGATCAATCGGAAATCAAACTCTTTAAAACAAAAAAAATTCAAAATCGGTTAATAAATTGACGGAGTTCTGAGGTAACAAACATTAAAAAAAAAAAAAAGAAAACAGACGAATTGAGAACCATCCTCCTTTTTGGTCGGGTTAACAAACTGATACATATCTTTTATAATTTAGTTAATCATACTGTATTTTTGTTTTGATTGTCACAAGTAAACAACCTTAATATAAGATGTAAAATGACAGAAGTTTTATTATAACAAATAACTTTTGTTAAATAAGAATGTTAACACAGTATTATTAGGTGTAACAAATTGCTATAATAATTTCCAATAGATTAATTTCGATAAAAGGACTTTTCACTTTATAAAGTTTGACAACAAGAATAAATTTGTTGAAATATAACTTATCATTAAAGACAACAAGTGTTTGATTTATGTACCCCAAATATTTTATCCAAAGTCAATTTTTATTTCATATATTGTCGGAATTTGCAATAATTTCTTGAAATATCACCCTCCGGAGATATTAATTTAATGAGTGTTCACTAACATTGATTTAATTATCTCAAACGTGAATCGATATTAAATGTAAATTTTTACTATAAATGGAAATTCATTTGGGTAATTTATTATCAATACGCTTGTATTAGATTGATCTGTAATAAATGTATAAGAATAAACTTTTAAATAACTTTTTATCCGCTTATAATTGTCGTATCGAATTAATAGACTTTTCGGAATGTATATCATTCTGATGAACTATCTAGATGAATTTCATGAAGAATCTAGATGCATATCCAGAAAATACAAAGCCGATTTTTTTTAACGAATCTCCAGCTGAAATTAACTCGGTATTTTCACTTTTCATTAACAACTAAAAATAATTGTAAAATGTTAATTATTAAATATTAATTATACATGATATTTTTACACCCGGTATTTATATAATGTTTAAAGGATCCATTGAGTTGAATCCTGACTATGTAACGTTTGAAGTAATTCATGGCAATAAAAAATGTATTAACCTAATTAGTCTGTCTGACCGTAAACACGACAACTCAAAAAAGGAAAGAGATAACGAGCTGAATTTTGTGTGTCTGTTCTATATCTAAAATAAAAGTTTGTTAATGGGCATAATTGAGTGTGCTTCACCCCGCCAGGGGGGAAAAGTTCCATCTTTGAAACCGTAAGAGTTAGGACAGAAATTTAAAAACCATAAATGTGCCTTTTTATAAATAAACAACTTTTGTTTTAAACTGTTTTTCATAAACTCAGTAATTATCGGATACTTAAGCAGTTAACACAACCAACAAAACTAAATGAAAACTAATGATCTTATGAAAAACTAAATGAAAGTTCGATGCAAAGATTATCCTAATGAAAGTATTTACACTCCCGTTCAAAAAAAATGAACCAACCTGAAATGTTAATTTTCATATATTTCATAAAACTTCTCACTTTTGTATAATGTATATGTATCTCTGTATAATGTATAATTTTATTATTATATTCACCAAATATATTTGATCCTTATATTAGTAAAAAAACATTTACCACAAGAATAATCAAAATTTTGAGAGACTGATGCCGTTTCAAGTCGGTTCATTTTTTTGAACGGAAGTGTACATATAGAAATTATATGAGCATTTCACACTATATTTTTTTAACAAATTGCAAACCATTTTTTTACATAAAATAAGGCTTTGTACAAACATAAAAAAAAAACATTGAATCAGTTTTTTGGACTTATTCTCCAGATGTGATAAAAAAAAGTGGTTTATATACTTTTTTTATATAAAACAAAAGACAGTTCCTGTTTGAATATATTTATAAGATATTTTGTGTGGTTCATGTAAGTAGTTAGTTTTAATATCAGATTTGACCACCTGGGTTAACTTCACTCACAGGCTTGGGTATGTATCCATTCATTCACATGCATACCACAACTAACCAACAGAACAGTTTAAATATAAAAAAAACAAAAACAGATTGTGGATATATAGGTTTTTAGTGAGCATACATTTTTAATGCACTCTTCTATGTATATAAGTCGGCTTAAAATGCATTAAGAGAACTGGTTAACAGGCATACATTATTTTGTTAAGGTGTTTGTGTTGATACAGTCAATATACAATGATGTTCAAAGATTAATGTATTAAGTCTGTAGACATGTAGAAGTAGTAGCGGAGGGGAGCTATGGGAATTATGCCGTTATTTATCTGGAGTTTATGACAGCAGAACCTTCACAAGCATAGCCGGTTACTTGCGTTCTTGTCCATACACCGACAGTTTAGTGAATTAACCGCTTGATGGTGGGATCGAACCAGCAACTTCCCGCTTAGTGATATATCTCTGATGTTCTCTAAGATGTGTATGATTTTTTATACAAAGAATCACACAAAAGCGCTTTGTCCTCCTTTTTCGTCTAGTCCCTATGTAACAAACAAAGCACTATTTCTGGATTTATTTCATACGCACATTTTGAACCTTTTTGAAAACCTACTATCGATTCTATTAATTATAAATTCTAATTAATTAAGTTTAATTCACGGTAAAATTATTTTTTGGCACTGGGTCGTGTTTAAGTTTGCGCCGGGTCTTATGCCGAAAACAATGAATTTTCCAACCATTTTTCTCATTCTTATATGTTCTATCATCTCCTAAAGCTATGCAACATATTTCACAAAATCCTGTATATTAAGAAATATTTTATATAATCGATTGATTTTTGAATCACTTTATATATAGAAACATCTTTTTTTATATTGAATATAACCAATTCAACAAACATTTCGATTGCGTGTTTTCAACAACGCCTCTCTATTCTGATTCTCATTTACCCACCGCAAGGGCTGGTTTTTTATATGATCAGCCAGTTATTATTACATGTTATATACCGAAGAAATATATGTTATATACAACTTGAATGTACATTGAAACTTCCGTAACAATAGAAGTGCAAATTACAAACTATTTACCGTTATTGATTGTGATTTGGGTTTGATTGATGTGAAATCAATTGTAGAGAGTTAAAATAGTGTTTTTATAAATGTATGGAATTTTACACAGGCTGTCATCGTCAACATTTGTCACTCTAGGATACGAAATTTGGAACAGTGTTTAATTGAATTGAAGACAGTCATTTATTTATTTGTAATAAGTATAAGTATGTAATATATAAATGTCTCCTGCCCATAAAAAGTAAACCACTTGAAACTTTCTAAGGGATACTGTATGTAAGATTATACATATATTTAGTAATATATACGCATAAATTGTGACTACTGGTTCAATTTTTATGAACAGGAATGTATATCTACCCTCAACTCAAATTTCGTATCAGAATGGTTATAGTCTCAACGATTACAGCCTGTAGACGTATGAGATAATTTTTCAAACATATTTGTACCATCGTTACAAAGATTAAACTTTTAGCGGTCGTACGTGATAAATAATTTTGAAGGGTTTTGGTCATAATGCTTTAAACTTTAGTGATTTGTGAATGCTTGCTTTTATGTATTCCTTCTCCACCACTCTGTCACTAGACAGACGTACTCTGTCATTATCGAGATATGTGGGTCATCAAGGCCTCGGACAATTGTGTCAAAATATTTGCGAAGATCGCTTTGCAAGATGAAAACTGGTAATTATATCCGGTATATATAAGATATACAAGGGAGGTTTAGTCCCGACTTTGTAATAACTCAAAAAAGTCCCGACTTTGTAATAACTCACCCGCCCGTTAACCTAATAACTCAAACTGAGTGTCCTAGACCTAAAAAAGAACTTCAAGTGTGAAATTGCAAAATTGGACTGTGCTTTGCCACTAGTGGAGAAAAATATCTACGATTTCATTAGCACAATCGCACAAAGCTTCTATTTTGGTTTACTTCTCATCTAGTAAAACAGTACAACGTGAAATGCGCAATCAAGCATCAAACATCCCTTCCCCACTCCGTTTACGTGACGTGACCCATCTTGATAATGTTGCAGTTTACTGTAAAAACATTCAAAACTTTTAAATGACTTCATACACGGACAAACACTCTAACGACTTTTGGAGCAAAATTAATTTATTTACCGGGATATTATTAGACTCTCCGATAGATGGACGGTCACATGGTCATTGCTCGCGTTTTATTGTTATATATCCTGCTGTCGTAGGGACAAAAAACATACCAGTTTTAAGTCTAACCATAAGCTTTTAAACAACAAAAGGTTTATCTAAATCGCTCCGGTAGTTTTTGCGTGATACTCGAACAAACAAACAAACAAATAAACTGACATTTACAATTTTATAATAATAGAGATTTAATCTCAAGCACATTTTACAAACCTATAGTTAAAGATGAATACCCCACCTTGTCTGGATTTCTTTAATTCATATTTTTCTTTACTACTTTCTTCAATAGTTTTAGTAATGTGAAATCTGGATACACAAGTAAACATCATGGGTATAAAATATGAGAATTCTTTTTATGATAATACTTATTATAGCTGCTGGTTGGTTGATGATTGCAACAACTTAAGCTTTTTGTTATATAAATGATGATACCTTTCTAAAAGACTGTAGATAATTGCTTTATACTTTATAGGGAAAACCGTTCGGATATTGCAGAGTGTTTCAAGACCAACTTCATATTTTGATATAAAAAAACAAGAGTAACAAAGTAAAATATAGTTTTATGTTTTATCAAGTTTAGGAAATAATTAAATAAACGATTTTAATTAGTGGTAGAGTTTCGGATTTGAAAATCTGAATTTCTGCCTTTACTTGTACAGTAAGACATTTCTTTATGTCTTAGCATTCAAGTGTTTTAATTCTTTTCTTTTTTTTTTCAATTCTATATGTCCGTAAAATCTTAAAACATCTTGTAGTAGTAATATACTACATATTAATATTTAACGGCAACAAACGTATATGGGTTATAATTTAAGAGGTATAGTAAGTACGTCGTCATACTCAATATGGTGGTTCGTTCGATTAATTGGTTTATTTATAGCAAAAAAATGTGTATAGATGAATCCCAAAATGCCAGTATAGAAATATCGAAATTTAGGGTTTGGATATGGCCTTGCATATAAGTGACAAAACTCAAATAATCAGGGGACAGAATCATATACACTTTATTCTTATGATTTCTGTTTAAGGTAGGTCATTCGTAAACCCATTTTTCTTAACAATATGATGAAATTGAAACATTATACTAATCTAAATGTTTTACATGTATTGATATACCGGTTGTGAAACGAGAAATTGACAACCAAAAGTTGAAATTTTTAACATGCAAGATATACGTAAACGGTTCGCGCATACTCCATTTTTTTAAAACTGGAAAATTTTTCTATTTTTTTAAAACAGGAAAACTTACTGTCAAAGCATTCTTACATAAAACTACATATAGTTTTAAATTGTATCATTATCATGTTAAAACACTATATATGTCATACTAGATATGTTCACTTGCCATAGTTGTAATAAGTAAATGAATCATATTATATTATATTCTTTTTGCTTTGACTACAACGATTGTACTACCTAAACATTTGATAAAAATTTTCAAATCAATTATAATAGTTTTTGTTTTATACTGACCAAGCACTGGCTTGCATGCAGGTTGCATGTCGCTCTTTTATATCGCCCCTCAAAATTCAAAAGTGCTCAAAGGAGTACCTGGTGGTGGTATAGCGGTCTGGTCTACTACCAGGTCTGGTCTCATGTTTCTACCACCAAAATATATCAACCGACCTAAAGTCAATGGAAATCGTCTTTAGGAGTATTCAATTCCTTAGCAAATCCATATTTTGAAGAAAAAAATTTAATTTCGGAATCTTATTAAATGTCTTTCTTCAAATGCACTAAATAATTGACTTTTTGAGAATGGTGGAAGATAGATAGATTATAGCGGCTATTCTAGACGGGCTACACTCGATCATAAGGTTCATTGTGATGCCTAAGGATGTGAGGATGTGAGTGGAGTGGAATGCATTTTTGTGTGTAGACTAGGAATTGGTAGGAAGTGCGGCTGCAGCCGACTCTGATAGGAACTATGCCGATATTCATTTGAGTTCGTGAAGGAAACTGCAGAAAACCTTCACAAGCATAGCCGGTTACTTTGTTCTTGTCCTTACGCCGACAGTTTAGTCAATTAACCGCCCCTTTTTTTTCTTAATAATTGACAAACTGTCGATGTCGGGATTCGCACCCATAACCTCCCAGTTCCAAGCAGACATAACGCCTCAAACTTACGCCTTAGAGCGCTCGGCCACTTGGACGGTGTGTATGTTGGAGAACTTAAGAATCGTTTCTGTATAAGAAGATATATAAAATATCGTATAAACGATTATTATATAATTTTATTATTAGTATAAATTAGTGATCATCATTCACGGAATACTCATCAAGTTTGTTCAGTTATTATCCTTTTATGTGATGTGATTATCGATGAATCGTTTGCCATTTTAATATAGAATTATAGCTCTATATGGTTTGTATGTTAAATACATTATTACGTTCCTATATATTTAAGTCTCAAATACTTTCGTGTACGTGGTATATTTATTTTTAAATAAAAAAGGAATTTAATGATAGCTTCATTTAAATGAAAATGTCAGAGATACCCAAAATTTTGTTAGCCCAGTCAATAAATACCAACAAAGACTGGTTAGCAAAATATTGTATAGTTTTGAAATTGTATAAAGGTGGAGTGGGGGTCTGCCTGGAAGAAATTTTTTTTTAAACGCTTTTTCGGGTGGCGATGGACCTTTTTCGGTTAAAATCAATGGCTGTAAAGAAGTTAAGGAAGGGGTAAATTTGACATTACATCGAAATCGAGTTTTTCTACTTCTGTCCAAGTTCTAAACTGAAGAGTGAAGTATTGTACTTCGGTTTGATATGTTTCGTATTATCGTTTTTTTGCATTGTTTCAAGAAACAACTTTGTTATTTAAAGTTTTGCATTACCTCTTCCGTTTTCGAAAAAAGATCATTAACTAATTTTACTCTACATTTTGGAAAAAATTGTTATCATATTTTGTTGTAGAAATAAAATTTACCCTTGATAAATTACTCAAACCATTGACTCAGAGTGCTCATTTTTATTATTAATTTATAGTCAATTTATTTTATTGATTCTTAAGGAAACATATTTTTGAGTTATTTAGGGAAAACTGAGAGAGTCCACATTATGCTTAGCCCGTTCCGTATAACCAAATTTTCAAAAAAATGTACCATTTCTACAAGATTTATCTAATGTGCCCAAACTAAGGATAATAAATCAAGCAGGTGTAAATAATATATGGACATAAAAATTTTATTCTAATTTGCATATTAGATGCTAAAATATAAATATAAACTGCTTTCAAAAAACAATGGAGCGACCTTGAATGGTAGTGTTATATGTTTGATATAATATTCTGAAATCATATGGATAGCTTCCTTGAATTTCCATATATTCTCTCATCACCAATATATAAATTCAAGTAGCGGAAACGATATGCAAACAATTCGTGCGGCATATACCCAAATTTTAATAAATATTATTCACAGTCTACTTCGATTATGTGTTCAATGTATTTATGTAAAAGTTTCATTAAAGTTCGTAGAAGAAATATAAAATCTGGAAATATTTAAAATCAGTTTTGAGTTTATGGATAATCAAAACATTAAAATGACTAATTTACTATTCATCTGATCAATTAATAGTATCATTATATATATATACATGTATTTTATAAAAACATGCAGAATCGGACTTAAATGTGGGCGAAAATGTAATTTGTTAGGCTACGAAACCGCTTGTTGAGCAGTTTTTTCTCAAGTTATAGCCCCATTAACATTAAGCACCATTATAGCACCATTATAGCCCCATTAAAATGACACCGGTAGACTTTAGCTCACACAGGTCGTCAAAGAATAGTTGACTCAAAAGAATGAATGTCTTCATAGGAAGAGTCATAGTCTCTTCCTTCTCCTTACATTGGCAGCTCCTGTAAAAGCACGTACTGGCAGTCTTCCGATCAGTATGAATAGGGAATATGCATGCAAATTTTTTTTCACTTGAATTGAAGCATGTTTAGTTGACAAATATCAAGGTAAAATTACTTTTTAAATAACTTTAAAAATAAGCGAGATATGAATGATTGAAATTCCCGATTAGACAAAGAGGATGATAGCCCTCTTGATATGTTATGTGACGTCATATTACACTTTCACCATTTAAAATACACGTAAAACTCCGTTTTTAGTATTTTTGCAAGAAAGAGACAGATAATAATCTTTAAAAGCTTATAGCTTCCTTGATATTTGTCGGATTTTAATTTCGTTTTTAAATATTATTACAGTATTAACAGTATTTTCATATTCTGAAAATAAATGTGAAAAAAAATTTTCATGCATATTCCCTATTATCATACTAATGAAGTAGCCATCAGTGTGAGACATCATGCACTTTGTAACTGATAATGGCTACTTTGTAATCGAAATTCATATCTTTACAATACAAATAATTGATCTTGGAATTGGGGAAAATTTTGAAAATATTTATGACGTTGAAACTATTATTCGAACTTGAACTTGAGAGCTTTAGTGGCGAAAAAACCGACTACAGTTCGTGTATGCACAAAATCTAATCAAATTGTTTCTGTATGCTGTGCAGATTTAAGGGAATTCATATAATATATTTCACTCATATTAACATCTTTATTTTTATACGCTTTTTATTAGTTTCACCTGTATGTATGTATGTATGTATGTATGTAACCGACCCTTTTGGGCTCGATTTTCTCCTACTTTGAACGATCAGATTTAATTGAAATTTTGCACACTTGTCAAAGACCGTTGACAATGCAATAATTCGATTAAAATATCCGATTATCCTGATTAGATTCGCCAGGATTCATCAATTTCTTTCCGCATCCTTTGCATGAGAGTTAGAGAGATAGAGCTAGTGCGCGAACTTCAACAAAAAAATGAAAAATAAATAATAGTTTAAAAAAACTAAAAAAACACTTTTTATAGAAAATTCAACTAAAAAATAGAAAATAAAATAATAAATTTGGTAAAAAAAATTTAATAAAATTTAAATACATTTGTTTCTTATTTACACTTTTCTTAATCCAAATTTATTAAATTTTATTTTCTATTTTTAGTTGGATTTTCTATAAAAGCGTGTTTTTTTTAACTATTATTTTTATTATTTGCTACCGTATGAAAAGCAGAGATTTATGATAATTGTATCGATTGGAAAACGTAGATTATTGGTAAATTATGTTGTATAATGGTCTGCTGTTCTATTTTAAATTTATTAAGATAGCTTCTTTAATGTGGTATAAAATTATCTTATTTAGTTTATTTAATGGTTATCTAAAGTTTCCAAATATAAATTAGTTACCATCGCGGTAAAAAATAAACAGTATTTATGGGTAGTTAATAATAAACACATTACAATCTTCATTGCGTGTTGGTATGTGATTAAAAAACAACAGTGAGTATATGTATGTAAGTGACCTAATCATTAATTTGTTCTATTATAATTTTATCTCAAATATTCTATGTATAATACTGAATTACCTACGAAAGTGCTTTCTGTTTTATTATTGAATTTCTAATACACAATAATAATTTCTATGAAGTCATTATATATTTCAATTATTTTACCCAATTTATTATCTCGGAATAAAAATATTTATAAATAAAATATCTACATATCATGTTTGATTTAATGATAATTAATAAAAATGAATAAACAATACACTTATAATCACGGGCGAAGAAATTTTTTACGGTATAAATTTTGAAATATTCAGAATGGACTTTCTATGCTAAATCCAAGTATTTATAACAGTTCCAAAAACATCCCTAATTTTTTGTGGAGTCGGTTAAAATTTTTGTTGATTTTATCATTTCCACAGAAACTATACTTCTAAAACATAAGTATGAAATTATTTTATGAAAATTTTGGTTCAACTACAAATAACTATAGGGTGCCAGATTATTGGACGTGCCGGATTAGTGAGACTATATTGTATATATAAATGTGAAAAAAGTGAAGACAATTTTTGGATTTTAATAATAATCATTTTCTAGGCTAATTTTGACGAAAATCAGGTTCATTTTAACGTCAAACCAACACATTTCAAAATTTTGCCTTCTCAATACATATAGTTTGGAATTTTAGCACTATGGGCCTGATACCTTGAAAACCGTTAATCGTGTCGTATTTTAACCAACGCCATCATTTTCGCTAGGTCCAAATTAGTTCAGAACGAAGTTTTTATTAAAATCGGGGCCATAAAATTTTCTTCCAATTTTAGCGTTTTTTTTAAGGGGTACCCCTTGGAAAAAATGTGAAAAAAGTGAACAATATTTTTCTTCCCCATTTTAATAATAATCATTTTCTAGGCTAATTTTAACCCAAACAGTATGAAAATCAGGTTCATTTTAACATCCAACCAACACATTTGAAAATTTTGCCTTCTCATTTCATACAGTTTGGAATTTTAACAGTATGGGTCTGATACCTTGAAAACCGTTAATCGTATCGTATTTTAACCAACGCCATCATTTTCGCTAGGTTCAAATAAGCCTATAACGAAATGATTTGGTGTAAGAAAATAAGAAAACCCTGCTTAGTGGTTTCCCCGTGACCTGATCATCTATTAACGATCAATTTAACATTATAAATACATCTCACACCTTGAATGTCGTTCTTTTAAAATATTTCCAACATGAAAAAACACAAATGTATTTAAACTACTATATAAAATACTTTAAATCTTGACATTTTAAACATAATCCTTATCAATCGTAATTTTTCTTATATTACCATAGAGTAAATACACATAGAGAGGAAAGACTATAAGATCACTTGTTACTTGTTTCTAATATAGTTGTTATATAGGTATTCTCTTTTAGGGGTTATGAGTATCTTTTTTCTCGAATAACTGATCTTTGCGGTCGCAGTACATAACTACACCCTCCTCCATTCATTTACTAATACTAATATTGTAATCCTAAACGCAGTCCTTGCACTAAAATACTTGCAATATTTCTGAAATCATAATTTTATGGGTTAAAAAATTCATCTATGAATCAAAAGATGATAGAATGAAAATGATTTTCATCTCTATGTGTATATTTACTATATGATATTCAGAATCCAAAGGATTTAGTTTTATAGTGATGATGATGATCGTGTAACAAATAGTTTGATCTTTTTATGTGTCAGAATATGATGAGAACCATATAAGCTTAAACTCTAAAATGAGAACAGATTATAAAGTTTTTAAGTTCGTGTACATAATAATAGTATTAATCAGAAATTCCTTTTATGTTTGCTATTGAGTTAGCTTATTATATAAAACATGTAGTTTAGCTATCTATTATAATAATGGGTAGTTGTAAGTATGTAAGAGTTGTATGTGGTAGGTAAATCTGTTTAAGTTATATTTATTATTTTCAATGTCATCCATTCATTCATGATGGTGGATGGTTTTAAACATAGGTGGGCAGACCTTGACTGCACTCAGCTCTGAGTGAGAGGTAGGAAGAGAGATAGAGTAAATATAGGGTACCTACCAATTATTATTATTTTCTTTTTTTAATTAAAACATTTTCTGAAAAAAATTTAATACCAACTATTTTTTATGGTCACTATTATTCAAAGTATACAATACATTGAATACATACTCTGGAATTTTGGGCTGGTAATTTGGGGCATAAAATGTACCTTTTTAATATATTTGGATATGAATAAAATATAAATGTTATATAAATTATAAAATATAAATCTTTTGATCTTTTACATTTATCGCTTGTAAATTTTTTGATGATTTAGCTTTAGATTTTAGGAAATTCCGAATAATTTGCTATTCATATCGGAGAGCTAATAAACAATTATTTACTTGATTTAATTATTTTTTCTTAGTAGGGGGTATAGTGTCATGGGAATTTGATGACACTGGATACGAAAAAGATGCCAATGATAAAGCTGCTTGGGAGGAGGGTTGGTAATTTGTTACTAATTTCTAAATGGTTAAATTTTACATAAAGTGGGAAAACATATAGTTGTTGTTGTTGTAATTATTGTTATTGCTATCATCATTATTGTTGTTATTATTGTTATTATTATTATTATTATTATGCTTTTTAGTGTATCTCTCCATATTGTAAAAGATATTTTTTAAACAATAAATATTTTATAAACCTAATTCTAAATTGATTGAATAAATTATTGGGCAATAATCGGTAGGACAACTTGTATTGAAACATCGTTCCGTCTTACTTCAAAACATACCTTTTTTACTTACTCTCACCCAGCTTATGGAGAGTCGTTCGACTCCGGCGAGCCGTCTGCGCCCACCTCTGGTTTTAAAGATGATATTATATGTAGTCTTTTAGCTTCATTATTATTTGAAAATGATCATACTACGATTATTAAGTAGTTATTGGGATTAGGTTTAACTACAAAGTTTTATTAGCGAATTTTGAAAGAAAATATAGCTATTGATTTTGTAACGATGAAGGAATGTTCATCGAACCTACCTCTGGATGCTACAATTTTAGGTTGATCGCAATGAGAAGGGATAATAAAAACATGAATTTCCCTCTTAATAATAGTGAAATGGAAAACTTTGTTAGGTGTAAAGTGGTAGCAAATAAATTTTAGTACAACTCATTGACTGACTCATAAAATCTTCAATTTCTCTCTTAAAGTAAAATTTAAAAAATTATAATTAGTAAAGTTGTAGTAAATTAGTTTTACTACAATTCTTTATCTGGTCATATTTTTCTGCAACTCTAATATTTACAGAAATATTTGTAATTTAAAAACAATACACATAATAATGAATATTAAAAATGCATCACCATTTATTGGTTGTTTAATATTTTTCATGTATTTAAATGAATTTTTCTGAATTTTTCTCTTGATTGATTCTATTTATTAAGTGTTCATTTGATGGTTTAGTTGGTTTACGGTTTAGCAGTTTACTTAATATCTTTAGCAGTTTAATATTTAAAGTGATAGTCAAATTGGTTAGATTTTTGTATTTAATTTACCTATGCAACTAGTTTTCCAATTTCTAAGCGTTTTGTTGTATATGCTAACATATGTGCTTTGTCAGTCTATTAAATTCCAAACTTTGTTTTAATCAAAGTCTTATAATAAAAACAATTTATACCACAATAGGGAATATGCATGAACATTTTTTTTCACATTTATTTTCAGAATATGAAAATACTGTTAATACTGTAATAATATTTAAAAACGAAATTAAAATCCGACAAATATCAAGGAAGCTATAAGCTTTTAAAGATTATTATCTGTCTCTTTCTTGCAAAAATACTAAAAACGGAGTTTTACGTGTATTTTAAATGGTGAAAGTGTAATATGACGTTACATAACATATCAAGAGGGCTATCACCCTCTTTGTCTAATCGGGAATTTCAATCATTCATATCTCGCTTATTTTTAAAGTTATTTAAAAAGTAATTTTACCTTGATATTTATCAAGTGAACATGCTTCAATTCAAGTGAAAAAAAATTTTCATGCATATTCCCTATACTCGAAACAAAATTGCATATGAAAAAACTTATTTAAAAAATACAATAAAAAATACATATTATAAGACTTATGACGGTATTTCGATTGCAACGCAATCATCTTCAGTAAAAAAATTCCGTATAAATTTGGTATCATCTGTAAAGTGAGTGGCATATGATCTGCTATAACTGTCGAGGGTTGTTTTATTACTTTGTTGTTCAAAGATATCAATTTAATCAATCCCACTCAGAAATGGGCCCTTATACCAGTTGAAGGTTATCAAGACTGTGAAAATAGTAGAGTAAATAATCGCAATTTTGATAAAATGGACTTGAAGATATGCAAAAAAAAATTGATTTTGGAGTACAATCAAATACATCAAAAATGTTACCAGAGTTTTATAAGAGAAACTGGTTACTATATTACAGTTTTGTTTTTGCAAAAAGAGAGTTGCAACACTTTTTACGGAAACTAAATATTTTATATCCATTAATACTACTTTTACTGCATTTAATTTACATTCAACCATTTTACAAATTCTTTCATTTAACGTCAACAAAATTTTGAATAGTTATTATTTGAATATAAATATCATTAACATATATTGTTCATTTAATTTCCGCACTTCGGAGTAAATCTAATTAAAAAAATATGTATATTTGCACTTTTCATTAAATAATTTCGTACATGAAGCATAACATAAAAAACATAACGGCTTTGTTTATTATTATTTCAAAAAATCCGATGTGAACGATCAGACCTCTATATACAGTAACGTTAATATGTTTATCATCGATGACGTGTTGACATGCAATAAATTTCTTACTTGCGCCGTTATTATTTCAAATTAATTCCCATTCTTATAGTACTACGAATTCACATAATAATACTACATTATAGAACTACTAATAACTCACTGAAGCGAGGTGTTTTCACTTTTCCACATTCTTTATTCACCTCGGAGTGGAAATTTGTTTCCATTTTGTTCGTAATTTTACTCAGATGATAATTTTATCTATTCCTGCAGTCAATGTGTTAACATTATTGAAGTATTATGTGGGCTTGCCACTGAAGAACTTTACCTTTTCATCGTATGTAATATTTCAAGCTCTTAAAAGTCTTGGTTGCAATTTAATAATATTCATAAATATACATTTCAAAATATCTTATGTTTGAATAGTTATACCCAGAAATATTAGAGAGACCTAGACATATAGAGAGACCTACAGGTAGCCTAGAAGTATTCCCAACGATTAGTATTCTTTGATAAGCTGAATAGTTTTATGCAACTGTCGTGAAATGCAAACACCAAAAATGAATTTTTCAGGTAGGTTTCGGTGCAATTTCAGCGTTCTGGAGGACTCGATAGGGTAAAAAGTTACTCAGCTCCACTTTACTTTTGTAGGAAACGTATTTTATGTAAAAAAATTTAAATACTTTATTTCATAATTTTTTAGACAGTTTAAATATGAGTTCAGCTTTATAGTACTCAATGATTGAGAGTAAAACGGCTGCGAAACATAGACGAAACTATGAGGGTTCCTGATTTGACTACGGGGCAGTAGGATTACGGTTAAAAACTATATACTGGAACCCACAAAATTCAAACTGATAATATTTCAAAATTTCATAGCATTGAAAACAATTTGTGTATGTTACTCCTATGTAGATAGATAAATCATTGGCTCTATGCCCTTGTTTTGCCCTGGCTTTTTGCCCTGGGCTTTGGCTTTCCAGTTCCCAGATCCAATTTGGCGTAGATCAAGTATAACATCGTCCAACCATCGTAGTCTTGATCGTCTTACTTATCTTGAGACCTTCTGGGTTGTTGTTGTATTCGGTATTCTTTCCAGGTGTACCACAACCAGATCAATCTCCTTTTTTTAATTTCAGTGGCAATGTCCTCAGGTCCTGCAGTTTGAGGTTTGTTCTTTTCCTCCTTACTCTATCGTCACACATGGGTTCATAGATTTTTTTTAAGATTCTTCTTTCCCATAGTTTTAGGCTTTTCCTATCCCTAGCCGTCAGACACCAACTTTCAGAGCCATATATTACTACAGGCCTTATTTCGTTACTCCCATTCAGTTATCTATATATAGAGGTAAGAACAAAAATTTTTGTAAAGGAAATAATGAGTCACTTTACAATTAATAAAATAATAGCTTGAACAAAATCATTTAGTTTCCTGTTTAATTATTATTTGAATTCATATTATTATCAAATTGTTTAATCTACGTATTTTAGTATAATCACATTCTGGCCTAATTTCAAATGATCAAAATACCGGAACAACATTTCAAATATATATAAAAAAAAGTGGCGTATAAAATTAGTATGGCTTTCTTCCTTTGATTTCTGTGAAAATTGTGCAAAGGAAATGGAAATAAACAACATTGTTTATTTGTAAAGAATCTACAGGAATATTTTCTTGTCTAGATAAATATTTCCTCAACGATTCCATTCTTTGAGTATTTCTTTTACTAATGTGAAAAATTTTCTCGTCACAATACACAAAGAAAAATGATTTTAAAATAAGAATTTTGTTAGAATTTTTTTATATGAAAGCAATAATTTTTGCTTTGTTATAGGAAATTTTTCGAAAATAAGTAGAAATATTTTTTATGAGAAAGAACTGTAAATGGCATCATTTGATTTATCAAGATGCAGCAATTTTATGAACACTTTATTAACAAATTTAGACCCGTCAAATGAATGAATAAAAGAAGGGAGATAGCACGCTAAAATGTGTAATATTTATTGTACTTCCCCTATCAGGCACAAATCGAGGATATCCTAGATCACCTTTATAACCCGTTTTTATTAAGAAGATAGCTGGTAGACATCCAGGACTCTTATTCTCTCGTGTATCAATTAAACTGCTGCCACCTGTGATTACTTACCAGAATAAATGAATATATAAGTAATCATAGCTGTCATCTGTGTTAAAACTGGAAAGAGATATACCCTCTTCTTAGGATGCTTATCGATCACTGCCATCTCAAAAAGGCACCTATTACTCATGAAGTTAGGAGACAGTGTGATATATCTGGAATGTAACGAGGCGGATGATACGCTCTTCCAACTTTTGGCACAGTGTCCTTACAGAGCCAGAATGAGGTATTTATTCTTCCGTTCGACTGAAATGAAGGAATTTGAGTTAAAACAAATGGATCTCTCTTCTATTATTCGCAAAGAAGACGGGTAGGTTCGACAACGAATGCAGGGCTAGAGGAAACCAACAAGGGGTGGAAGAGGATAAGGGTGGTTGAGGAGATGGGTTAATAGTCGGTAAAATTTACTTCTACTACTCTACTTCTACTATGATCTATGATTAAATACCAGAACAAAGGAATCTATACGTAATCAGCATAATATAGCATAGATAGGGCGGTTAGATAGATAGATTATAGAAGGCTGCCCTGAACGGGCTACACTTCGACCATAAGGACCATTGTGATACCTAAGGATGTGAGAATGTAAGTGGAGTGAAAGAAATTTTTGGGTATAGACTAGGAATTTGTAGGATATGCGGCTGCAGCCGACTATGATAGGAACTATGCCGATATTCATCTTGAGTTCGCGAAGGAAACTGCAGAAAATCTTCTAAAACATGTTCTTGTCCATACGCCGACAGTTTAGTGAATTAACCGCCCCTTTTTTTTTCTTAATAATTGACAAACTGACGATGCTGGGATTCGAACCCATAACCTCCAAGTTTCCATAACGCCTTAGACCGCTCGGCCACTTGGACTGGTAAATGAAAAATCGGCCATAGGGCGGTTAATGAAGAATACTAAAAACCGTTAACTTTTGCTATCATGGATTACTGTCTACAATCTGTGTAAATTTCAGTAGTTTTTATATTTCATTTATTTGTATTCCTTTACTAAAAAGTAAATAAAAAAACGATTAAAGTGGCTAATTGTTACAGCATAGTGCGCTTTCGTCAAAGTATCTAGTTATAAACAATCATATAATTTATATCATTAGATCATTAACCTTATACTTTTTTTTACCAAAAGTATATAGAAATAAACATGAATAGTCCACAATACCTTAATCTGTATTCACGTCACAAATTGAACATACTTTTGCTCTTTGTAATGCCCTTAAAGGTGCAAAACGGTAATAATGATGATAATTTCATTTTACAGACATAAAAAAAGTTTTTTTTGTATAGTTCTTTTTTTTACATGACTGGTATAAAACGGAAGTCGATTAAATGTGAATCAAAACGACGTACTTAATATTTTATAGAAAGTTATAGTAGTGCTTTTATTTGGCCAAAATACTATTTGATATACATTTACACATTATTTTTAAGAATGGAGGGTTTGGAACAGGTGTCGGCAACGATTTTTGTCTGTGAGTCAAAATCAACCAAAATGTGAGTAATAAGAAGACTTCTGAACTTGTGACGTCAATTGAGTCAAGTCTGGATTATAGTTAGTGATGTTACGACGACTACAAACATTTGAACCTATGACCAGCGTCCACTGCCATAGCTGCCTTTTCTAAGTTAAAGTATATTTTATGTATGAAAATATTTGCTTAGAAAATACATGGTGACTCGCAGGTCATAGATTGCCGACTCCTAGTTTAGAATATTAAAAGTTTGATTCACTTTCACTCAGTTTTCCTCGAATGCATTAAACACTTTATAATTGTCATTAAATTGTCATTTTTTAAGTTTTTTTTGTTTAGTTGGTCGACTTGTATGGAATCCATTTGATTGGTTTTTGCAGTCGATACATTTTGTAAAAAAAAATGTGTTTATAAAAAATACACGCTCTTATTAATGCACTAAAAAATAAAAAAATTTGAAAAAGCGGTTTGGTTATATATATATATATATATACAGTGTGTTCGATAATCAAACGTGAATTTTATTGTTTTTGAAAACAAGAAATTACTTTTTTATTTAATTTTTCATATTATAACAAGGTTTCCACCAAATTTGTACTATTCGTGCTCATATGTTGTCAACGTTTTCAGTCAATTTGTGATTTCTATTTTTGTGGAATATTTTCATATGAATCATTCTAGATGGTATACTTGGCGTCAAAAGTCGAGCGCTCATTTCAAAATTTGACAATTGATTTGTGCCTATATATTCGTTTTTCGGAAAAATGTTTCAAATAAAAGTTGTTAGTATAGTTATAATCAACAACTTTTAACCGAAATTTTTTTTCGAAAATCTAATTAATAAGGCAGGCACAAATTATACAATTTTGAAAAGACAGATCTATTTATGACGCATACTTTCATTAGAATTGTTTCATGTTACACTTTCATTTGCTTATCTAGTGTGAACCTGCCACACAACTGTGTATAAAAGTTGTGTAGGTATTTCGAGTTTTTAATACGGAATACTAACAAATTTTTATATATATTTATAGAAAATCGGTTTGACTCTTTGAAAAAAACAAGTAAATATGTTATGTTTTTCAAACATATCATGGATATAAAAACGAATGTATCGATTTTCATTGTCAATGGAAAATCATATGTATATCAAACACAATAATATCACAGCATACATAAATATAAACCTACATAATATCTATATATAGTCAGTCTACAAATTTATGTACATAAATGACAGTTAAAAGCCGGATTCTACTTTTTTCTGACATAGATTGATAGAAAAAAATGATTCTTTTATAATACTTTTTTAAAGTTTTATATATCGAGTGAGAGCTTTTTACTATTCTGAACGAAATTTTTTTGTTGACATTCATTTCCTATTTCATTTTTACGATTTTATCCTAAATGAGGTATTAATATATGTGTTCTCTAATTTCACAGAAAGACTCTTGTCCGGTAAAGTAGCAGTAGTGGAGTAGTGTAGGCCTTTTTTATGGAAAGACTAGGAAGTGCAGACTAGAAATTGCAAGGTTGTGCGACTGCAGCCGACTTTGATAGGAACTATGTCGATATTCATCTTGCATTCGTGAAAGGAAACTGCAGAAAACCTTCACAAGCGTAGCTGGTTACTTCCGTTCTTGTCCATACGCCGAGAGTTTAGTCAGTTAACCGCCCCATTATTATTTTTTAAATTAAATTGATTTACAAACTACTGCCGTTGGGATCGAACCAGCAATCTCCCAGTTCTGCGCAGAACGAGAGCCTTTAACAGCTGGATCACTCGGGCGGTTTGTCCGGTATAAATTGTCACTACCTTTGTATGCCTTCCTGGCCTGCTGAACCTATAAGCTCATTTTAGAGACCATATCATTCTCCGACAGGAATAAGAGACTAGCTGTGCCTCGATTTGGATATCTATTTTGAGATCGCGGCAATCTGCGTCAGTTTAAACAAAAGAGTAGATTTTAAGAAGACAATTTTATCTCATTCATTTCACTTCTTGCATCTTTTTCATAAAGTCCGATCCGGTCGAAAATTTAACCATCTAGACTCTAACCTAAACCTATCTACAAATTTGCTACTTATTCGACTTATTATTTTATTCGTTTTCTACATCTTTTGAAAAGACAAACCTCAAATTAAGACGACACGTTAGAATTGTTTTTTTTTATTATATAAATTTATTTTATATATATTTAGGATTAATACTTGAAAACAAAAAAATGTGTGTCCTTATCGCCTATTTCTACCAGACGGGAACATATTCGTGTAAAAAATGTTGATATTTTTACAAAAATGAAAATATGATTTTAATGGGTAAACTAAGTTTTTTGTTCAACGAATAACACACTCTGTATATTTTTACAACAAACATTTTCAAGATACGAGTACTATACCTATTTGTAAAACTATTATAAGCTTTGAGTAATATTTTCTATGCAAAAGAGTTCATGTTAAAAAATTCCTATCTTTATGATGATGATAAAGTATGTCATTTTATCTATGGAAAACTATTCATATTACTCTGATAAGTATATTGAAATATTTAAACCATATGTTGAAAAAATCATCGTAAACTTATCTGTTATAAACTTCAATCGTTAAGTCGATTGGAAAATTGTTAAAAATAGTTTTTAACTTCCTAACGTAGGGAAGTTATTGTAATGGATTCGAGGGCATCACAGTCCATTAACACTATTTTTGAAATAATGTTTTAAAACGAAACACGAAATCTCGCCTATAAAAACTTATATCGACTGTTTCAGATTGCCAATCGAAATGGATTAACGTCAATATGATCTGAATGGACTTTTATGTAATTCAATCAAGGATAATGGTGTGTTCAGTAAATCAGTAAATCGTGTGTTACATCGACGCGCGCAATTTTAACCCCAGCGAAAAATAAACTCTGATAAACGTGCCAAAAGAATTATAACTTCAAATATGACAATTTTATTGAAATAATTATATTGTTAGACTTGCCGTATTGTTTTATAAGCAAAATATTTTTGCGGCACGTGTTTATGACTGACTGACTGTATATTGTTTATTTATTTTGTATTTATAATTTAAAACAGTTGTAATTACAATAAGAATAGACGTCTAATTTAATATAATAATATGTTTTGTTTTAATAAAGACAACATGAAAGTTAGTAATTAAGATGTAAATAATATGTATGTACTGCAACATAGTCATTAAATATATGAACACGCATTTTTCGACGAAAAATTTGTATAGTTAACCCTTTGTTGAGTGAGTGACGCAATTCATACACGCAATTTTAAGAAATATAATTTATATATGTTAAATACCAAAAAAAGATGCTTTTATTAGTATGTAGAATACTAGACTAGCCAAGTAGCCGCGCTTGTAAAGGCGTTGTGTATACTTGGAACTGGAAGGTTATGGGTTCGAATCGCGATATCGGCAGTTTGTCAATTATTAAGAAAGAAAAAGGGCGGTTAATTGACTAATAAACTGCCGGCGTATGGACAAGAACGAAATAACCGGTTATGCTTGTGAAGGTTTTCTGCAGTTTCCTTCATGAACTCCAGATGAATATCGGCATAGTTCCTATCAGAGTCTGCTCCTACCACCCGCACATCCTACCAATTCCTAGTCTACACACAAAAATTCCTTCCACTCTACTTACATCCTCACATCCTTAGACATCACAATGGATCTTATGTGGTCGAAATGTATCCCGTCCAGGGCAGCCGCTACAATCTATCTATCTATAGACAGGATATTTATGTAATTAACTCAGTTGGTTGTTATTTTCACTTGTTTAACATAAATATTCCTTAGTACGGACACCACAATAAGGGATTTTATGGACACGCTATATATATATATATATATATAAATATATATATATATAAATATATATATTTATATATATATTATATATATATATATATATATATATATATATAATATATATATAAATATATATATATATATATATGAATATATATATATATATATATGTATATATATATATATATGTATATAGATATATTATTTATATATATATATATATATATATATATAATATATATATAAATATATATATATATATATATGAATATATATATATATATATATGTATATATATATATATATGTATATAGATATATTATTTATATATATATATATATATATATATATATATATATATATATATATATATATATATATATTATGTATATAAAATATATATAATACATTCAACGATTAATAAGGTTTATACACCTTTTATACACAGTCTTTAACAAGTAATTAAATAAGAAATAAGAAAGCTACTTAAAACAAGAGAACAGACGGTATTCAAATTCTGCCACCAGCCAGGTTGTTAAAGGGTTGAATATAAATTAATGAAAACAAATAATATATACCTCTTTTTATTATATGTACATTTATTAATAAAAATAAAACCTATTTTGACAAAATGGAAACCCGACTTCTAAAATCAAATATTCTATAACAAAAATTACACTAAAAAGTAAAAAAATTATTGCAATTTCTTGTGCCAATTTTAGTTCACCTAAGCAAAAAATTTTAAATATATATGTACAATTATTGTTATTTTTGGAGTCGGTGTCAGTATAGAGAAATTCACATAACTTTTGGACACCGCCTCCAAAAATAACAATAATTGTACATATATATTTAAAAATTTTTGCTTAGGTGAACTAAAATTTGCACAAGAATATGCAATTATTTTTTTACTTTTTAGTGCATTTTTTGTTATAGACTATTTGATTTTTGAAGTCGGGTTTCCATTTTACCAAAATAGGTTTTATTTCTCGCTTTTTAGTGACTTTGAAGTTTTATAACTGATTTTCTTTGTCTAAATATGGGTAGACCTACTAAACGACCAACTAATTTTTAGTGCATTTTTTTATAACACATTTTTTTTAGATTTTCAATTTTTTTACAAGCATTTTGTTTTTTTTTTTGTAAAAATTTTTTTTTTTGGGTCGGTTTTTTATGTAAAAAATTTTTTTGAAGTCCGTTAAAAAAAAAATTTTCTTATTTTCCCATTATGAATGAGTATATCCTTTCAAAAAAAAAAATTAGCAGAAATCGGTTATCACATATAAAATGATAGTTTTCTTCGATTTCCAGGGGATCCCTTCATGAGAATGCGATTTGGTGACAAACCCTTTTAAAACAAACTCTTTAAAAATTCAAAATCGGTTAATAAATGACGGAGTTCTGAGGTAACAAACATAAAAAAAAAAAAAAATACAGCCGAATTGAGAACCATCCTCCTTTTTGATGTCGGGTTAACAAAATGTAGATTTTATTCTTAGAAAACACCTTCTGTATTCAGAATTAACTTATTATGAACAGAACAAACAGGATCTAGCAACCAGTATATACTGTTTTGTCTATGGATCATGTAGCCAATTAAGGGAATATCTAAACTTGAATAATTTTGTGAATGATAAATTTTACTGATATTTGTAACGGTTTCGAGAAACACTTCATAATTTGTTATAGAAAGATCGCCCACTTCTACTAATCGTATCGATTTAAAAGCTTGCAAATGTATGCAATAATATGACACCATCTAGATGGCCATTAAATGTAATTCGAAAATATGCCACTAAAGCGACTATAAAAAACTACAAATTAAAAAATTGTGAAAGGGTAGTCCGCTTTCTGTTGCCCAAAACAAATCTTTTTATTTTTTAATGCGTTACCGTTTAATAAAAGTGTTTGTATTTTAGTTTTTTTGAAAATGTAATTTGTTTTTTTGTCGAGCCTATTCATATTTCAAATAATAAACAATGCGTAAAGTTTTTTCGTTATATAGGGATTGATGTATTCTATGTAATTAATTTTGTATTGAATGGATCAATGGATTAATTTTGTATTGATATGGGTTACTTGACGAAAATTTATTATAATTATTAAATAAAACAAATATTATTCCAGTTTTTTTTCTTTTTTTTTCTCTGAAGAAGGAACTATGTTCCGAAACTAGTCAAATAAAGTGATTTTACGAAAATTTCAAATATTTGTTTAATTTAATAACTATGTAATTAACATATATCATACAATGCTTGATTGAAACTGACGTCCTGGTCAGTTTGGCATGTAACATGCTACTTTGCTAATATTTGACCAATACTTCATTTGATTCTAGATGCGGGTAATATAGTTAATGATTACCATTAAAATGCGTAAAATTCGGCTATATATAAATAGGTTTTAATTAACAATATGGTGCTACATACGATTATTTTTATTTACGATAAAAGAAATTCCCTACCAGTGAAGCACCTAAATGATATGTTATTTAAACAATTCATATTCCACAATTTCCATGTCTCAGTGTACGACTTTTCTCTAAAACCAATACTTTCTACATCCTATGCCTTATTTTCGAGATATTATTAGACATTGTTCTTTGCTCATCGAATAACTACAGATCCTTAGTACTAGCGTCTTGCCGTTTCACACTTAACCAATCTTCTTTCAGTTAGTTGGCACTAGTAGCTGGTATGTACTACTTCAGACACACAATTGTGTTTTTCATGTTTTATTTATTTGTTTTATACAGTTAATTATATGTAGTAAGTAATTACATGTACAATATTATTTTCATGGTATTGTAAACATTCTTCTTAAAAGAATTAATTAATATATTTATAAATAACACAATTACTAATTTAACAAGAACAATTAGTGATTTTAAAAAAACCATTTCGATGAAACAGTATTTCCAAAGTAAACAAAAAACTAAATAAACCATATTTTGGCAAAATGGAAACCCGACTTCAAAAATCAAATATTCTATAACAAAAAATGCACTAAAAAGTAAAAAAGTAATTGCATATTCTTGTGCCAATTTTAGTTCACCTAAGCGAAAATTTTTAAATATATATGTACAATTATTGTTATTTTTGGAGGCAGTGTCAGCATAAAGAAATTCACATAACTTTTGGACACCAAAAATAAGAATAATTGTACATATATATTTAAAAAATTTTGCTTAGGTGAACTAAAGTTGGCACAAGAATATGCATTTATTTTTTTTATTTTTTAGTGCATTTTTTGTTATAGAATATTGGATTTTTGAAGTCGGGTTTCCATTTTGTCAAAATATGGTTTATTTCTCGCTTTTTAGTGACTTTGAAGTTCTATAACTGATTTTATTTGTCTGAATATGGGTAGACCTACTAAACGACCTACTAATTTTTATTGCATTTTTTTATAACACTTTTTTTTTACCCGTTTTTTTTTTTTTAATTTTTAGTGCATTTTTTTTTATATTTAGATTATGGTTTTTTTTTTGTAAAAATTTTGTTTTGTAAAAAAAAATGCCAATATCGTCCTTTATGCCTCTTTTTCCATGCCAACTAACTTAATCAAATTGTTTTAAATATTTTCAATACTAAAATGATTCAAATTGTCTTTGGCATCGGGCTCCAAAAGTAGTGAATTTATATTTTTCCGTTTCTAAAATTGAAATCATAGTTATTAAATTGTTTTTAAATTATAATTTATTGTTATGTTAACAGACCTTGGTTACTGAAAACTAAATTGAACGATTAAAGATTCGTTTCACGTAAATGAAATATGATTAAGACTTAAATCATTTTAGGAAAATTGTGATCATTAAGATTGTATTTATAATAATCACTATACTTTTTTCAATTATCTATATATTTTGATTTATTATTGTAATATAGTAATAAACTTATGAAATCGAATCTGAAAAATTAAATTTTTGGGTTGAAACCGCAAATAAAATAAAAAGATGATCCAAATACCTTTTGTCGATAAATTTATTTAAAGGAGGTACGAAATGCAAGCAGATAATATGTCAGTTATATATTAAAAATATAAAAAAGAAAATGCACCTACTAGGATCGAACCATAGACCTCCTTGTATCCGGGACAGTGTGATAACCATTTACACCACGGTAACTATTGATTGCATTGTATTTCTGTGTCACATATTTTTTAATGCTACGAGAATCCCCTCGTATTGTTTTTACAAATTCGATGTTCTTTAAATAATCAGATCTATGCAAATTTAATTTTTAATGTTTGATGTGAAAACATCTCCACCGAGTTTATGCAAGTATGATTTCATATGCAGAGTGAGATGTAATTTCAAGTGACACGTTTTCATAGCAACGATCGGCTGTGTGAGGGTCGGCAATAATCGGCATTTGTGTTTTAAATGGAAATTTAACATTGTATATGACTATATATCGTTTTCTAACTGCTAGATATTTAATATAGCTTAAAGTTTCTATAGAAATATCTGCATTAGTAAAATTTTGAAAATAAAATATTTTTCAATTAATTTTTAATATACAAAAATTGACGTTTAAAAATGTCAAAATTTAGAGAAAAAAATAATTATTTGACATAAGTTTCCTATAATAATTTTTTGAAGCACGGGAAACGACAGCTTTTTCAGTTGGTAGCATTTGTTTTCACATCATGCCTGAGTCTCTCAAAACTTTAATTTGTTACTTTTTCGACTATCCATCGAAAACTTTCGGTCCGATTGCGATGCAAATTTGTAAACAGCCAAAAGTCCAGATGATTTCTTAAATATATCTGTGAGCGACTCGATCTAATAAAGTGTTAAAAGGCGAACATTCTCTTCAAAACTCCTCTGGTTGATATATAATAATAAACCTGTGTGTCAATCATTTGCAACGTTTTTTTTCCTTTATTATGAATTACAACATAATGAGAATAATATCGTGACGATCATTGTATAAATAATTGAAATTTTCAAATGAATTAAATTTATATATTTTTAAAAAAATTTACACTTTGCAGAATAAAATAAATACATTATATCTACACAATTTATATAAATAATGTGTGATGACTTTGTCGGTAATATTTTATTGTAATTAGTGTATTTAATGTGTAATTTTTCATTATAATTTTGATTTGATATAATATTTTATCTGTTCATTAACTTATAATGTTTGTACTAGATCTGAATAGTATATGATCTTTTATACCAGCGCCCGTGGTAGTAAAATTACTCTCAAAGCAGTTGTTTAAATATTCATTTTGTAAGATGAGTGTACATTCCCGTTCAATAAAATTTAACAGACCTGAAATGTTAATTTTCTTACATTTCATAAAACTCCTCACTTTTGTGACTCTCTGTATAATTATTCATTTATAAACAAAGATAAGTAGTATATATTTTAAGTGTGAAAAAAGAAATGGAAGTATAGTAAAACACAGTTACTACAAGAATAATCAAAATTGTGAATGACTGATTCGGTTCAGAACTGTTCAATTTTATTGAATGAGAGTGTACATATTTTTTAGACATTATTGTTTGGAAATTCGAGAATTTTTCTTCTACTCCATGATAAATCAATTAACTACAGTATTTGTATAAATCTTAAATAATTAATTATAATCGATTCTATAAAATTTAGGCAGTTACCTATTTAGACATAGAGTAGAAGGAAAGGGGGGTACTGTCCACAAAATGATGTATCCAAGAATCAGTATTTTATTCGTTCTTTTTTACGTTTTAAATAGGTCAAAATAGCAAAAAATAATGTATGTCATTGTGATTTAAGAAAAGGGAAAGAAACCACATATCCCTCCGTACCACCTCTTTATATTCGTCATTTTGAGAACAGTTTACCTCAATTTTAGCAACCAAAAAACTATTTTGAAAATCAAAAATTGTTTGAATACATTTTGTGGTGTGTTTTGAAAAAAAAAACCCGACATTTGAAACACCCAGCATCTGACTCAAAATATTAAGCGCAAAGAACATACTTATTCAAAAATAAGGATGCCTTTCTATTTTTTGGGTGGAACTTTTAATATTATATTAAATCAAACCGATATAATCTGAAAATAACTTAATACTTTAAGTAGATTTAATATGATTTATATAAGTTAATGGAATTTTTTTTTTATATATAACAAAAATCTTGTTTTTTAATGATGAAATATATTTATTATAAATACATTTATTTATTTAATGCAAACCAACTGCAAACATTTTTATAATGAAAAAAAACCGCTGCATATGACTTACACAAGAGTTTATTTTATGTATCATTCTCAAATCCTCCATGCAGACTTTTACTGACTCCATTCCATTATTTTAAGAGGGAACGAAATTTTTTTCAATCTCTATGTTCCCCATTAATAAATTTCGGATTACAAAACATCTCAAAAGTGATTGCATTTAATTATTTGTGATTTATACATATAGTTCAGTTAATGAACTGGACTATGTCTAATATTCAACAGTAATGTTTCAAAAAGATGAATACTCAATTTACAAAATAAATATTCATAGGAACTTTACACTTTATCACTAAGCTTCGCAAGCTTTATTGGATATATTTTTAACCCATTCGATTGAATAATGTAAACAAGTGAGGCGGCAAAACTTTTCGCACACTTACGATATTATCTCGGCAAATATGAGCCCGAATTGAATTAAAATTTGTAAGGTGCCTAGGTATAATTTTCTAAGGGTACAATTTTTTTAACCGATGCGATCCAATAATGATACAAAGGTTGCCGAAATTTCCGAACCCCTTTGCATCACCTTAACCAATCCTGATTAGAAAAAATTCTGGTCGATAAAATTTTTATCTATCTATGGGGTGATCCACCTAATACGTCACACCTTTTTTGACAATATTTGACACATCTATCCCTCACGTCACACCTATACAAACCCCCTACAGGTATGATGTCACAATGCAAAATACTCCCCTCCACCGTAATAGAAACAATTTCCTTTTTTTTAATTAATGTTTTTCAATATATTTTAACCACTTATCAAGCTTTCTATTATATCAGAAGTGCATTTTCAAGACATGTATGTAATAATTCAAAAAGAAAATGTAGAACACAACTTTCAGATGATAATAGAAAGCGTGTGGTGCCACCTATACCAAATATAATTAAATATCAAAGACAACTAACTTAATCATATCGATAAACAACACTAGAAATAAAGTAATCTGAAAAATTCAATTGTGTCTTACATCTCATGTCACAATTAGTTACATTTTCGCATCCCCTCCCTTCTAAAATGCGCCGAAGTATGTAAACTTATAGGGCCTCTATGCCCTAACATTCAAGTTACCTAAAAAATTTTCTCATTAGCTGAATAGTTTAGGACTATGAATTGTATTATTCGTTTTTCGGATTCTACGTCATTGGAAATGCAATACCTCAAATTTTGAGAGGGGTTTGGAATTTTTTTACCAACAAGATTATATACGTTTATTTTATATTTATTATATGTAAAAAAAATAAACTTTAAAAAAATTATTACTAGAACGAAAGGAAATGCACATTGTAAAATAATGTAAAATAAAAGCATTATATTTGTTTAAATGTAATTGCCCATACAGCCCTGATTTTATATTATGCGATGTGTAGATTCATATCGTGAACCATTATGATTTTATGGTCCGAGAGCCGAGCCCATTGAATTCCTTGCATATTAAATTTCATGTTTCTGATTCAATCATTAAATACATTTATCCTGTTATTTTGTCCGCGTGAACAATTATATATAACTAGTGAAAAAGCATTGGACACGAGTATTTTGTATTAATTAGAGCTTTTTCTAATAAAAACTAGCCACCCAATATTTGGTCAAAAATGGGATATTGTCTAACAAAAGGTGTTGGATTTGTGAGATGAACATTTTATGCATTTAAAGATTTTCTCTATCTCGCACCGTTTTAAAGTGATATTGGGTACAGATACCATGCGGCATTGCATTCATGCAACACTAAATTTGTACAGCCATATATAACCCCCAAAAATTTTTCAAAAACAATTATTGATTTGTTAACGTTTTCAGTTAACTAATTTAGAACTATTTGTCGACCTATGTTGATATGAGACGAAATATTCTAATTATACTAATTATGATAATTTACTAAGTAAATATTTAACATGCATTGTTCAAACCTCTTGAGGAAACTTGGCAATTTAACCCCGTTACAATTATTTAACCTTTGTTTCAAATAAATGTGAAATTCATTCTGCTATGTTTATCAGAAAGTTTAAGCAGCAATCGATCACCTTGATTTGTTTTAAATTAAAATATTGTTTTATAATATCTAGAAAATTAAGATAAATTCACCTCAATCTAAGTTATGGTCAACTTAAATATCAATCATTGTAAATCAGAAATATGGAAAAAAAACGATATTTAAGTATAAAGATAATTAAAATAATCAAAGATAACTCAAGGTTTTTTGAAATTCAATTTCAAATTTTGTCCCAATTCTTAGAACAATTATTTGTATTTTATAAACACGTATTTCGACTACAAGGTAGTCATCATCAGTATGAATTAGCTAATCGTAACTATCTCTGGGATATGGAGTCAGAGATATGTTGCTCGTTGCTAATTTGGTGCGGGTCTCACAATAATATTAAAAAAGTTTTGTCTTTTACATCTTCTGACTGAGGTTGTACCTGAAGGATTATTTGAGTTGACTGTCCAATTAATCCCATTAAGACCAACGCATTTATTGGCGGTATCCTTTGCTGATCATGCGGTGTTGCTATTGTCAATAAGGTGTGGGTGTTAAAGCTAATCTTGATATTCAGGTATTAAATTTTAAATATGGTTTAATTTTATTAAATCAGAATTTGGAATTGGGTCATTGTTTAAATTCATTATTTGTTTTCTTAATTTGTGTATGTAGATATGATTGTAGATATAATACAAATTATTGTTCTAGGAATTGGGGCAAAATGTGATATTTACAAGGTATACTAGAAACGCTTTACTACGAAAATAACATACATACGGATTCGAACAAAGTTGTTCAAAGTGTTAACATCGTGATTGTTGAAGTTGTGATTGAATTAAAATTTATTCTTCATAAAGAGTGCGGTCTACGTAATAGGCCGTACTCCTTCAAATTTTTTACGTAAAAAAGTGTGATAGTGCATCAACACTCAAACATCGTTTTAAAAATGACTTTACGAATAAACACCTTATGGTGTGAATTTGTACAAGATGATACAGAAAAACCAACCATAAAAGATTGTTTTAAATGGATTTTTGACACCTTTAAGCATTATGTGATTAACTTAGAAGAACAACTACTAGGAATTCAAAATGAACCAAATGGATTTTTCCTAAAATTTAACGAACCCTCTATCTGTACTGAAATCATTACAAAATCTAATGGAGAAGGAAAAATCAAAAACGAAAACGGCTCAATTACCTTATTACGTATCTCCTATGCCGGTATTGGATTCCGAAAAATAAGAATTTTTAGATTGCCATTTGAAATGTCAAACGAAGAGATCAAGACTGAACTAGCAAACTATGGAAAAATCTTAGAAATCCAGGATGAATATTGGTCTGAGCAATACGCACCAAAACAATACAAACTTAAAAATGGAAACCGAGTAGCGCAATGCATTTTGAAAAAGCATATACCATCTTTTATATATATAAAGGGGCATAGGGCTTTGATCACTTACGAGAACCAACCTAAAACTTGTGCGTACTGTGGAAGCAACGAACATCTAATAGCTTCATGTGGCAGACGGACACAAGCTAGAGAAAATAAGCCTTCATATAGCGGGGCATTACAAAATAGTATTCCTATCAATGCGGAAATACAACAGGTGGCGGCAGAAACATTGGACACTCAGCAGAACGCAGACACAGAATACTCCAAAAAAAACCAAAAGAGAGCTCACGCTTCATCATCAAATGATGAGGCTGGGAATGAAATGGAAGTTGAAGCTCTACAGCAAAGTACTACAACAGAAGATAAAACTAAGCCAAATAAAAAGAAACCAAGAGAAGAATACAATTTCGAAGAATATATACAGCCAATTACAAATTCCTTAGATCTAGATCCAGATAACTATATTTTATCATCGAGCCAGTTAATGAGTTTCCTAAAAAAATCCTCAGAATCACCAAATTTATTAGAAACCGCCAGGAAATTCACCGATAAAATAGACAAATTAGTCGAAATGTTACAAATCATACATAAAAAATTATACGACAGATCAACAAAAGTAAGGATAACAAGAATAATAAATCAGCTCACCCTACAGCTGGAAACATCATACTTATCCTCAGCAGATTTAGAAATCGATAATAATTCAAAAATAAACCCCAACAATGAATAGCAACATTCTAATTCAATGGAATTGTAATGGGTTTTTTAAAAACATCGGAGAAATTAAAATATTAATTTCAAAATTAGATCCAATAATAATCTGTATCCAAGAGTCTCACCTTTCGCCCCAACAAACAACTTCTCTTAACAAATATAGAACGTACCGCTCTGACTTCACAGAAGCAAAAAAGGCAGCTGGAGGGGTCCTCACGGCTGTTAAAAATGATTATTACTCAGAAATATTGCAAATACAAACAAAACTACAAACCATCACAGTTAAAATACATCTATCTCCAACAAAAATAATGCACGTTACTAATTTATATCTCCCACCTGGGCAGTGTAATCTAGAAGAACTACAAGATCTTATTGAACAGCTACCTAAACCGTATATTATTGTCGGTGATTTTAATGCGCAAACCCAAATTTGGAGCCATAAAAACGACACGAGAGGTAATCAATTAGAAAAAATCTATCTTAAATATGATGAACTGGTTCTCCTAAATGATGGACAACCCACTCACTGTTGCCTGTCAAATGGATCACTGTCAGCAATAGACCTAAGCTTTTGTGATAGGAAAAGTGCTATTGAATTGAATTGGAATGTTTACCCTGATTAATGTGGTAGTGATCACTTCCCCATTATTATCGATATAAATACATCCACAAAAATAATTAACCGGAAATCAAAACGTTGGATAATTGAAAAGGCCGATTGGGAACACTTCAAACAACAAACACTGACAACTACAGAAATAACAAATAATGTAGACGTCGATATCGATAACTTTAACAACTTATTATTGCAAGCTGCTGAACAAAGTGTACCTCAAACGAGTAAATTTATGTCCACGCAATTACCAGTATCATGGTGGTGTGAGGAGGTAAAAATCGCTATAAAAAACCGCAAAACAGCTCTGAGAACATATAAAAAAAAATCTACGACACAAAATTTCATAGAGTTCAAAAAAAAACGCGCCATTGCAAGAAATTTAATAAGAGAAAAGAAAAGACAAACATGGACAAACTTCCTTGCTTCTATTGATAGTAATGTGTCAATAAACCAAGTTTGGAACTCTGTAAAAAAACTATCAAATAAACACTCAAATAGTATCTTACACCACGTCATAGTTGACAATAAACTTGTCACAGAACCAGATGACATCGCTGAAATTTTTGTAAATCACTATGCCATAACATCAAGCACAACAAACTATCAACCCGAATTTATTACATATAAACTTAACACTGAAAACACATATAAGGATATTCACAGTAACTACACCGAAAGGTTTAATGACAGATTATCATTTCAAGAATTGAGTAAGTCAATCAGTAAACAAAAAAGTTCAACACCCGGACTAGACAATATACACCCTTGTATGCTCAAAAACATGCACGAAAGTGCTCAACAATATTTACTGAACATATTTCAATCTATCTGGATAAATCATACTTTTCCATCTCAATGGCGCAAAGCAATAATTCTACCCATCCTTAAGCCTGGAAAAAGTAAACTAAATGTTGAGAATTACCGACCCATATCCTTAACCAGCTGTGTATGCAAAGTGATGGAACGCATCATAAACTCGCGACTTCAATGGGAACTAGAAGAACGTGGAATGTTAAATACCGCCCAAAATGGCTTTAGACCCAATCGATCAGCGATAAATCATCTGATATCATTGGAAGATGATATATGTAGAGCATTCCAATCAGATGAAAGTCTAATTGCGATTTTCTTCGACCTGAAACGAGCTTTTGACATGACATGGAGGCACAAAATCATCAAACAACTATCTGACTATGGAATCCGCGGTCAATTTTTTTAAAAATCGCAAAATTTGTACCAGAATAAATGACATATTCTCATCATTTAAGATCCAAGAAAATGGTCTACCACAAGGATCAATCCTAAGTCCAACATTGTTTACAATCGCCATTAATGATATCACAAACGAGATTCAGGCTCCCATAAAAACGTACCTATTTGCTGACGACTTAGCTATAACACTCAGAACAAAGAACTCTCTAGCAGCACAGAAATTGTTGGGAACATCATTAAAAAATCTAGAAGAATGGTCAAAAAGAAATGGCCTCCAGTTTTCCGTAGAGAAAACTAGATGTATGAATTTTCACAGGACCCGTAAATCAATACAAATACATATAAAACTATACAACGAAAAACTATCTTTTACAGACACGCATTCCTTCTTGGGTCTTACGTTTGACACAAAATTGACCTGGCTCCCTCACATTAAAAAATTAAAAGCAGCCTGCACACAGGGTCTGAATCTAATCAAAATAATTAATGGTCAGAATAGCGGATCAAATCGGAAAACATTATTACTACTATATCGATCTTTAATCCGAACTAAGTTAGATTACGGGTGTGTCGTCTATTCCTCAGCCAAGGCCCACCATCTAAAACTGCTAGACCCAGTACACAATCTAGGTCTAAGACTAGCAACTGGCGTATATCGGAGTTGCCCTACAGAAAGTCTATATTGTGAATCAAACGAACCATCTCTAAAACAAAGAAGAAATTTTCTAATGATGAAATACTTCGTAACCGTCAAAAGCCAAGAAGATCATCCGAATTCTGCTTTATTAACAAAACATAAACATTTAGAGATTTTCACCATCAAGGAAAAATACCCAAGACCATTCATAGCCAGATTACAAATACTAATTAGAAGCATGGAATATGTACTTCCAGAAATTATAAAAAAAGAAAAATTCGAAACACCACCCTGGAGAAGACATAACATCATTTGCCTAAGAGACCTAGAACATTATTCAAAATCAAACACTCCAATAAAGATTTACCAAAATCAATTTTTAAAAATTCGAAATATGCACCCCAATCATATACCGATATATACGGATGGATCGAAAATAAAAAGCGTAAGTGGATGCGCCTTTGTTATCAACAACCAAGATTCAACAACAAAAAAATTCAAATTCCTACGAACATGTAGTGTTTATACGGCGGAAGCCATGGCAATCTTTGAAGCTATAAAATATCTTGCTCAAAAACCAGAAATGAAATACATAATATTTACAGACTCACGTAGTACCATAAATGCCTTAACATCAAATGACAACACAAGAGACCCTATCATCTGTAACATAAAAAAATTAAATGACCAGCTCTCCGAACAGGGCTATGAATTGGTATTTGCTTGGATACCAGGCCATGCTGATATACATGGAAATGAGGAAGCTGACCGATTAGCCAATGAAGCTGTAAATAATGGACAACTTATTTTGCAGATACCTATAGAAGATGAGGTACACAATATAAAGATTTTGCTCAAGAACTCATGGCAAGAAAGATGGGTGAAATCCAAGGAAAAATTAACTGAGATTAAAAGTACAATTGGCAGTAGTATTAGCTAGACTAAGAACCGGACATACATGTTTAACACACAAATTTATCTATGAACGCCAGAACCGACCTCTTTGCGAGAAGTGTCAAGTTAATTTAACTGTCAAGCATATTCTTGTGGAGTGCCAATTAGTAAAAGGTTACTTATTCAACCAGGGAATAGATAATTGTGATATTAAAAATCTTATTGGTGATAGTGTGAATAACGTAATAATCATATTAAAAATTCTAAAAAAAATTAATTTATTTAATAAGTTATGAATCTATGACAGTATCCTGACTCATATTGTACTTAATCAGTTATTATTGAAGTTTACATAATTTTATATTATATTAAAAATCCATAAACACTATAAAAATCCAAATTATGTAAAAATTTAGAAATCAGTCAAGAATAAAATTGTTAATTCTAAAACGCAAATAGCCTCAGTAGCTGACGCGTAAACAAAACAAAAAAAAAAAAAAAAAAAAACACACAATTTTGTTTTAAAAGTATTTCTTTTAATGATCTAAAAAGTAGAAAATTCAATGTTTGGGCAAATACCTGAACGCCCCAACCTTTTATACATACTTATTGGTGTTCTTATTGATATATATATATACTTATTGATGAAA
Source organism: Nineta flava (assembly GCA_963920215.1). NCBI lineage: Eukaryota > Metazoa > Arthropoda > Insecta > Neuroptera > Chrysopidae > Nineta > Nineta flava. The sequence continues at coordinate 53,669,595 of OY986044.1, forward strand.
TATTTAGAAAAATTGTATTTTCTACTTTTTAGTTCATTAAATAAAAGCGTGTTTTAAGAAACAAAATTTTATATCTAATATTTGTTACGTTTTAGTCTATTATATTAACAACTTTTTTTTAAATTTATTTATTTTAATTTTAAGAGTAATAAAAAACTGAATGTTCCAACGCTTCCACAACTTCCCAATACTTCTTCCATACGGACTGGTATATTTTAACAATGAGTATAGTTAAACAGTGAGTCTATATCCAATTGAATAGTTTATCTTCTACACTTAACAGACTATAATTTTTAAAAACTCCTTTCAATATTTAACAATACTTAAAATTGTTATATTTACTTTAATGCCATTTTATTTTACAAATGACATCATTCACAGATATATATATAAGCAGTATACCCAACATTGTTCATTTTACAAATCTATAATAGAAATCAGCAAATATGTATAACCATAATCATAATAATAATAATAATGTACTTAAGTTTAAGCCATTTATATTGCTGTGGCATATTTAGGTTGCAATTCATCAATATGTGTTTACTAGTATATTGTTACTAACATAAATATATTTTACATACATTATTTTCAATCATAAACACAATACGATTATCATAATCACCTTAGATGCAAGAGCTAACTGTTGTGGTGGGCGTTCAGTTAAATTAAACCATTTAGATCTGGGATGATAGTCATTGTCCGATTTATGTACTCATTGACTATAAATTTGTACCTCTATGTATACATTGAATATAAGATAATATGTATTACAGGTTTTTGTTCGGGACCGAAATTAGAGTTTTAACCGGATCTAAAAATATTTTTAGCAGGTTGTCTGTGTGCGAACACGATATATCGAGGCCGATAAGTGCTAGAACATTCAAGTTTTATAATCATGAAAAAATCTATTTTCGATGCATATTCATTTCTGAGGGTGCGTGCCACTGATTTTGCTAATGCTCTACAGGTCATATTGTTTAGCTTTTGATACTATAATTCAGTATATATATATCTATTGCATAAAGATAGTTTAGTTTTTGCCCAAAGTCGGATAAGGGGAGGGGTTGTTTACGGGACACCCAAAACCGAAAATAATAATTTTTTCAAACGTTATTCAACATATAACGCTAAAATTTATGAAAGTTTCACTATTTATTGAAAATTGATAGCCAGCTATTTACTATTTACAGAATATATTGTAAAGTTAAGTGTAGCCCGGTACATTTTTTATACCCAGTATATAATATATACCAGGGTATTAAGTTTAGTTGCGTTTTTGTTGCGGTTGAAAATATTTATCGCAGAAACAAAATTTTGGTATAGGTGTTCATAAAATGACCTTATTAGTCCATTACGTTAACTCAAAAACAAAAAGAGATAGCGAGTTGAAATTTTGTGTGTGTGTGTGGAATATGAACATATATGAAAATACTCTAATAATATGATTCTTTAAAGATGAAAAACCAAACGATTCAACCGATTTGATTGAAAATGTACAGTATTAATTATCTTAAATGTTTAAAAATCAAATAACAGTTTTCAAAAAATATTTCTTATTTTCTAATATTTTTATTTTTCTATTTTCAGGTATGCTGAATATTTTATGAAAATATTTTAAGAAAACTAATACAATCACGTAAATATATAAGTTGTTTTTTTACTATATTGTTAAAATATTTATTTTCGATATCTTAAATTTAATATCATATTTTTTATAAAATAACATAAACGAACAGCTAATATGAAAATAAGTTATTTCTCTTTTTATGATAAATATTTGTTTAATACAATTTTCTCTATTTCTCGCCCTGTTAAAAAAAGTATTTGGGTTTTGCTGTCACGCGGCATGGATTCGAATAACAAACAAATTTGTATCCCCATCAAATTCAGTTGTTTCAAACTTCTCAATTGTTTGAATCGCTAATAGCTACTAGCTACTGCACGCAATTTGTTTGAATTCACATTTTAGTTTGGAAGAATTAATTATTATTAAAATTATATGGAAAATGATAGATAACCACGGTTTACAGACTATATGTTGTATATGGAGGTTGTGTTGCTTTCACACTAGATTTTTAACTAAAATTAGTTTGCCTCATTTGCTTTAAATAAATAATTTTATTATTTGTGCCCTAGTTTGTTATTAAGTACCGCATATGTTCTTCCGGGATCGTAAAATTAATGAAGAGATTTTAAATTGATTCTTTAAATTTATTAGATAATTAAATTTCTTATTTTTGCTAATTATCTTAAGAAAATTTGTACCAATGACTTTTTGTATCAATGAAAAGATTTCGAAAAAGTTCTTTAAATATTCATTGTATATATTTTATATATACATTATCTCCAAATATGAACCCTCTAACTAAATTACAGATAAGATAATAAGCGATTTCAATTCTCTTTTCGGGTACTGAAAGATGAAGTAGTTAATTTCCTTTAAATTGCAAATTGGTTTGACTGCAGTTCAATAAAACGAAAGTTCAATGCCACCATATCGCATCACAACTGAATCAAAATGCTACGCTCACATATGAGTTCACTCCCTCCCGGCTAGTTTTTGCTCTCTCCTTTTTTAATCCCGAATTTAGTAGAATAGTAGCGAAATATTTTTGTATGGTGTAAGAAAAATCTATAGATATTGAATTTCATTGTTTATAAAATGTTCCACTTCCTTGTCGATCAGTATATGTTTGATTAATTTCAATTTTTATATTAAGAAACTACCAAGGGTGGAGTATTATCATATTTACCTAGTAGTAATTACGAATAATAAATTATGATGGAATTTTTCCTTTCTTTTCCAATGTAAACAAGAAAAAAACAACTCTGACGGTATTAAACGTCCATCAAAAGTGTTTGTCATACTCTAAGCGATTATTTTACTCATGATCAACATAAATACTTGGTTAAATATTGACTTAACTTGCAATAAAATACAAACTTTTGTTAAAAAATGTATGCTAACGCCACATAACCTCTATATACTGATGGCATTCTGTATTCTGTATAATAACTAAAATAAATACTAAATGAAATATAAAATCGGATCAATATACAAACACAAGCTCTCTAATTTCAGAAATCACACCATCTAGCTTAAAATGACAATATTTATAATTATTCCGGGAGCACGACCACTTTTCATAGCCGATTAAGTTTCAAACCTACAAAATAGTGTTTTTTATGTATTTTAATATACTAAACAAGATGTTCGCCGGTGCTTGGCTTTAAAGTGCGGCGATAAATTGTTATAAACAATTTCTATAAACAAATAAGAAAATACAAATGTTTTTGATATAAAAATTTTTTCTCTAGTACTTTGAAACATCGTTAAAACTACAGTTATTCCGGAAGAAATTGATAAAACTTTTTTACCATTTTTTACCGAACATTGCGCTGTTGTTATTGCATAATTTTTAATGATAAACAATTGTTTCGGGTTTTCCCGGAAAAAATTATCAAAGTTTTGCCTCACTCTTTCAAAGTTCTTAAGAATTTTTTCTGGGAAAACTATGGGTAAATGCCTCCAAAGTGAATGCAATATTTTAACAAAGTAAATACAAATAATTTTTGAATGTTTTGTGTTTATAAAAATAGTCCTAAATCTACGAAACGAAGCAGTATTCGAAAATATACCAAGGGAGCTAATCTCCAGAAAATCCATCAAAAAACCAGTACGCATTTAATAAACAACTGTTTGAAGTAATTTCAAAAAAAAACTCGAAAATCTAAAAATCTCATGAATAAAGCCCTTTTTCAGGTGAAGTTATTTTGACCAAGAAACCATCATCGACCGACAATTACACATTTGGCACTAGCAATGATTCGGTGAAAAGACATCATCTCTATTTACACACTATGTTGTAGTCCGTATATAGAAGTAAACAAAAACTAGAAATAGACGTATAATCATTTTTCATATCGAAGTGATCGTGTCGAGGAATTGTTATGATAACTAGGTAGTTAAGTGTATAGAATTTCATAGCGGCGACAATAACATAGGGGTTGAAATAAAAAATAATATGTTTCTTTTTTTTATCATCCCTTGTGTGTGAGAATTCATACGTGACTTAACGATTGAGGGTGATATTCAAGTTACACGCCTACTTGAAGAAATAATAAAAAATATGATTTATTTTACCATAGATCGTAAATAATTAACATTATTGGAGGGTAGAAGATTGAAAATATACTTCAATCAATTGACTGAATACAGTTGAACCTGGTTTATAAGTTGAACATCTTTTTTGTTTGATTCTTTTCAAATCAAACAAAACTTCCTGATTATTGCGTTGGATTTTTAATTATTTAACAATATCCTCTTCTAGTTTTTTGTCCTTGTGGAATCGTAAGAGGGATTACAACCCTCAAATGCTTTGAGACAAACATTAACCCGAAACCACTTTGAGACAAGCGTGCCCTGCATAATTTTTTTCGGGGTTTTATATTTTTGTTTCCTTGATATCTCCCTAAACGTTCAAGACATTGTATAGGAAATAAAAATCCTCACATTTTTTGTTTGAACAATTTTTCATAGCATCAATAGTTTAGGCAGAAATAATTAGAAATAAAGAGACTGCACCAAACAATGAACTCATTTTTTGGTGCTCTATTTTATTTCTGTCTAAAATATTGATGCTATAAAAATTGATCAAACAAAAATTGTGAAGCTTTTTATTTCCTTATTTCCTACAAATTTCTCTGAATAACTTTATAGATCCTCATAAAAAGGGAACTTCACAATAAATAACTCTTGTTTGTATTAATATTAGTCTATATAGTATACGCTTGTTCTTTCATACTTATGTCTTCTTAACTTTAATGCAAATTGACATTGGTATAGTACTGTGGCGTTTTAAGTATACACAAATAATAACTATAGCTTTGTCCTCCATTTTTGTATTAAAAAGTAAATTAATTGGATTTGTATTGAATACAATCATATTTTTAAAAAAAAGTTTATTTGCTTATGAAATTTTGTGGGTGTTTGGAATCCTATGGGCATCATAAATAAAAATTGTTTTAATTTAAATAACAGATTTATTAAACTTGATAATATAATTCTCCAAGCTAATTTTTAATACATGACCGTATCAAAGAATATAATATGGCACTATAATAATATAACAGTATTTAAAATGCCACTTTTTATATGATTAATACGTCTCTGCTGCACAAAGTATGATAAAATACTAACAAATTAACAAAAATATTTATAAAAGGTTGTTCCTCGATAAAAAATAGATCTTTTTTTACGTACCAAGAATGGTGGTTTATGAGGGTGTAATTTTTTTGTGTATACTAAAAAACTTTTTCATAAAAGCTAATTTAAATCTTTAAAAATAAATTATCAACCATTATTCTTAAGATGTAATAATGTTTGGGGGGATAAAATTTACAAAAATATAAAAATATATATGTGACTTATCAATCGAGTATGTCAACCTGTCGAGTATCAAATGTACGCATATTTTTTTGTTTTTTGTTTTACACTTAGTTAAATAGGCGAATTATTTTTTTCTAAATTTTGAAAGTTCGAAACGTCAATTTTTTTATGTTTAGGTATTGATTAATAATTTACTTTCTAAATTTTGTTAATGCAGGAATTTCTATAAACTATAAACTCTACTGCAATATAAATAGTTACATAACATAAAATCTATAGATATACAAAAATTCGGGACTATCTATATATGTTTAATGCTTTATCTATATATGTTAGAGACACGACAAAAATTTGTAGTTTAGCTATTGATAATAAACAAGGAAATAGGTTTTTTTTCGAAAATCAACCTCTAATGGGGTGATTCACGGTGAAAGTTTGAATTGATGTCCCGTTTTTATTTAAAGCTAGTCATAAAAATGGGTATTTAAATAAACAAATAAATACGTGTAACAGCGTTTTAAGAAAATCAGTACTTGACGGGGAGAAATATTATGTTATTATTACGAAGCCGCAACGGGTAATACTAGTGATATCGTAAATGTATTAGACTAATTTCTAACAGCAATTCAGGAACTCTATCTGTCTCAAAACTATTTGAGAACGCTTATTTGAGTTGAGGTATGTGAAACGGAATCCTAACAAAAATTAAGACTGTAATTGATCAGGCAATAAAAACAAAAATTATCTCACAACGAAAATCACTTGAAGCCATTGTGTAACTTCCCATTTCTGAAATGGATATATATAAATAAATTTATAACTATAAACACTGTATTTATAACTTTTATCACATTGAAGTATAAATTATAATTGTCCAAATTTTTAGTGATCTATTGTATATAGATACCAAATAAATATAAAACAACTGTAAATACAATTAACTTAATCGGATTGTATAATATACGTTTGTACACTGCAACGTTATCTTGTTTTAATTCTTTTAACTTCAAGTTATTTTCATATACCCACAAAAACTTTTTGGGTGATGAAATTTTGATTACTTCTTTAAACTTTAAATATGATTTATTAATGTTTAAAAAAAATTATACTAAAGTTTTAAGGGCATTAATATATTACAAAATTAATATTTATATTCGGAATCTATTTTACCGACAAATGTGGAATATACTTTTGACCACAAATTTTTGTAAAGATTTTTAGATCTATTCTTTTTGTGGTGAATATGCGAAAACCTGACCGCCTTTTTCAGATTTGTTTTTAGTTGGATTCGTAATCTACGCGAATAATTTAAAAAATTATATCACTTACGACTTTACCGCAGAAATGCAGTCATCTTTTATTTTTACTTTTTGTTACTGTTGACCAAACTTTAAAATTCTGTGGATAAAGCGTGGGTAGTTAACCACAGATTTATAATATATATTCTTAACGCGTGGATAGAGTTTAAACATCGTGAACACTGGGAAAATATACCGCAAGAAAATCTACAAAAATACTGCATACCGGAAGCTGTCCTTTGATTCACTCAGCCTGAACAGAATACAAAGGAACCAGATTCATCACCGGACATTATCATCTAAGAAACCATCTACACACAATAGGACTCTACAATGGATCCATTATGTATTGATTATGCGGCGCGAAGGAAGAAATATCTAGCCACATCATCTTTAACTGCCAACTCTCGATAACAGCAGGTATAATATATCCGGTGCATCTCAACCCGAATATATGATGCTTCAAGAAAACCTGATAAGCAAGCTCCGGACTATTTCCAAGATATGGAAGAAGCGATCGTCGCCAAAGTTAAGTAGAACGGGCAGAACAAGTGCAATACTTTTCATACTCCAAGATTTATTTATCTATCTAAGATCTGTTTTTAAAGTTTTACTGTTTTGTAAACTCCGAGTTAAAAATCTTCAGAATTTGCATCAAACACAATTATTCATAATATTTACATACTTTTTTCGTACAGTTGAAAGATTATCGATCATTACTGTTTATATACAACAACAACTCAATATATAACAACAAAAATAATATATTATGACAATTTACTATATTGTTGTTGATTCGCTCGATTGCTTGTTGTTGTTGTTGTTTAACTCAAAAGATATACCAGAATACAAAACACGGCATTGTATTAAAATATATATACTATACCTAAATAGTCGCGAGGTATATGGATGGAGATGATATATACCTGGAATCATAAATCAAAACATGAAGCAGATAAGATTGAAGAAGGAATGGTTTATACACAATAAAACAATGACTAAATAACAACAACAATAATATTAACAATACAAATAACATATAGATATAACAATATTATTGTTATTTTTAGAAATGTTTTTAGTTAAAAGTATTATGATAGGATCAACTATCGGGTTGTTCAAACATTGGTATGATTATACAGGGTGTTCCGTAAGTAGTCGAGTTCCATAAGAGGGTAGGATTTTGGAACGAAAAGTTCAAAGAAATTTTTTTATTAGACGCACCGCACCGTTAATTAATTATTAATTAATTAAGGAAACTAGGTTGTTTTCAAAAACAAAATAGTAAAAATTCAATTTTTCTCCAAATCACTGATATGTCACTATGAATAATAGCTTAGAGCGCTCAGGTTTAAATTTTCGTCCTAGGATTTTATAAACACCCGAAGCTTTTGTTTTCGGTCACATATTGGGGGGGGGGCTCTTGCTGGTGACAAAATTTTATTTTCTACTTTTTAGTTCATTAAATAAAAGGTTGTTTTAAAAGAAAGTGTGCCTATTAAAACTAAAAATTTCATTTTAATTTCCCACCGCCTCCACTACTTTAAATATTTCTCAACCCTTCCACCAAATTTCTATTTCAAGAAATATGTTTTCATTCCATCCATATAGAGCGATATTAGATAAACTATATTGCTTTGTCTCGTATGGCAAATTTCAAAGCTCTTGCTCAGTTAGAACTAGTCGAAATTTGATCGCAATATTCTTCCCTCTGAATTAAATAAAGTTCTGAAAACTTTGCGTAATTATAGATTAATTGATGTAAGAGCTAATAAATTCGTGTTATTTTTACGAACGCAGTGCAAAAAGGAAATCTTTATGACCAGGAACTCACATGACGAAGTGATGTTTTATACGAACAGCTTGAAGACATTTATATATTCTACGACTAATGCAATCATATACTACCCCAGTTATATTGATACCGGCTATGAAACAAATTATTGTATCATTAAAACTTAAGGCAATTACATAATACTTCAAGATTCGAATGACATTGTATACATATTGTATACATGGCATGTTGAGTATACAGAATTACATAGATTTATTTATCAATGAACAAATAACACAGATTTAAATGGAAACAACAAAAAAATAACAATATGTTTAAATACAACAACAACAAAAAACGGACACACATACATTCGTATTATCTCGACTTATAAATACGTGGAATTAAAAACCGATTTTTTCATCTTTTTTTTTTGTTTTGAAACCGGTTTATATGTTTTCTGTATACATATAAATGTTATATAATATGGTGTGCGGTGTTTCGATTATAGGTTAATAATAACTTTTTTCACGCTTGTCTTAAGTATGTTCTTACAAAACATTTTTTGTATTTTGTTTTCTTTGTAATTATTTAATATTGTATTTGTCACATATATTTTGAGGTGATAAATATTTTTACTTAGTGACAGATAAAATTATAAAGTTCTGAAAACTTTGAGTAATTATAGATTAATTGATGTGAGAGCTAATAATATATGGGCTTTGATAGAAAAACATATGTTTTGCTTTGTCTATTTATACACTATACACTCTTTACAAGATTTATTTGAATCCATTATTTCATCTTTTTTGGAGATATATATCTTGAATTAAAAATGACGAGATCTTCACAGTAATTCTAGGATTCCATGTTTAGGTACTATTATCATTATATTTGAGGTTAGATGACTCTAAAACCTACCGATCAGAAAAGCCTATGTTACGGAGGTATTTCTATTGAATTTCAATCGAAAATTTCAACCTTTAAGCTATTTTTATATCCGGTATAAAAATAGCAACTTCAACTTAGCAAATTTCCTTTAGAATACATAAATCACTTTCTAGCGATCACAATTTTAGTCTGATCAAAATGAAATGTCGTATATGATTTTAGTATTTTCAAGGCAAATTTTATTAATAAATAACATACGTCAAGGGAAAAGGTGTGCATAAAGAAAGATGAAAAAACAAAATATAAAATATCTCTCTTAATATTAGAACAATCGAAAAACGTGTAAGGATTAAAGTAGAAAATCATGTTTGCTACAATTCATCACCTATTCAGTTTTGCTCAAACTCTAATGTGTACAGAGATATTAAGGAATTTAATTTTCAATCTTAAACCGTCAATATTTTTGTAAATATTAGTGTTATAGAAAAAATGATAAGAAACAAAATTACAGTAAAACTTAGTACCTACAACTTTACTTCTTATAAATTATTCGATTTTTCGAATATTAGGGGAGATATGTCAAATTTTGTGTTTCGTTAGACTTTTTTTTCATAAATTCCATATATACCGGATATTTTTACAGTTAACTCAGTTATTTTTCAATTTAACTTGTTATTTTTATAATCAATTTGACTCAATATATATCCTTGCACTTGAGAGGTATAGCGGATTTTGTCTGCCTTATGAAAAGGAATATTGATTTTCGTAACAATACTGTGGTATTGATTTAAATATCAAATTAGGTAACATTTAATAAGTCACCAATCTCTGGAGGACTCACCATAGGAAAAACTTTTTGCGATTGAATAATGTTAGCCCATTTCCCATACTTGGCGTGATAAAAATATTTTGTCAGCTACAACTTGATCTTGGCTGATGACTTCTTTCATCAGGTGTTCACATAATGACCTAAGCACGCATTCTACAAAAAGTTGCGAAGGTTCAAGAACTAAATGGAAATAAAACAATGAAATGAAAGCATACAAATTTGTTCGTTTTTTCCAAAGAACGGCTGAGTTAAAATTTCATAGATACCCTATAGAATACTCATACTATATACCTTATTTTGACAAAATGGAAACCCGACTTCAAAAATCAAATATTCTATAACAAAAAATGCACTAAAAAGTAAAAAATAATTGCATATTCTTGTGCCAATTTTAGTTCACCTAAGCAAAAATTTTTTTTTTGGGGTCGGTTTTTTTTTTGTAACAAATTTTTTTGAAGTCGATTTTTAAAAAGTTTTTCTTATTTTCCCATTATGAATGAGTATACCCTTTCAAAAAAAAAAAAAATTCGCAGAAATCGGTTATCACATATAAAATGAGGATTTTCCTCGATTTCCCGGGGATCCCCTCATCAGAATGCGATTTGGTGACAATGGGACCTACCTTGAATCAAACCCTTTAAAACAAAAACAAAAATTCAAAATCGGTTCATAAATGACGGAGTTCTGAGGTGACAAACAAGTAAAAAAAAAAAAATACAGACGAATTGAGATCTATCCTCCTTTTTGAAGTCGGGTTAAAAATAGAATCCGCCTTAAAAGTGACAAATAAAATTTGCAGGATATTAACGAAACCACATAAGAATTGGTTGAATATTGATTCAACCAATGCAACACATAATTCTCAAAAATAAACAAATATACCCTACATAAAACAATTGACTATCAATTACACTTGTTACAGTATTTTTTTGTAAATTTCCAGTAAATTAACGATGTAATATAAAACTACCAATTAACTATTTCAAATATCCAATTTATCAAATCAGAAACCTTAAAATATACCAACACATAACTTTATTCTAGCCAAGTAACTGGGTTCAAATAATTGAAAATATCCCGCTATGATTTGAATTGCAATTTTTTTAAATTGTGTTTTTGTTGAACCGAACAATAAAAACCTAATTTTTCAAATCGAAATACTTCAGCGAATCTTCGTTTGACTTTAGAGCTTCAGTTTGGTGGTTATTCTCAGTCTTTAAGAAGACACAATTTGCAACAAATTTTATTATTACACATTTTTTCTAAGCCTACAAGCGTGCAGAAAAAAAATGGAAAATTTGTTCTTAAACTTAGTAGCGACAAAAACCGCATTGTCCGTATTGTTATTCTGACACTTTCTTTGGGCTTGGAGAAAAATTGTAATAGTAACATTTGTTGAAAATTTTGTTCCCTTTAAAGTTAGATTGGAACTATCAAAGCTTTACACCAACCAATACAGAGATATAAAAAAAAATTTGGTGATTTTTAATCCTTAAATGACACTGGGTACCATTTTGAACTCAACCATTTTTCTATCGAATTTTACAAACATTCTCTCGTATTGAACGATAGATAGATAGATTGTAGAGGCTACCCTGGACGGGCTACACTTCGACCATAAGGTCCATTGTGATGCCTAAGGATATGAGGATGTGAGTGGAGTGGAAGGAATTTTTGTGTATAGGCTAGGAATTGGTAGGATATGCGGCTGCAGCGGTCTATGATAGGAACTATGTTGATATTCATCTGGAGTTCGTGAAAGAAACTGCAGAAAACCTTCTCAAGCATAGCGGGTTACTTCGTTCTTGTCCATACGCCGATAGTTTAGTCAATTAACCGCCCCTTTTTTTTTCTTAATAATTGACAAACTGCCGATGTCGGGAATCGAACCCATAACCTCCCAGTTTCCAAGTAGGCATACTGCGCAGACATAACGCCTTAGAGCGCTCGGCCACTTGGACTGGTCGTGTTGAACGAGACTATTTTTCAAATGTTATTTTCAAAAGATCACCATGTTTTATCAAAAACATGAAGATCTTCCGTTCTCACCCCGTGACAATTTCCCCCGGTATGGTCATGGTTGAGGCATCTTTGTAAAGGTAAGAAATATGTTTAAAAAATTTGAAAACTTTTAAGTGTTGCCCATTTTTTCTTACATTGGGATCAAAATTTCACCGTTTGGCATATACGTGAACGTGGGGAATTCTAAGGTTTTTCTAGTATTACTAGCCTTCAAAATACACAAATAAAAATAAACATTTAGAGTATCAGGACTTTTACAAAGCTGTAGTATAAAGATACTGGGGCTACTATTTAAAAATAAAATAAAAATTCATATTACATGACACAAATAAAATATATTTATTACACACTGTTTTAATTTTGATTTGTGAAAAAAATTATACTTGTAAACGGGGGATTCGTATATTTTATAGTAAAATTTATGAAGTGTAAATGCACAAAATGTGTTTGACGTCAGCATAACACAAATTTAGATTAACAATGATTTGACTAGAATGAGTTCTATGGTTTGATTCCATAAAGCTTTGTCCGATTTGACTAGATGATGCCGAGAGAGTTAGAGAAACGAGACGACGCCGGCAATAAACATATCAAGCGACCATAGATAGATAGATTGTAGAGGCTGCCCTGTATGGGCACACTTCGACCATAAGGTCCATTGTGATGCCTAAGGATGTGATGATGTGAGTGGAGTGGAAGGAATTTTTGTGTATAGACTAGGAATTGGTAGGATATGCGACTGCAGCCGACTATGATAGGAACTATGCCGATATTCATCTGGAGTTCGTAAAGGAAACTGTAAAACCTTCTCAAGAAAAGCCGGTTACTTCGTTCTTGTCCATATGCCGACAGTTTAGTCAATTAACCGCCCCCCCTCCCATTTTTTCTTAATAATTGACAAACTGCTATCAAACGACCATAGTAATAGTTATTATTTTTAAATAAATACAAAAAAAATGTTTACAAGAAAATCTGCAACTGTAACAAAGAGGCGAGACGAGACGATAGAAAATTTTTACACGTCAATACAATTCAAGAGACATGTTGTTCTCGTCTCGTCTCGCAGCACCATTAGATTTGACCAAATAGTAAAAACAATTTTGAACTATAAATAAATTATTTGTACGAACTATATCATTCTTCAGCTTCTTCCTGAAAAGGACAAAGACCGGAACCTTAACTTTTTTTCTGTTTATAAGTATAGAAGAAATTGGAATAACTCAAAGAATAGCGCAGAATTAAAATCTAAAAACCTAAGTGAAATACTTTACCAGATCATTTATCGTACGTCTAGTTAGACAAATCACTATTTGCTTGAATTCGAATGCTTAGATCGTAAACTATATTTTATTACAAAAAAATTGTTCATAAATTATTTTATTTTTAAATTTTTTATCAAAAAAAAATACTGGTTTACATATAAAAAAAAAATTATAATATATGGACCACCCAAAGTTTGTTTACACTTACCATAATATTATTGAAATGGGAGATTTAAATCAAGTGGATTGATCTTTATCCAAATTTTTTATTGTACTGTGTGTTCGAAATTACACCGTTCACAAAAAAAAAGGTACAAGAAAAAGTGTTAAAAAAAACTGATTATTCATAAAATGAATCAATTGATTATTAATTAATTGAGTTTTTTCGTTTACATACCAAGTCGGATAATTGTTATACAGAAGGTACTAATTTTATTTCACTTCGAGGAGACTTCATGACAAATGTACTTAATTCGATTATAACTTCGCGATATTTTTAATTGTTATATTATTTTGATGATAAATTATATCTAAGAACTTATAATTTAAGAATTTTTGAACAAATCTAGTATAACATATAAAGTATTTTAACATTTATGATAGAATTTACTAATATGAATATTATTACCATTAAATATTAAGATATTTTTTTTAAATCCGTAATATACCGTGTGTGTTGGCAAGCTTTTCCAATAGAGAATCAATGTTAAATATTATTTATTACTAGCTGTCCGTGTGGTTACTGTATAAAGTCAGTCAGTACACATGTAATTCAACTTTAGTATGTGCATCATAAAATTCCCACTCTTAAATGACAAACAAACAACCATACGCATACATGTGTATGGTTGATGACTGTACATGTGATGACTCTCATTACATGTGTACTGACTGACTTCATACAAAAACCACACGGACAGTGAGTAATAAATAATATTTAACATTGATTCTCTATTGGAAATGCTTGTCAACACACACTGTATATGTTTCAACTGTATAACATATAGCAGAGCCGCAAATGTTTTTATTATCTTTGAGTCCGAGGGGCGACTACTGTAGGGTTAAAGAAAAAAATCAGCGCAGTAATTTTTGCGTGATGCTCGAACAAACAAACAAATAAACAGCCATTTACAATTTTATAATAATAGACACTTGTTTAGAAATATATAGAAAAATTTTCCAGTTTTACAAAAAAATAGAATAATGCGCGGATGTTAAAAATTTCAACTTTGATTGCAAATATCTCAAATATCTATCTTAAATTGAGAAAACTACCTGAAAATTCGACTGATCCATACTGTACGAACATATTGAAATTATTTACACGCCGGTTGAGTGTAAATAATTAAAAGCATTTAATTTAGACATTATTATTGTACATGTAATATTATATCATAAAGTTATTATGTAAATCTATCATATATTGTATTTTAATCAATATAAAAACCACAAAATTTTTTTTTAATGAAAAAGGTTTCATGCTATGAAACTAATTCAACACATGTGTAATAATATTGCCTCTAAGCATACAACTTTTTAATTACAATAACATACATATCCGATTTTCCTAGACTCCATTCACAGATAATAAAACGTGCTTTAATACAATTTAGGATGGGATTTGTAAACAGCTTAAAGGTACAATTCTGACATATTAATTACAGTAAAATTGTGCAAAAATTCAATGCGAAACTCTCTCCTTTTTCATAAAAGTAGCGACGAAAATCTATTTTTTTCAGTTCTGTGTTTCAAGAGTTTTTTGTAAAAAATTTTGTACTGCACAGTTCTAGTCAATCAATACATTCTTGTCGAAATTTTGATTTATTTTCAAAACACTCGGAAGGTATAATGAGTTTAGTTCCGACTTTGTAAGGGTTGAAAATATTCAACAGAAAAAAATTTTGGCGTAGGTGTTCATAAATTAACCTAGTTAACCACATTTACGCATGTCCGTCTATCTGTCCGTGAACACGGTAAATCAAAAACGAAAAAAGATAATAAGCTGAAATATTGTACGTTCTATAGCGAAAAAGTAAGAACAAGTTCGTGAATGGACAAAATTGGACCCCAGGGGGGAAAATATCCATCTTCGAAACGGGAGATAGAAAACAAATTTAGGCGCGAAAAATGTTCTATTTTTTAATAGACAACTTTTATTTGAAACTCTCTTTCATAAACTTAATATCTACCGGGTATTTAAGCAATTAAATTACAATAGTATAACCGATATCATTCTGTAAAAATTTTGACTAATGGCTTTTGTTTAGGAGTTTTCGGATAGATTTCAAACTAATCGCTTAAGCTCTAGTAGAATTGTTCTATTTTATGACAAATAGTAAAATAATAATGAAAGCCTATTGAATCTTTTTTTATACAGTTTTATCGATTCTCTGTATATTATCAATGAATTGAAGCTTTGTTATTGGTATTAAGAGATAATATATTAAATTTTGATTGACTTTAATTAATTTTGAATATTATTGATCTTTGTATTGGTATAGTATATCGACATATCTTATATGTATATAAAATATAATTTTCTTGAATGTGCCATGTCCAATGTCATTTTGACCAAAATTATCTTCAGAAATTTTACATGTACATTTTTCACTCGATATATTCTATAAAAATAATATGAATATTATGTTAAATAAATTTCTGAAAAATTACAAGGCCTCTATAAGAATATATTTATTGAAAGAAGCTTTGAAATTTTATATGTAATGCGCTCTCAAATAATTTATAGTACTATGCATGTACTATGTACTATAAAGTATTATGTTTGTTCATGGACCAAATCTAACAGGGGGAAGGGGGTGGTTTAGAGGGAACGGAAAATAGTAAATCAAGAATTTCTCCCTCAATATATTTAAAATGAAAAATTTAACCAAAAGTTGTAGAAAGTAATCAAATACATAGCTCTCACGTGATTAGTTTGATGTTAAATTATTTAAAAAAATAAACTAAGGTTCAAGACTTTAATATTTTTCCTACAGATATGTCCCTATGATCTCAAATGGAAGCATGATTTGTTTTTACATTAATAAAGATGAATCCAAATTGATTGATAAAAGCTATTTTATCAACAGTTTTCATTTGGTAGAATATTAATTTTCCTCCTATATATCATCCAAATGAAATACCATCTCATAATAGTTCAGAAATTTAATAAGATGACTTGCGTTATTATATTAATATTATTAATCTCTGAAATACATCTCTGTCGATAATTATTGTGACTGACTAAATGAATGGTTGGATATTTGTATTTGTCATTATAATCGATATTCCATTTATATAAAAATTAATCGTTTACTTATCGTTTTGCTTGTATGCTAACAGTTTGGTGCGCACATAATACACCCAATATACAGACTAAAATGCTTATAAAATATTGTACAAATTAATGAAGACTTATAAATTCATTTTTGTTTAATTTTGTTTAATTATAAAAGTTACTTAGAGACTTTGTATTATTCACTTGCGTGGAACTTTTAGAAATTGCGTATACAAAAATCAGCTTAGGAAAGTTTAAAACAGTGCTGTGGTTGACAGATTTGAATTTACTTATCAATGTTTGACCTTTTCCCGCTTCTCATACAACCACAGATATCTTACAGATACTCCTTACCAGAAATTATATTTTTGCACTCTTATCGTATTAACTTCAACTGGAACTTCGTCTTTGCTAAAGTTTAAACTCTCATAAAGTTTAGACTGTAATAAATATAAAAATATATTTCCTATTAATATTTGTTAAATTTACAAAATGTAAAAGTTATTGGTGCGTCCGCTATTATGATTGAGTACTCATTAATGAGGAAGGAAAATACTTAGGAAAGCGCAACAGTGAGTAGATGTTAATGCGTTTTGCCTGTAATGTACACTCGTGTAGTATTTCATGGCAAAAAAACGATTTGTGGGAAATTTTTAGATAAATGGTTTGATTTTAAAAAAATATTATAAAGAAATGGCTTTAGGGGAGATTTTAAAATAACAATATGAAAAAAAATATTAGATTTTGAATGATTTCATTTATTATAATTATTATTGTCATTAAAATGACATGTGTGATTGAATTTATCATAATGTAAAATATGGGTAAAATAAAAAAAAATTTACTATTGTAATTTGCCACTTTTTTAACCCTATCCAAATATGTCAATATTTATAGTTTTAGATTATTTATAGTTATAAATCAACCAAGCAAAAACAAGAAAAGAAGGAAGGGTATTCACAAATTTCTACCAGAAACGCATTAAAACTACGCAATAGATAATAGAAATATTAATAAAGATATTGATCTATAAAATTCCGGTACGATGGGTCTAAAAAAAAGGAAGGTATTTAAAAAAACCTGAGATTTCGGATAAATTTTGTTTCTGTCAGTGGTAGCTTAATTACCCGAAATCTCAGGTTTTTTTCTTAAATATCTTATTTTTTAGACCCTGTATGACGGGCCTAAATTAAATTTTTATTTTAACTTACCACAAAAAATCATTAAACATTATTGTGGACTTTTATGAATATACTAATATAAGATTTTGAAGAATTTTATAAATAGACTATATACATCATTGTTCTTACATCCTTAAGAGAAATAATAATAGAGAGTTGAAAATAAATATCGAACACAGAAAAAATAATAATTTTTCAAGTACCATGCGAATTCCGTATTCAAATAGAATTAAGAATTAAGGTATAGTAGAAACTTTTTATATGACAAATGTAAAACAGTAGAATAAAAAATAACCATTATAAAAAAATTCAAATTGAACATGAAATATTTCTTATTTTGACACCATGAAAAATAAGGACACCGAATTTTTGTTAAAATCTATTCTTCGTTCGCTTGGTAGCTGTCAAATTGAATATTGTGTATAAACCGAATGCAATATAATACTGTGATAAGTTAAAATGTTGTTTTGACATATTACAATAAAACGGTGGTGGATGAGCGTGTAAAAATAGCACTCAGTACTACTTTGTGTTATAACTGTGTCTGGCTGTCTATGGATACATTATTTTATGGTGGGTTTGTCTGTTAAATGTTACCAGTTATTAAGATTGACATCTACAAGTTGGTTTTTTTTTCAACTGTTCCGCCTTACAAATTATCATTATTGTTTACTCTCATAAATAATAAAAATTTTAGTTTGAAGAACTCCTAAAACCTCTATATACAACAATATAAAGTTTTGCTTATGCAATAGTTAAATAGCAACTAGAAGCAGTAAAATTGTTGGAAAATGACTACCGCATCATAGAAATTGACGACCCAAAAATAACAATGTGTCTTTTCATCGCATAACTATATTTCGTTGAAAAATTGATGTACACTCCCGTTCAATAACATTGGACAGATCTGAACCGAATCAGTCTCTTACAATTTTGATTATTCTTGTAGTAAATGTTTTTTTACTATGTTGTTTTTTACTATAATAACTATACAGTGAGTCACAAAAGTGAGGAGTTTTATGAAATGTAAGAAAATTAACATTTCAGGTCTGTTCAATTTTATTGAACGGGAGTGTATGTCAAAAAAATAGGACCTAAATATTAAAAAAGTAAATGATTGTCGATTCTGAAAGGTCTATGCAAAGAACTTCTTTATATTTTGTGCTGGTCATTTTCGATATCTACAGGTTGGTTCGATGAACATTTGAAAAAATTTTTCCGGTATCCTTCATCGATACAAAATCAATAACTACATTATCTTCGAAAATTCGCTAAAATTGAGATAGAGGGGTTAATCTGTTATTTTTCTGACTCGATTACATAGATATTTTTTTATCTTTGGGGAAATAATATTTGGAGTTAAAGTAACAATTCTATTTTATCACATATAGTTTGTATACAGATTAAAGAAACGAATAAATGAATGAAAATAGTCAAGTAAGATCTAATATAAGGCCATTTTGAATACCCAATATTAAATTTTATGTATGATGTATTATTTATAAAAAAAGTATATGATAATAAAAATAATTTTGTTCACATCGTGAAAAAAAATAAAAACTAAATAAATCTTAAGAGATAAAAGGATGAGTGGATACTTTGGGTTACAGAGCCGATCGGACGAAATTCTCATCAATAATAAGGAATATGCATGAAAATTTTTTTTCACATTTATTTTCAGAATATGAAAATACTGTTAATACTGTAATAATATTTAAAAACGAAATTAAATCCGACAAATATCAAGGAAGCTATAAGCTTTTAAAAATTATTGTCTGTCTCTTTCTTGCAAAAATACTAAAAACGGAGTTTTACGTGTATTTTAAATGGTGAAAGTGTAATATGACGTCACATAACATATCAAGTGGGCTATCATCCTCTTTGTCTAATCGGGAATTTCAATCATTCATATCTCGCTTATTTTTAAAGTTATTTAAAAAGTAATTTTACCTTGATATTTGTCAAGTAAACAAGTGAAAAGCTTTAATTCAAGTGAATAAAAATTTTCATGCATATTCCCTATTAATAACTAAAATCCGCATAGACGTACGGCCGACGGAAAACATGAACAATATTTTCTAACTCCAGTTATAAATTGATAATTTAATGAGACGACATGTAAACAAATTTGGATATGATTGCATGGCTGATAGAGATTCGAATTTCAATTCAGAACCATACAGGTCCTGATTTATTACCGCTATATTCTGTATTTATCTAAATTTGTATACAGAAGACAGAAATTCATGGTGCTCAAATGCCATTGGGTCTAGCTCAAATACTATTAGTCTAACAACATGCTTGGAAACTATTCGGGAATAATGAGCTTCAATAATAAATCGTTAAATTATTTTACATAAATAATAATTACATACGTTATCGATGTATTTAATTATATTTATATATTATCGAATAAATAACATACATTTAATCTAAAATTAAAATCTATTTAATGGAAATGGACCAATATTATATTATATAGGTACTTATAGGCCTTATAATGCAAAAGCTCTATCCTATCATGTCATACACGCTGACAGGAATAGAAAATAGGAAAATAGTGATAGCTTAAAGTTATTATTCTGATATCCTAGGTTGCTGTGTTTTTTATTTATTTTCAGTTAAACAGAACATACTTTAAATCTTAGACAAAATTTGCATAGATCTGCAAATTTGCAGAGACTATTAAGTCACTATTTTAAATGATATAACTATCATGCTTGTGTTAAAAATTGCATTCAAGATCAGAAAATATTTTCGGAAATCACAAATGTCGCTTTAATGATAAGTTTTATCGTAAAAATAGTAGATCAGAATATAGATCAGAATATTTCGTTTACTTTTCTTGCTTATGTTTTAATTTACGGGGAATTCTCAAGTCGAAAAATGCAACATGAAATCTCACTTGTTTATCGTTTACTCATATCACAATTATTATTTGCAAAATCAGCAGATGCTATGTTTGAGAAGTTATTTCGAGGTTATTATTGGATACTTGCATAAAATTGAATGTTATTTAAATCGAGAATCCCATGATGGATTGATGATTGGCTTAAAAATACGCCTCGAAATTAAAATGAATTTTATGAAAAACTATGAACAATCAGTTATTGTGTTTTTTTTAAGCACTAAAATGCCAAAAGTAATTCAGTAGCTAATTTTAAATCTTAGTTGTTCCATTGTGAATGTCGTTCAATAATATACATATACGATCCACAAAACTGTAAATCATAATTTATTATTTATGACTATTCGCAGCCTATAATTGTTAATAAACACACATAATTATTTTAAAATTTTAATAACAAAATCTACAATCAGTGCCATGTTATGAAAATTGAAATATATGTTTATTTATAATTCTTGCAGCTTCGTTGTTTGGAACTGTTTTTACGTACAATAATCGTATAAATAAGAATGGCAAAATATAATTTAAACTCTGTTTATGTTGATTGATAACATTTTAAGCTACTTTGCTATTATTTTCAATAAAAAGTCATAATAGTTCATACTTTGAACTCAAATTGAGAAAAACAGCAGAATATGTTGAGAAAAAAGTGTTTTTACGCTCATACACGTTTAAGGACACCAAAAGCTATATGTAAATTTAAAATTCTAGAGGTGTTTGTTGAAGAACTTTGAGCTTTATGAAAATAAAAGTGAAATAAATTCGTAAAGAGCTTATTTGTTAAATTATTTGGAAAAACATTACAAACAGAACTTGTTTCGTGTTTTATTTTTTTCGATGTCTTGTGGTTTTAACGGTAGATATTTTCCTCCTATGCATTGACTTGGAATGCATGGGCCAATTTTGCCCATTCACGAACTCTAGGTTATTTTTGAGCTCAAGACCATGGTCAAGAAATTTCAAATCGGTATCTCTGTTTCATTTTAATCGACAGTCTAACGGATAACCAAATGTGATATAATTAATTTTAAGTAAATTAGTTTTATCCCATCAATATTTCGAACTGTTACAAACATGGAACTAAATTTACAATACCCTTATAACAACAGAAATATTTTGATAGGATGTATATTGTTATGTCTAGGTTTTATAGTTGTTTTTAAGTTAGCTGTACATCAAACATCGGATAGATGGCAGAGAACATTCTAGAAAATATGTATATAATTATAAACTAATGAATTATAGCAAGAATTAACTATACTCGTATAAAGACTTTCCGTAGAAAAATTCCCTAGAAGCTAGTAAAGAAATAGTGTGAAAACTCTATTCTAAATGTTGGACGTTATATAAAAAGGATAAATCATATTGTTTTCAAAAAGTTTGAGGTCAACAAATTGCTGTTAGCACTTTTTATTATTATTTAATATTATTACAAATTTTACTTACCACTGCAGTTATAAATTATATTATTCCGTTGTTTTACAAAGTGGTTCAAGCAAATATTCTACGCTGATATATAATAAAACTGATTGTTGACTTTGTAAATGGCTTTCTTCTGCTCTCTCTTCGATTATAACATTACGCGATAGTCCTAAAATTTTGAACTCTTGGTACTATGGGCCACAAAATGTTCCGAATAAAAATTGTTGGTATATTTATAATGAACAAGTCTTATCCGAAGCATTTTTGTCCAAAACCGAATATATATGACACAAATCAATTATAAAATTTTGAAAAATAAACGTTAATTTTGTGGCCATATGTACTGTAGGTTATCAAAAACAGCAATCCAGGATGTTTCGAATAGAATATGTCATTTTGGCTACATTTGTTATAAGTTGAGGGTGCAAATAATTTTTTGTTAAAATATGATGGATATAACAAAATAACTTATGGTAAAAAAAGGCGTTGGTTTCCTTCTTATCCCCTAAACTCAAGATATTTTCATAAAGTATTTTATCAATAGACATGTCTTATAAGATATTATACAGCTTTATCCATTTTACTTAGCTTTGAAACAGAAAGACTTATTTTTCTGTAAATCAAAAGGTGGGTCCAATTTTTGCAGATTATACTGATCAGATTTTTATAGACCAAAGTCCTACGAAATAATTAATGTCAAAAATAAAATTCACAACGGGACATGAGTAACATCATCTTTGATATAATGCATATGACCTATAAGCAAAGTCATGGTGGAGACGTTTTAAATGTACTAACGTTAACATTAGTGTAATTACATTTATTTGGGGAAAAAGCGCACAAAGCGTAGCTTCAGATACTTTAACACTGGTGGACCATATTTTTTGGAACATATTAAGTTCAACATTTTCCTATCCAACATAGTCTAATGGGTATTCTTGCAAACTCAATATAAACTCGATCGAAAAATTTAGAACAATATCTGAAAAATGCATAAACGACATAATTTTGTTCGTACCAGGCGGTGCCTGAACAATACTTTTTCCTGTAAAATATTTTCATTATGACCATTATAATAAAACAAAAAACTTGCACAGAATACCTACAAATTGTAACAGAAACGACGTCAAATATTTCAGATATGTATAAATTTTAATATTTTGTATAATTATTGGTCTTGTCAAAATTTGGCTTCCTGTCCGTGTGTATATATGTTTTGTGCATGTATGGACTCATTTATACCGACTAGATGGGAATACACTTCGTGCAGTTGAACGAAAGTTCAGATAAAAAAACAATCCAAAACAGTATCTAACAAACTGTCTTTAAATTTTCCATATTTGATCATTAAGTAAATAATTATTATCCATTAAATTTTCATTCTCTCACTGTTTTTTTTTGTTCGTATTTTACCAAATAAATGTAATTATCGTTTTAAGTAGGTCCCATTTGTTTGATCGCATAATATGATCAATTCGAGCATATTATATTAAATATATTGTATAAAATTCAGTAAAAGTTTATTTTCTTTTGCAAAAATGTGAACAAAAATGTGATCTAAATTTTGGTGTACTATTTGGAAACAGTTATATACATAAGAAATAATTATCAAAATCAAAATAATGTAAAGAAGCTGAATACTCAATTTGTTTGCGCCGACTAAAAACATGAAATTATGTGTCAGAATGCTTTTTAAAAAATACTCTTAAAACAAAAGACATTTTAGATCATTTTTTGTAGTAAGTTTGTTTCATGTTTTTTTCCTAAAAAAAGTGTGCATATTCTCTTGTATTTGATTATTGAAATAAAAAGCTTAAATTAAAAAAAATAGTTTTAGGGGTACTCAATAGTTTCAGCTTTTCTGTTACGTCCGGTAGGTACGGTACTAAGCAGTACAAAGAACTGTTGAGACTATAATATAAATGCTTCTTAGTTTGTTATATGATCTAAAATTTAGGTTATTAGGGCATTGAATTTTTGTTGGCAGAACGTATGTATTGTTTAACCATTACAATTTTTATTTTCGTACTTAAATTTTCTTTCTTGCATGTATATTGGATATTGTAAAACTTTTAATGTTCTATTTATTTTCGCAACAAAATTGTCTATTGTATGGTCATAGTTATAAACCTCATATTCATTGAGCTTTATTGAATACTGAGGAAAAGTTCAGACTCAAACGTTTTTAAAAATTTGAGTTATCAAAGTTGAATATTTGGAAATCGGTTAGTAAATAAGAAAATTACAGGCAAACGTAATTTATTCTCGCAGAGGTTAATTAATCCCGGGTGCATCGATTTTTGATTATTCCTCAAAGACATGGTTGTACGACCCTTGCGAGAATATATTTTATGCTATATTTTACACTGAGATTTATCTCGGACATGCTCATCTAGTTTAAAATAAGACTAAATCACACTTTGCATCGGTGGTGGCATTGTTGGTTCACTTGTCAAATAGATTATTCAAGGTGAAATAAGCAACCAATAATGTATAAATTGTTGAAATAAAAACATCCATATAATAGCACATCCAAACCCATTGTGATTGATTTACAATCGGAAATGCTAAACAAAACATTCGCAAAAGCTCCGTAAAAAGCAATATTGCAGATGTGGGTGTGGATGCTAAAATTAATGCGGAAGTTCCCCGATTGCAGATGCGGATATGCGAATATCCGCAACATCCCTGCTTCAAAGTTTCATATATAACAGACCTAACTCCTTAAGCATGATGTTTTTAATCGGAATCTCGTGAGCAATTTGATGAAAAAATATCAATCATACGGCAGTGCGTATGACCAAATTTAAGAAGGGCGTGGCCATTCGTACTAACAGTGACTAGTACTACAGAAAATATCAGGTCCAAAATGACCCTCTTGTAACTTTTGAACTAAAAGAGCTACAGTGCTCATATATTTTACTTGTACCAGATTCTGTAACTCTTATATGGTTTACTTGTGTCGTTATAATTTTAGAAGTTTAATAAATACAAATACTAAAAGTCGAATAAACTTGATCCAAAATAAAAAAGTACTTGTAGAATTAAATATTGATAAGAAAAAATTTACAATACAATACTTCCAATTCGGTTACATAAGACAAATATGCTAGAACTAGTGTATGCTTTATAGACAAATGTATGGAACTTTTCAATAAATATTGATAAGAAAAAATAAACTCGTCAAGCAGGAATCGAACCTCGGTCCTCTAGATATCTAGTCCAGCGTGCTTACCACTACACCAAAGACAACTCTGACGTATTGTGACGCTTAAGTATACACAAATAATAAATATATGAATTATTAGTTGATATTTGACAACAACAAAACGTAATACCGTCAAAGATATGAAAAAGTAGGCTCTTACGTCAGAGTCGTCTTTAGTGTAGCGGTAAGCACGCTGGATTAGATATCCAGAGGGCCGAGATTCGATTCCTGATTGAAGAGTTTATTTTTTCTTATTAATATTTATTGAAAAATTCAAAACATTTGTCAATAAAGTATACATTAGTTCTATCATATTTGTCTTATGTAACCGAAATGGAATTGGAAGTATTCGATTGTTGCGCTTAAGTATACACAAATAATAAATATATTTGTAGAGTATTTATGAACTTACAAATCATATTATAACTTTGAAATCATTTATCGGTCGCTTGGCTGCCAGCATTTTTCCTCGCCTCCTGGAAAAAATCTGCGGGAACCTATGCTGATGACAAACCAAAAGATGTAAAAATGTAAGCCAGTCATATATAATAGTCTAAAATGATTACAAAATCAAATAAAAATATCCATTATATTTTTTTAATATTTTTATGTTTTCTTTTTCAGGTATAAACAAATGCTGGATATTTAATGCAGATATTATAAGAAAACTTTTAAAATCACGTAAATATTCTTTTCTTTTTATATTACTTCCTATTAAAATATTCATGTCGATATGATAAATTTAATATTTACTTTATATATTTTATAAAATAAATATTTTTACATTAACGATCGTCGTATACATTTTGAAAAATTATATTATTTCCAAGAAGTGATGTAAGATGCAACGAAAAATAAAGGAGATTTCCGTACAAATACAAATATATGTGAATCAATATCAGAAATTGTAATGCAAACACTAACGAAGTAACTGTAGGGTAAAAAAAACTGACAAAACCGAACAATGTTAAATTGATCTGGGTGCCGGGTCACAGTTGTTTCGAAGGAAGCGTAAAAGCACATACCTTAGCAAAGACATACCTTAGCAGGGAGTCGGAAAACCATTCATTGGCTCAGAGCCTTTCTTAGGAATTCAAAGTACTGCATGTATACAGGTGATCAACGAGTGGTCAAATGCTAAACACGGTGATTACTGGGAAAAAGTACCGCGGCAGGAGCTCGGGAAGGTACTGCTTCAGAGTGCAACAAAGAAGCTATCTCTCGATGCACTGAGGCTGAACAGGATGCAACTCCGGATTCATTACCGGGCATTACCCCCTGCGGAAGCATCTGCACACAATGGGACTCCATAACGGGTCCATTATGTGTAGATTGTGTGGCGAGGAGGAAGAAACATCCAGCCACATTATCTTTGACTGCGAACCTCTAGGTTACAGCAGATACAGGATATTCGGTATATTTCACCCCGAATATATAAACCTTCGGGAGGACCTGATAAGCAAGCTCCAAGCTATTGTCAACATATGGGAGAAGCGAATCTCGTCGGACTAAGGTAGAAGGGGGAGCACAATCGACCATAAGGTCGAAGTTCAATACTTTTTAGACCCCAAGATGAATCAATCAATCATTCAACTGTAGGGTAATTGGTCGGTGCATCGTTTATGTTATCCTTTTCACATTTTTATATACCCGGTATATATAATACCTACAAGGGTATTAAAAGTTTATTTCTGACTTTGTAACGATTGGTAATATTGATCGCAGACGATACATTTTGGTATAGGTGTTTTTATAATTAGTTCATTTCCGCATGTTCGTCTATCTGTAGAAACGATAACTAAAAACGAAAAGAGGTAACAATAAATGTGTATGCGTTAGAGCTAAAAAGTAAGGTCAAGTTCGTGAATGAGCAAGTTCGGACCGGGTTTCCCCCGCCAGAGGGGAAAATATCGATCTTTGAAACGGTAAGAGAAAGACAAAAATGTTCCTTTTTTAAAAATAAACAACTTTTGTTTGAAACTTTTTCCATAAACACAGAGTGTACCAGATATTTTAGCAATTAACTCAGTTGTTATGCCCACTTAATTTATAATTTATTTAAATAAACTGATATAATTAGACATATTGGATCTAATCCAAATGGGCGTTATACTTTTCAATTTAACGACTCAATAAAAAAAAATTTTACCGCCTATAAAATACTATCGTCAATTTGTGGAATTTTTCAGACCTGGATATCGTTTTATCGATATATCAAATCGAAATTCGTTGAAAAAATATTTCAATTTAGTCAAAGTACTTCATTATTTGATTAATTACAGCTGTGTAAAGAAACGTTAAGCTATATGCTGCGTGTATGTAAATCAAGTACATAAATTCCTCAAATTGATTAAGAGGATCGGTTAGTTCAATGGCATGTTTATTCCATGTAAAGTTTTATATTTAATATAAAACAGATTCAAATATTTCGTAAGTAGGCGTTTAGTACAATCATCAAGCATTTTATGTACTATCAACTACAAAGAAGGAATTGTTGTTTCAAGATTTTATAGTTGATTTGTGCCTTATTCATTCATTTTTTGGGAAAATGTTTTGAATAAAAGTTGTTACTATATTTATAATGAACAACTTTTATTCGAAGCATTTTTTCAAAAACTAGATGAATTAGGCACAAATCAATTATAGAATTTTCAAAAAACGGGAGCAAGTTTTGTGGCGATATGTACTATGTATGCACTTAAGGTTTGTTTTATCTTCAATCGAAAGCAACATACAGTATAGAAATTCAAGTGTCATTATATTGTAGGAGTAGATAGATAGATAGATTGTTGAGGCTGCTCTGGACGGGCTACACTTCGACCATAAGGTCCATTGTGATGCCTAAGGATGCGAGGATGTGAGTGGAGTGGAAGGCATTTTTGTGTATAGATTAGGAATTGGTAGGATATGCGGTTTGATGCCTAAGGATGTGAAGATGTGAGTGGAAGGAATTTTTGTGTATAGACTAGGAATTGGTAGAATATGATAGGAACTATGTCGATATTCATCTGGAGTTCGTGAAAGAAACTGCAGAAAACCTTCTCAAGCATAGCCGGTTACTTTGTTCTTGTCCATACGCCAACAGTTTAGTCAATTAACCGCCCTTTTTTTTTTTAATAATTGACAAACTGCCGATGTCGGGATTCGAACCCATAACTTCCCAGTTTCCAAGTAGGCATACTGCCCAGACATAACGCCTTAGACCGCTTGGCCACTTGGACTGGTAAACTGAGTAACTGAGCTTTATAAGCAAGTACTTCATATTTAAATAAATAATCTGCTTAACTAGGGTACCATCTACATTTGTGTTCCCAGAAAAAGTTTAAAGGAAGATGCATTTTTTTTTACTTTTATGATTACAAGGGTTAATCAAAAGAGTAAAGATTATAATACGACAACCAAAGAAACTCTTTCTGGAATGTTTTAATTAGGAATTAAGGGATCTGAATGAAATCAACTATAAAATCTTAAGTAAGTAATCTTATGTACACATATATTAAGTAGGGGCATAGTTGTTAGGCATCATGTTTGCAATCGAATAAAAAAGGCATAAACACAAACAGACCTAAATAAATAATTAAAATGCCATATCTACAGACAATAACAATCAAACACAAAAACATTGTTGTATTAATAATTATATGATTTTCTTAAATATCATCTGCCCTCTATCCGATATCCAATATTCTGCCGCAGATGAACTATACGATCTAGGAAGTTGTAGTTTTGTTTGGTGGTTAATCTTTTCTCAAAGAGAGATATCAGAAATTTTTTACAAAATAGATTTTGCAGGAATATTGAAATTAATAAATTAATTTTTTTTTTTGCATATAAAAATTATGCGTTTGTTAGATTCCCAAGAAAAAAGTTTAAAAATTTTTCATGTAGGAGCTATATAGAAGAACAAATTTTGTCAGGGAAAAGAATGTTACCATTGTGACATTAGTAATATCAATTATTATTAAGTATTGCACCCTAAAATTGAAAATATTCCTATAAATATTGGGGTTACAGAAAAGATGGCCAGCTGATAAATTGCAGTTTACTTTCTACAACTTTATATATGATAAATTTTTCTATTTTACAGTTATTATTGGATATAATATACATATATATATATATATATATATATATATATATATATATATATATATATATTATATATATATATATTATATATATATATATATATATATATATATTATATATATATATATATATATATATATATATATATATATATACATTTTTATTACCATTTTCGTCATTTAGTAAAATGGGATTGGAGATATTTTAACGAGTATCCCGTCTCGTAATAATAATAATAACATTTTATATTATAAAATCGACACTTAAATTATTATGATGACGTAAATGTCAAAATAAGTAACAATACCATAATAAATATATCGATGATAATAATAATAATAATACAACTACATACATATTTAAATGATAGGTGTGAACACTTAATTTATATACATACATATATGTAATATTATATATATTATTTACCCTTGAACTATGGTGGTACAATACACGTGTGACTTGCTTAAACCGTTTTAAATAAATTATATTACATATATGTATGTATATGTCTATCGAACAAGACAATCGAATGACGTGTTTATTTTCTTGTTTACTTTATCTCAATCAAATATGGGCTCAACCTTGGATAACGAAAGTGAGCAAGTTAAACTTTTGCTTAAACCTTTGGTTTGTGATTCTTAGGCCACCTTGAGTCCGCGACTTAAGGTGTTAAAGGTCAATAGTCAGGAAACCTTATTTTTTGCAAATAATACGTTGCGTATATGTGAATAGAGGTTTATAAAACTTGTAGACCATACAATTTTCTACAAGTTCTAATAAGACCATAAAATTTTAAAGTGTTATTTTTTGCATTTTTACGTATGACCGATCGTTATCGAGATCCAACGTGGAAAGTGACTTTGTAAAATGAACTATGCATTTGACTTTGCAGTTTATTTGGTCATAGTATTGTCTTAAATGTGCACCTCCCACTTTACGTGCTGGGTCTCGAGATCTCTTGATCATACAAAAAATCACCTGAGCTCAAATTTTTAAAGAACTTTTTGAGCTACATGTTTTATAATAAATTAATCAACTACGCAGCCGTATTTGCTATAATTCTATTCATCACTAATAAATGTAGTTGAAATTATTATCACAAGTTTGATGTAAATGTATAAATTTGTTGATTGGTAATGAACACAAAATGTAATGTCCATTAAGCTAGCAGAGCAACCTGAGCAGAACACAATTATAATTGTCTCATAATTAGACGCTAATTAAATGCCTTAATTAAAAATTAAATGCTCTTTGTTGTATTGTGTTACCGCATGATCTGCTAGCTTAATGGACATCAAAATACAAGTAAAAATTATTAATTACAAGAAAAAATTTCATTTGATGTGTAGTACTTTATTAAATTTTTTCAATTGCTTTGGAGTTTATTCGTCTGCTTGTACCATTGGGGGCAACCACACCGTGTAAAAATAGTTTTAGTAAGTCAATTTCTAGGTATTTAGCTTAAGTGGTAATGATGTACCTGTAGGGAGTATCGCCCAACCAGCTGGGGTTCTTGGATCCACTATCCACTATTTTTTACGTGGATTAGTTATTTTTATGATCAAAAAATGTATTTTTCTTACAAAACATAAAACATCTGAATACTACATAATCCTACAAACATTTTATTGTAAAATATCTGAAAAATTTCATACGACAAATTTTCAAGAAATAATATTTAATACAAAAAAATTTATGAATGTCTTTCATTCATAAGAATGCTGTCTGTTATTATCGAGCAGTTTCACAGTTTGTTTATATTTTACATTTATTTATGAAAATATCTTAAATAGGGTACAAGAAGTATTTAATATATTTTTAACAATATTTTAGCAAAAAAAAAAATACTTTCAAAAAACTAACGCTTTGCCTTAACAAACTTGGTTGGTTTATTTTACTTATGCCTGGACGATAAGTTATACAAATTGATGTCTCTAGAAGCGATTTTCATTATATTTGTACTTTTAAAAAAATGCTTGTGTTATTGTTGTAAGTTTGGCGCCATATAGAAATGCTCAAACTATCGTAAAACTATTTACTTTAGGAACAATAATAAAAACTTATTATTATGAATTACAAGTTAATTTCAAATGGAATATTTTTTTGAAAGACATACACAAACGTTTTGTGTACTTTGTATCTCTGTTAACCTAACCCTCCTCCCAAAATCGATTTTTAGCAAAACGCGATATGCCCACTTTTTAATTAACAGTAATGGCTTTCACCAAGGAAGCTCGAGTTCGATTCTCGATAACCTAAAATATGACCTTATAAAAGCTAATTCGAAGGACAATCCATTGATGTTTTAACCAATCTTCATTTTTACCTATTTAATAATGAATATAAATTTTGTTGATGGATGCAAAGTGTTACCTAACGTACTGACATATGTATTGCACTAAGGTAACTAGATATTGGAAATCCACGGTCTAAATGAGCGAAACAAGTGAGCAGTGTGACGCAAAGAAAAAACATTAGGGCTCGAACCACAGACCTCCGGGTCTCCGGGACAGCGTTCTAACCGATTAAACTTTAGTATGTGCATTATATTTCTTTGCATAAATATTTTCTATTTAGAAGTGATTCAATCGTATTTTCAATTTAAAAATTAATGGTTTTTGTGGACTTATTATGTCTGAATATTAAATACAAGTCAAAGTTAATTGTATTTGACACAACGAATATATGCACAACTATATTTACTAACTATATTCTTATTTTATAAAAACTGATTGTGCTATTGTTGTAAGTTTGGCGCCATATAGAGAGATACTCAAACTATCGTAGCGTAAAATTATTTACTTTCAGAAACAAAAATAAAAATATATTTTTTTATTATGAATTACAACTTAATTTCAAATGAAATTTATTACTGAAAAAAATATACAAATACATAAACGTCTTTTGTACTTCATACCTCCGTTAATCTAGCCCTCTTACTCAAATACATAATTTTGTAAATCGAAAATGAGAATGGTACGAATCAATATGCTGCAAAATTCTATATTAAATTCTAAACAATTATCAAAAAATAGCTGTTTCCCGCGACTTTGTCCGCATCTATATGAAAGCTAAATATATATGTATACAATATATATATATATATATATATATATATATATATATATATATATATATATATATATTTAAATTTATTTTTCAATTCATTTATATTTATTTAAAATACGATACGATTAACGGTTGTCAAGGTATCAGACCCATAGTGCTAAAATTCCAAACTGTATGAATTGAGAAAGCAAAATTTTGAAATGTGTTGGTTGGACGTTAAAATGGACCTGATTTTCGTACTCTTTGGGTCAAAATTAGCCTAGAAAATGATTATTATTAAAATCGAGAACAAAAATTTTCTTCACTTTTTTCATGTTTTTTCCAAGGGGTACCCCTTAAAAAATTGCTAAAATTGGAGAAAAATTTATTGTCCCCGATTTTGATAAAAACATGGTTTAAAGCTAATTTGGACCTAGCGAAAACGATGGCGTTGGTCAAAATACGATACGATTAACGGTTGTCAAGGTATCAGACCCATAGTGCTAAAATTCCAAACTGTATGAATTGAGAAAGCAAAATTTTGAAATGTGTTGGTTGGACGTTAAAATGGACCTGATTTTCGTACTCTTTGGGTCAAAATTAGCCTAGAAAATGATTATTATTAAAATCGAGAAAAAAAATTTTCCTTGCTTTTTTCAGGTTTTTTCAAGGGGTACCCTTTAAAAAATCGCTAAAATTGACATTACTAATGCAGAAGAAAAAAGAATGTATCTCGAAATAATTTATAAAACCGGAGCATCACGTTTAAATAAACGACAAACTTTATTTTGACTAAATAATTTCACATACAAGCTATGTATGCAGTTCTTCAACTCAATTTATTCTTTAACAGAATCAATTTTAAATTACGCTCCAGTGAAGCGAGCTGGTAAAAAATATGACAAGTAAAAAATACATTATTAACTGGCACACGTTAAAATTTCGATATCCTACTGTCAAAACATTGTACAGAATAAAGTTAGGGGCTAAATAAGCAGAGGTTTACTATATAGTTAAAGAATATATTTTGTATTATTGTATAAAAAAGTTTTACAATACAAACAACATCTTTTGCTAAAAAGATACCGCAGCAACACTGACAATATTGAATATAATATTCATAACAAACGTTTTCTAGAATGAATTGTATAGAGAAATTTATACCACCCACACGGTATAAATGATGGCTAAGGTCGATTATATGTAGACATTTAAATCTATACAGGAATGTTCATTTTATTTCGTTTGAGATATTTAGCACGAGATTTAACAGAGAAAGATGACAGTAACAATGTGTCCTTTTTAGAATATTCCAAAATCAGCTTATTAAAAATCTTCGCTGGTGGACAAGTTACTGCCTAAACCGGTGGGTCTAGAAGTATGAAATTTGGCACAAGAGTTCCTTATATGACGTACATACGTCATATAAAGAGCACTAAGCAACTTTCTTCCCGTATAGGGTTATATAGGGATTTTATAGGGATCTATAGGGTTATATAGGGATTTGTATGGAAGTTCGTCATTTTTAAGTAAGAAGTATGGAAATTGGTGTTTAGGTTTCTGTTTATAAAGTCAGTTGTATCAGCGTTTTTGTAAATGCATCACCTAAGGGACGAAATGCATCATTTATATGGGAAATGCATCATTTTTTAAGTCAGTAATGTGGAACTTGGTGTTTAGGCTTCTGTTTATAAATAAAAGTTGTATCAGCAGTTTTAAAATGCATCCTCTAAGGGGGTTAAATAAGGAATGAAAGTTTGTAGGAAGGTCGTCATTTTTTCGTCGCCAAGTTCGAAATGTGTGTAAGCGTTTTTAGAAGCCTAAGAGGATAAAATAAGGGACGAAAGTTTTTCTGAAGTTGTCTTCAGAATTGCATATATTTACAAAAGTTACAAGCAATACAACAATTCGTAGCGGGGGTCGTGAAAATCCACATACAAACAAACTTTATAAATGTCAAAATAATAAGAACGTGTGAACAAAACAATGTCCATTGATAAATTGGCATTCTGTATAATACTAGCATGAATATAATACCTCCAATGTGTGCTATGTCTGCTATGAGGTTTCGAAAAAATGCTGATGTGAAATGTTGACGGTTAACCTCAATGGCTACCCAAA
Source organism: Nineta flava (assembly GCA_963920215.1). Lineage (NCBI taxonomy): Eukaryota > Metazoa > Arthropoda > Insecta > Neuroptera > Chrysopidae > Nineta > Nineta flava. Next base: position 53,704,317 of record OY986044.1, read on the forward strand.
ACATTTTACTTATGTAGTAGTATGTTATTTCTTTTACATTGAAATCTTTATTAAATTTAAAAACGTAAGATGGACGAATTTTCATTTAAAAAAAATATATGACAAAAAAAGCTCCCATTCTTTATAAATTGGAATTAAGTGTTAAGTTTATTTCTAAATTTGAACAATGTAACGCGGAAAACCATACAAAATTGGTTTATTAAGTTTAGTCCTGACTTTGTAACGGTTATCTTCTCACAACACAAGTATTGGAAAATAATATAAAAATACCAATTTCCAGTGCTTTCATCCAACGCCAGTTCGTTCATACTATGCCTTACGTAACCTTAATGGAATTTGACATTAATATTGTGACGCCTAAAAATAAATACAAATAACAAATAATAATATGTGGAATAACAAGTTGATGTTGTCAACAAAGTAATACTGTCAATGCTACAAAGAAATTGGTAACGGTCGAACACTGGGTCCGAAATTCAGAAGTCTAGGTTCGATTCCTGGTATATGAATTAATTTTTTCATATCAATATTTTATTAAAAATACAACCAATTTAGTATTTTGCAGATATGTTTACCTACATGGAAAAAAGCTCCTATACTTTCTTTCATCATGCGAAAATAGACAAATCGTTTGACTATGATATGTAAACAAGCTTAGAGTTTGTGGAAGGTGAACCAAAATGTTTGTGAACATAAAAGGACAGTCACTTGACCTGACACTGTCATTAGCTCCGGTTTTGCCGGTGTATGTGAAAGCGTGAAATATTCGTTAATTTAATACAAAAGATAAATAATTAATGAATTTTGCATTGCTTGGTAATAAATAAGCCGACACGACGATAGGGCAATTGTTTTTTATATTTAATAAATAAACAACAAACAATTTACTAATTAACTTGGATGAGGTGTCATTACATTGTCTGTTTATTCATTTGTCCTGTTAATATTTCTCAATTAAATTAAATTACATTCTCTATCATTATTATTATTATTGCAGATAATATTTTAATAAATACACTGAACTCAACTGAGTTGTAAATACTCTCATCAGTTATAAAATTCAGTGTATGTACCATAATATAGTGTGTACAATTCTAAAGTACACTTGGCCACTAAAGTTGATGTCCTTTTTTTAAAATTTTATAGCTATGATTCGGTTTTCGAAGAAAATTTCGGTAAAAAAGTTGTTACTATATTTATTATGAACAACTTTTATCCGAAGCTTTTTTTCGAAAACCATATCAAAAAGGCACAAATCAATTATAAAATTATTTTAAATGACATCATCTTTTATGGTCCATAGTACAAACAACTTTACTTTTGCACAGTTTTCATACGCAGTAGGATTTTATTTTTACCAGGTGTAGGATGTTAGTTTACAGATATTGCGGTTTTAAGACAACGAAACGAAGATAGAGATAGATTGTAGAGGCTGCCCTGGACGGGCTACACTTCGACCATAAGGTCCATTGTGATGCCTAAGGATGTGAGTGGAGTGGAAGGAATTTTGGTGTAAAGACTAGGAATTGGTAGGATATGCGGCTGCAGCCGACTATGATAGGAACTATGACGATATTCATCTGGAGTTCGTGACAACGAAACGAAGCTATGAATGTGTAAATTCACTGAAGACAAAGAATGTCGTCGTAAAACACAGCCCACAGTTTTTAACAAAAGATAGAAGAAAAACTCACGAATATGTTGGGAGATTATTTGAAAGTGCATTGATGAGATAAAAGTGACATATAACCGCATTTAAATACCCTCTTATTCAAAACAAAATAAAAATTATGTCAGTCGATTATAAATCCTACTGACATTTGCCCTGTAGAATTGTTTCATTGACCTCAATTTTTCTAACCAAATTCGATTTTATCCACCTAAAATCAGAATAATTTGAGTTTTTTATACCCAGTATATGTAAATATACAAGGTTATATTACGTATATTAGTCCCGACTTTGTAATGCTTGAAAACTATAATCGCAGACGTAAATGTTTCGAATTGGTGTACATAAAGTGGCCTAATTCGACCAATTCCGCATGTCCATCTGTCTGTGAACACGATAACTAAAAACGAAAAGATAACGAGCTGAAATCTTGCGTGTGTGTTCTAGATGTAAAAAGTAATGTCAAGTTCGTATTGGGCCCAATCGGAAAATTTATTTGAAACCATAAGAAATAGAACAAAAATGTTAAAACAAAAAATGTTCCTTTTTTAAAAGGTAAGCAATTAACACAGTTAGTTGTGATTTTCACTTGTTTTTATGTAAATTTGCAAATGTTATAAGTTCAAGGTTTCAAGTAATCATTATTTCATTGACAATATTTTTGGCACATCCTTTATATTAACAACTAAATATAAAATAAAAAATAATTTTTATAAACGTCCTATCACATCTTGCACCCATTAACAATATTTAATATCCCGCAGATAAATAGCAACAATTTATATCAATTCATTACATTAAATGTCAGACATTATAAGTGAGTATGAATGTATGGAATTGATCAACATCTACAAAAATAACGTATGATCACTGGACCTCTGTATATCGACAGCGGTTGCTTATAGCGAGAAACAAAATATATAAAATTTAAATCTACGAACTAACTTTCGAGAACTAAACACCATTGAATTAAATAAGGCGTGCTATGAAACAAACTTTTGAGAGGTTATGTTCATTTGATTAAATATTATTTAATCAAAGTTTTTAACCAGCCAAGTAGCCGCGCTTGTTAAGGCGTTGTTTCTACTTGGAACTGGGAGGTTATGGGTTCGAATCCCAACACCGGCAGTTAGTCAATTAACAAAAAAATTAATGGGGCGGGTGATTGACTATAACTGTCGACGTATGGATAAGAAAGAAGTAACCGGCTATGCTTGTGAAGGTTTTCTGCAGTTTCCGTTCACAAACTTCAGATGAATATCGGCATAGTTCCTATCAAAGTCGGCTGCAGCGGCACACCTACCAATTCCTTGCCTGCATACGAATTCCTGATAATCCACTCACATCATAAAAAATGTATCGTAAAAATGAATAAAGGTTGAAAAATAATGATGTGGGTGGCCTCCGTTTTAGACCGTCGTGTCTCAAAAACGGAGGTTAAACCCCATTATTATCCATTATTATTAAATATTATTTGCATGTAGGTTACAAATTTATTGTTTTTCGTAGATCCCACATACCACAACTTCCGATTTGAACATCAAATATCAAAAATATCTGCCTGTAATTATAAGTAGGAAAGGACGTATTTATTTACGCTCGGCATAAATAAAAGCATCAACTGGGAGGTTACTAGCTCGAATAAGGCACAGGCAGTTTGTCAATTATAACTAATGGGGCGGTAAATAGACTAAACTGTCGGCGTATGGACAAGAACGAAGTAACCGTCTATGCTTGTGAAAGTTATCTTCCGTTTACGAACATCAGATGAATGAACTATGCCGATAGTTCCTATAAAAGTCGGCTGCAACCTAACAACCAACCAAATGCCTTATCCGCCACTCACATCATTAAAAATGTATAGTTAAATAAATAACAAAGACTAAAAAATAATTATGTGGATGGCCTATGTTATAGACCATAGAGTCTCAGAAACGGAGGTAAAACCCCATTATTAATTTTTGAACTTTTACTTGAGTGTCAGTTTTTTATTTTTCTGAAGTGGAATATTTTTTATTGATTCTGAATATAATAAAAATGTATTGAATTGTTTTTAAGTTTGAATAAAACTATTTATTTTAAACTAATATAAACTATGCCTTCTTTTCTTGGGCATTTCATATAACAAAATATGCCCTTTTCCCTTGGAAACTTTACGAAGCTGTATCATGTAAACTATGGTTGATTGTGGTAAACATAATCCGTCGAAATAGGTTTTTCATGAAGCGCCCAGATATTACACGTAACATTTAATGTCTACACAATATGCCGATGTTTTATGAAATGTCCGGAATCTTCGGAAAGAACGTATTTCACAAGGAGACCATGACATATAATCAAATTATCCAGTGCGGGTTAGTCAGTCTATATATAGAGGTGAGTTCAAATAAACACTCATTCGCTTATTCGATCTTATAAATAAATAATAACAACAGAATGATTACAAACGCTTTAGTGTATATTAACAATAATACAATTTTTTTTCTTTTTATTATTTAACTCAATTAAAGTCTATTGTTAATAAACATTTTTATTTACTAAAAACACATTTATTATAAATATTCTATTAATTTGTGTAATATTTATGTTGTGTACAGTTGTATACTTGCAAATAGCTTCAATATGAAACAGTTTGGAATAGGGAATATGCATGAAAATTTTTTTTCACATTTATTTTCAGAATATGAAAAGAAGCATATATGAATATATCAAGCATATATGATATATGAATATATCAAGGAAGCTATAAGCTTTTAAAGATTATTATGTCTCTTTCTTGCAAAAATACTAAAAACGGAGTTTTACGTGTATTTTAAATGGTGAAAGTGTAATATGACGTCACATAACATATCAAGAGGGCTATCACCCTCTTTGTCTAATCGGGAATTTCAATCATTCATATCTCCCTTATGTTTAAAGTTATTTAAAAAGTAATTTTACCTTGATATTTGTCAAATAAACATGCTTCAATTCAAGTGAAAAAAAATTTTCATGCATATTCTCTATTAATCAAGTCCGGTACGGTAATGAAACTTATAACAATGGCTGATCTAAAAAAGAGATTTGAAAAATAAGATATACTACACGCAAAAATTGACCTAAAACCTAACCTAGAATGTCAGAGGTCGTGGGTTCGATTCCCATCCTCGATGTGTATGATTTTTTATATCAAGCATTTGATACGTCAAAGAATGTTAAAACTTAACAAGTTGCAACAGGTCCAACAAGATAAGTCCAAAAGTTCCAGTCTAAAAGTTTTGAATGCGTCCATTCTTATACTGGAAAAAACGTTTTTTACCGTCTAATCAATTTTTGTTTTCAAATTTCCAAGGGAAGAACTTATGGAACCGGAAGTCAAATGAAAATAAAATGTTAACATAATTATTAATATTATGTTATTGGATAGTTTTATAAACTGTCAACTTTACACGTTAAATGAATGACATCACCCTCACTTTAGAAATTAATCATTTTAAATACAAAAAAAAAATGCTTAGTTGCACTAATAACATAACTGTGAATTTTAAGAGGCATTTTTAATATGCTTTATTAAAATGTTTGTAAACACAATTGTTATCTGTAACAATTAATATTATGATAATTAATATTTTTTTATTATAGAAAACAAAATTTAAATTTAAATACACTTCATAAATTTGCATTTCCTAATAGCAACAGATTGATCTATTCTATATAAACCAACCAAATAAACAAATGATCTAGAGCACGGAAGTGCGCATGGCCGAACTTAAGGGGATTTTGGCCTTTGTAGATTATAGGATAGATATTTTGGGATCTTCCATAAATTATCAATTCATTTATCCTAATTATTTTGTTTTATTTTACAAAATTTAGTATCTACCGATAAAATAAATATTAAAATAATAAATTTCGTCAAACAATTTCTCTCTTTTCACACATGAGGACTGTCAACTAGAGTAGCCTAGTCTCGAATCAAGTCAAGTTTTGGCGGTCGATGGACTCTAAAAGTCGATAGTCGATTTTCTGCGGGTAATAACAATATAATTTTTAGGTTATATATCTTTAAACCAAATATGTTTCAAATTTTAATCGGCCTTCATATTTTAGCGTCTCTAAAATCTTGCCAGCCTAGCTTGGGTCTAACTCTAAATCTATATCCAAAATTTATTATCTACATGTTCAGTTATAAACATTATTATTGTTTTAAAGCAAAAGCTTTATTTCCAATTTTCATATGAAAAACAGTTGAAATTAATCTAATCAAAACAAATAAACAATGAATAATCACTGAGTTTTACAAATTACAACATACTGTTAATTGCTTAAGTGGTATCTTTCTGAAAATTACTATAGCGCAATACTTGTGTTGACAGTGACATATTATAAAATACATAAAATCTCCGCAATTTATAAGATATTTATTTTTGAAAGAAATGTATAAAAAAGTTTTCCTATTTTATAAAAGAAAAATGATATATGCGAACCGCCTACGTGTATCGATCATGTTAATAGTTACATGTTTTATTGCAAATATCATGCTTCCGAAGGGCAGCTAATATTATAATTCAATTTTATCAAACTCATAAGATAAATGGGTTTACAAGTGAAATACCTTAATTTCTTCGGTTATGTTTAATGTATCTGTCGCTGTCCGTGCGCAGCGCACCGTGGTTCAGATATGTATACAGACGATGATATGTACATCACTGTCTGTGCACAGTGAGCGATGATGTGGACAACCTTGTTCCACCGAAACTGCACTCTACAAGTGTCTGTGAATTTGGGTATGAGGGTGTGCACCGTATCGTGGTGTGCTGCTTGTGGACAGTGATAGATACACTACACAATGTTCCTATTGGATCTATTGACATATTATATACGCTTAGAATGTGATTGAGTGGTTCGATTTTTATGAATAGGAGTGTATATCCAATTGTTTAGATATCTTTTAGTATTTATTTACTTGTTTATGTTATCTTTTAGTATAAACTTGTTATCCTGTGTGTATATATTTGTTAATAAATGTATATGCGACAACTCTCTTGCTACAATTTACAATCATAAATCATATGAAATAATATAACGAAGATATTTTGTTGTCCTACATATTTATAGCAACATAAATTATGTTTGGATAAGTGTAAACGGAATACAGGACAAAAGTCAAAAATGAGATGAATTGTTTAATAACATTTATGTAAACATTCACAAAAGTCTGAACTTTTTACAAAAATAGTCTAGGAAATATAGTTGCAATTCCATCTATAGGAACTACATGTTGATATGTTTTCAGAACATTATTCAACAAAAATTGCTACAGTGTGAAATTTATACACGATTACAATTTAAACTCGTAACTCGTGCCAGTCAAAGCATGTATAAAATACAGTATCTTTACGTTTCGTCACATTTTATAATAATATCAAAGAACAAAAATTGATTATAATCGGATCTGAAAAAACAAATTTTGTTTCTTACTTCATTGAAACAATGAAATTGTAGCGGTGTCGCTTTATCATTAAATTATTATTATAATTTTGTTCATCATTTTTATCTGTTGCAAACAACTATAACTTCCCTCTATTATCACGGTTGCTTTGAATGTTAACAACCTTGGTAATTTACATATTAAAATAATAACATTTCATAAATCAAATTAAAAAGATCAATTTCAATTAATAAAGATCAATTATATCTTTTATATATATTTATTATTTATTTAAATAATAATTATTCAATATAACAAACATTTACCTTACAAATTATAAAAATGATGAACAAAATTATAATAATAATTTAATGATGAAGCGACACCGCTACAAAATCAAATGACTATGAAATAAAGGTGCTCAGACAACTATTTATAGTTTTACGTTGTTTTACCATTGGCGAATAACAATTAACTCTCAGCCAATCACATTGTAACATAATACCTTACCTATATAATATATAACTATGTAAAATTCACTGAATAAAACATATTATGAATTTTTTGAATTCGGAATCGAAATTTCGAGTTTTTATAATTTACAATGCTTGTTTTGAGCACTTCACCTACCTATATGCCAAATATCAACTTTAAAGAGATATAGGAAAGTACGATTCTATTTTTTATCCTATGTCTTCAGTTTTTTGAGGCGTGGTTGCTATTTTTCTAAATTGAAAATGGTGTGCTGAAATGTTGTAGTTTTTCTTTATTCGAAACCTCAGCTTTGTAGCTATTTTGATTCAAAAGTTACAGGAGATCATTTTTGACGTAATATTTCCTGTAGTACACCGAAATGCATAAGGCCACGTCCCCCAGAACTTGTCCATACGCACATTCGTGCTGTATGATTATTCGAAATGTCATGGGAAATGCATAATTATATAGACGATTTGACACGTACCTGGGGAACAGGACCTGTTATAACTACGTTGGATACGGTAATATGAAAACTATTAAAACTCGTTTTTGAATCATTTATTAGAAATTATATAGATATACGGAACAAGACCCTCGTTAGCGTATACAAAATATTTTTAATTCCAAATACGCTATGGAACAATTTGTTTGAGATACCCTCGTTAACTGTCCTTATATTCTACGAAAAGTTTCTATACCTTTCTATTTAAAATTCAATGATGTGTTTTACTTTTTAAACTTGCCTGGCTTCCAGGACTATATTTTCAGTAGAGTAATGTTGCACACATTTTGTTTGCAAATACTTTATACTTCCTTATAAACAGGAAATGTAGTTTTTAAGAGAACGGATATAAATTATAAATTATTTTATCATTTACAAAGTAATTTTATAATTAAATTATTAAAATATTTTATCCACTTACAAAAAGTACTTAATTAATTGAATAAAATAACATGAACCATTTTTAATTTTTATTTATCTTCTTTGTATTCGTAGGGCTGTGCTTTTTATTATCAATTAAAAGTCGATCATTCGAGAAAATTTTTTTCGTTTTGAATTTAAATTGAAACGTAGTATTTCTAAATCGGTTTCATGCAAAGCTTTTCTGTTAAGCTAAATTCAAAAGCCTTTATCTAATAATCAAAATTTTTTAATTAATGTAATTTTTTTCTGCAAGCAATGTAATTTACATTGTAATCACTGACTCATCAGCCCCCAGTGCCAAAACTATTACTACTAACATTTCAAATTTTGCTCTAATTCCTAGAACATTTATTTGTATTTTATAAATACTTATTTCGACTACAATGTAGTCGTCATCAGTATGATTTAGCTAATAGCATATACTTAAAAAAAACCTTAATACATTTAATAATACAGTCAAACAGATGAACACGTGTATCTCTTATTAAATAATGAACAAAGATAATTAATTAATTAAACATAATTAGACGAAATCAGGTTATAAAAATTTTATAATTTATCAAATGCAATTAATAATATAAAACAGTTATTGTTATTAAATATATTAAACATTTAGATGCATCATCAATCAAATTTTTATAAATAGTTATTAATTATTATTGAATAATAATGAATTATTTATTTGTTTCTTTTAAATTATTCATTTATAAAATAGAAATTTTATTTATTTCGGTAAATATTTTCGAATTCTATTATGAATCATCTAAAAAGAGACAGCAAGTGTAGCGTTTTTCTTCTAAATTTACGGTTTCCGTATCCATTCCGGTTTTCGAAAAAAATATTCTTAAAAATAAATTCATTAGAAATACACGCAAAATTTTCAGCTCAATTGAAATTCATGAGCATATTAACTGACAAACATGTCAACAAAAGCTGGTAAAAATTAAATTTGAAATAAATGTTATCAGAGATTTGTATTGGTCTTCTACTCCTGATTCCAGAAATAATATTTACAAAATGGTTTACTACTGTTAAAGACATTACAGGATAAAAAACTTATTGGCTAAATATTTATTTTGGGTTGTCTTTCTTTTTTTTGGCTTCTGCTGCTACTCTTGCAATAGCTTTTTTAACCGTTTCTTCATCTTCAATATATTTCATTGAAACCACTGTTGCTAAGTGTTTATCAAATTCATAAATAAATGGAATTCCAGTTGGTAAATTCACTTCCATTATTTGTTCTTCATCCAATTCTTAAAATAAAATAAAACTTTAACGTTATCTCAAAGATTTATCCGATCATAATTTGGGGAAAACGATATCATCATTAAATTTGAACCCGACCCGATCCCAAATAGTTTTTCAGCTATTGTAATATATTACAATGAAAACAGATACGCGGAAAAATATTCGGATCTTATTCGTTTTACAATAAAATAACCCCCCGCTTAACAACCCCAACCCTTTTCGTCCTTAAAATTCAAAAATATTTTTCATTTTAAGTAAAAAAAATATTGTAAAATTTTTTTTTACAATATTAAATTGTCAGAGGACTGTGTTGGGTTGGTTTGAGATTGGGTTGGGTTGTATTGGGTTGGATTAGGTTGGGTTGGGTTAAGGATTTCAAGAACGAAAAGTACTTTTTTCTCCTTGGAATCTCTCTTCCAAACATTTCCACCCATTCCACCCTTTTTCAACCAGTTTACTGGGGGTGGGGGGTGGGGAGTGTTGAAACGAATAAGATCCAAAGATTCGTCATTGAGTTTGTGTATAATACAATGCACGATCCTAAATATGGCTGATGTCTCAAATATACTTACTATCTAAATATTTAATAAGAGCTCGTAGACTGTTTCCATGTGCTACAAGCAAAATAGTATGGCCTTTTTTTAATTTGGGCACCACATAACTTTTCCAATATGGTATTGTTCGATTAGTAGTATCCTTTAAACTTTCAGTATCTGGAAATTCATCACTTGATGGTCCGTCTTTGTATCGAGGATCTTTACGAATTTTCTCATAAAATGGATGATCAGGTTCCATTGGTGGTGGTGCTATATCAAAACTCCGTCTCCATAAATGCACCTAAAATTGAATATATACTTTTTAACGAGGATATAAAATAAAGGATTAACCATATCCAAGAGATTCTTTCGAACTTTATTTTATGGAAATTATTTTGGACTAATTAGCAAATTATTGAAAAATACAAAGCAGCAAAATTCTTTGAAATGAAAATTTTTTAATTAAATTATTCAAAATGGAGAAAATCTTCTTTCCAAAGCAGAATCACTTCCAACAGATACTGTTTCTGATTGATATTACATCAGATGTCGACTATCCTTGCCTATGGTTTTCCATAAAACCACTAAGGTTAATACTGGGATATTTCTTTATGAACTGAGCTATAACTAAATACTTTACTTTACCTCTTATTCACTAGCCCAATCCCATTAGTAAGACGTGTTTTATACTATGGGCCACAAAGTAGCGTTAACTTTTCAAAATTGTATAAATAATTTATGCATTTTTTATTTCTCAAGAAGGAACTGTGTTCCGAAACTAGTCAAATAAAGTGATTTTACGAAAATTATTTGTTTTATTTAATAATTAATTTATGCTTTATGTAGTGTGTTTTCGAAAAAAAATACATCAAATAAAAGTTGTTCATTATAAATATACTGACAACTATTATCTGAAACATTTTTCCAAAAACCGAATGAATAAGGCACAATTATGAAAAATGAGCGCTACTTTTTTAAGGTCCATAGTATTAATTTTCGACAGTTTTCCTTTTCATTATTGCCTTCTTAATGGTTATACAAAAAAATGCTTTGAAATACATACTTGCTGTTCACCATATTTTTCAGCTGTTTCTTGTTTATTAAGGCCCGTTAAACTTCCATAATGTCGTTCGTTTAACCTCCACGTGGTGAAAACAGGAATATTTTCATGTTCAACTTCTTTTAATATGATTTCAAGAGTATTTTGTGCACGCGTCAACACTGATGTGTATGCTTCATTGAATCGTATGCCAAGACCGCGTAATAGTTTACCAGCGTTGGCAGCTTCACTTTGACCTTTTGTTGTAAAATAATATTAAAATTTTTTAAATACTTGAGCATTTTATGGAGGGCAAAACTCTGATACAACGATAAGGTCATTAGGGATCTTTTTAACCCAAAATAGAATAATCTCAAGAGTAACAATTTCGTTCGCTTTTTAAGACTTCGTTTTACCCCAAACAGTATATTCTCCATGAGTCATCGAATAATTACAGCGAAATAATTTTTTTCGGAATTGTTGAATTATGCATGTCGAAAATTTTAATTTTGAGGATATTTTTAATAATTTTCCCATGGAAATTATACTCTTACCGATATATTAATTTTTTTATGGAGATAATTTATTCATCCGCTATAGATTTTTGCTAGGTATTAAAATATGATGTAATTTCTTTTTTTCAGACTCCTGAGTCTCATATTCCTTACTTTCTCGAAAGAAACTGGTGGAAACACACAATGACGATAAATAATACAATTACATTCAATCAATTAGATTCCATACCTCTTTCAGATAAAGGTACATCATACCATCCTGTAAATAAGTTTTTATCATTCCATAAGCCTGCACCATGTCGCACAAAAATAACCTTACTTGTAGAAGTTTCTTTAACATGAGAACGTGATTGAAAAACACATCGTTTCGACAGATTGACACATGAATTTACTCGTGGCCTAATGATGTTTTTCAGTAACGTCGCCGTTTTGATAATTTTATGTACAAATAAAACAAAAAATACAATTACTGTATCAATCTGTCAATTTCTTGTCTGATTGTTTTTAAAAATATTTGAAACATTCGTTATCTGTAAAAAAGTAATTAATTCCAAATCATACCAACCAGTAAACAAACTCTAATATTTTTACCATAGCCTCTACTAGACTCAATTTGGTATACGCACATTATTTTTATATCCGGTATAGTCTTATCTTTATACATATAAAATTACATGTCCGAATTGACTGATTCATCATCGTCCAGCCCAAACTATTGGAGTTAGAAATATAAAATTTGGAAGCTATGTTTCTCAGAGAGTGTGGAGGTGTACTAAAAATCTACTTTTTGAAAATCAACTTCTAAGGCGGTGAATTTGGGGGTGAAAACTTGTATTGGGGTCCCGTGTTTTTAAGAAAGCTAACCCTGAAGAAAGGAAAATAAGGAGTCAGAGTTTCCATTTTTGAGGCATGTAAATTAAGTTAAACAGCATAAAATACGTATTTCCCAATTTTTGGAAAATGGATCCTCAAGAAAGTGAAACACAGGGTGATAATTTGTATGGTTCAGTTTTTTTCAAGTTAGAGACATGCATATTGATATTTTGCTTATGAAGGGTGTGTTAAGTTTAGTTCCTACTTTGTAACTGTTTAATGACTTAATTCATTTGTGGAGCTAAAAAGTGAGATTCGTGAATAAACAAACTGGGACTCCTCCGTGCAGGACTCCTCCTCCAGTGGAGAAAATGTCCGTCTTTGAAATCGTAAGAGATAGAAGAAAAGTTTAAAGATAAAAAATGTTCCTTTTTTAGAAATAAACAATTCTGCACCTTTAAATCTCTATTTGAATTTTCATTAAGGATATTTTTATTGATAATCCCTAACTTTTGGAATAAAGTATGTAGCACTCATAGTTTGTATGTGATGTTCAAAATAATTTTGTTACTCTGCTCATTTTGCTAATACAATTTAGGAAACTTTATTTATTAAAATTTACATTTTGGTAAAGAACTGAAGTAAACGATCCAAAAATTTTCATGTATTATATTTATCTTGAAATTAGTGTTAGTTTATCTTTTTACACTGAAACATTAAAGGAACTTGATGGTTGAAACACAGAAACAGCAATAATAAGAAAAACAATTTTTGGTCAAATATATTTCCAAAACTTTTATTTTGGGTAAAATTTTAATTAATTTTTGTGTTACAACTTTTTCCAAGTTACAGACAACAATTTATTTCAAATAAACAGCTTTCTGACCAAAATATCCCCTTGAAGAGAGACGTCTTTCCACTTCGAATACAAGAGCATCTGTTGCGATGAATCTCATTGAAACGACTGGTCGAAAATTCTTGTCCAGTTCATATACAAATGGTATTCCATATGGTATTTTTAATCTTTCTATTTGTTCCTCACTGATATCTGGAAGTATTTTAAAAGGGCGTAAATATGAGGATACAAATATGGGAATTTTTTTACTTACTATCCAAATATTTAACAAATCCTCGTATACACTGTGCCGAACAAACAATGAGTATTTTTTTGTTTTGTTTCAATTTTGGTACAATGTCATTCTCCCAATATGGAATGGATCGTTTCATTAATAGTTTGAGTGTTTCAAATTTTGGGAATTCTTCTATCGGCGGACCGTTTGCATAAATAGGATTGTTTAAAATTTCTTCATAATTTGGATGATCTTCTGTTATCGGTGGTGGAGAGACATCATAACTTTGTTTCCATAAATGCACCTAATTAAATTGGGTATAATGTTATAAGTTGATAGATTTTATGGCTTCGTAACTTCGTGTAAACCAGCAAAGTACCTGCGCTTGTAAAGGCGTTGTGTATACTTGGAACTGGGAGGTTATGGGTTCGAATCCCGACATCCCGGCAGTTTGTCAATTATTAAAAAAAAGGGGGTGGTTAATTTACTAAACTGTCGGTGTATGGACAAAAACGAAGTAACCGGCTATGCTTGTGAAAGTTTTCTGCAAACACCAGATCAGTATCGGCATAGTTCCTATCAAAGTTGGCTGCGGGCGCACATCCTACCAATTCCTAGTCTACACACAAAATTCCTTGTCCTCCACTCACATCCTCACATCGTTAGGCATCACAATGGACCTTATGGTCGAACTGTGCCCCGTCCAGAATAGCCTCTACAATCTATCTAACTAACTTTGTGTAAGCATATTCGTTTATCAAAGACTAACAGTTATATAGCCAACCAAATAGGAGAACTTGAAGCGTCCAAATAATATTACTCATACAGTGGATTCATTTGAAAAGTTTCCACCTAAATATTTTTTTTTAATATGCATTTTAGACACAAATGTTTCAAACAAAAGTCACTAAGTTTAAAGTGGGAAACATAATATAATAATTCTATTTTTGTTCCATGTTCCATGCGTGGTATAATTTATCGTTTACCGCAAGGTAGGGAAAATCTTCAACTAAATAAAATCTTATAAAAAAAAACTTTTGTTTGATTTTCTTGCATACATCCCGTAGTTTTGGTGTAAATAAGGCGTAAATGTTACAAAAATTTTGTATTTACGCCAAAGATATTTTCAAATAGAAAGTTACAAAAAAAAGAACATATTGCCAACATTTTGGTCGAATTGTATCAATAGTTACTTGTTTTTCACCATATTGTGCATAAAGTTCAAGTTTATTTTTTCTTGTCAAATCACCATAATGCAGGTCATTCAATCGCCACGTTTTATATTTTGGAATATCTTCTTGTCCAAGTTCCTTCAGAATAATATCAGCACCTTCGTTTACACGAGATAAAACGGATGTATGAACTTCATCAAATTTATAACCTTCCTTTTTCAGTAGTGTTCCACTGGATAATGCTTCAAGTCTACCTAATAGTAAATAATTTTAAATTATTGGAAGAATTACGAAATCATACCTAAAGTTCTTTTTTTACAGTTCTTTAAAGTTACCTTGATCAACTAAGGGACAATCATACCAGCCAGCAAATTTTTTTTCAACAGTGCTCAAGCATTGTCCACTACGTGAAAACACCACTTTGTACTTTGTATACCCACAAGATTGTTTTGTAGGGTCCATTTATTTTGGTTTTTATCTGCCTCAGATTTTTATAATTCTGATTCTTTTATAGTGCCCATTTGTATTTCTGACTCTTTTTCTTAAAATTTTTTACTTTTATTGGAACTGTTGGGTTTAAGGTGAATCTATGTGTATAATGAAGCAAATGAAAACTGACAATTTGAATTTTATAGTGTAACGGGTTTCTATGGAAAGTTATAATTATTTATTGCTAGTTTTCTATGGTAATATGTAACGATTTATAATCCCTCTAGACTTTCAACCTAAATTGCTCGTAAAAACCTCCCCGAGAAATATTTTTTAGTTCATCAACAGTCGCATTTTTGCAAAGCCCAACCATCGTTCATTTTCCTTTTTATTTTTATATCAGGTGTATTTAGTACAGAGTCCAGATTCTGAACTGAAGTAGGTCGATATGGCAGTAATCACTTCGTCTTAGGGCATCAGATCCTTTATCTAAAGTGCAAAAATTGGCAAAGAAAGGAAGTCATCCGAGGTAAGACAGGTAGAAAGAAGAAATGATTGGAATCTCCCTGTACATACGTTTCCTTGCCTCATTTTGGGCCTCTTTGATGAGTAGTGGCTTCTTTTCGGAATATTACGGTAAAAAGAGAGTCGGTTATAGTGAGAAATTCAATTTTCCACCTTGTCTAAAAATGATGATAGAGAGAATTTTGGCCCAGAGTCAGCACATGTTACGGCTGGGTATAAGTCTAGTTTCCACGGACCTACATGTTTTTAGCCGTTTTTCACGTTTCAAGGGCTAAAAAATATGAGATTAAAAATCGGGATGGGTCATCTTATCAAACTATAAAACTTGTTCATTGTGTAATTTATGAGGCAAACTTTTCTGTCACTTTTTGTTTTTTTAATTAGACGATTGTGTTTAAAAATAATTAGTGATCGACTGGCCAGCTAATTCGACCGCCTCTTTTGTACTAGCCGGTATCTGCTTTTGTTGGAGTCCAAAATCCCAAACTTTTTACACAATTTATTCGAAAGCTGAAAATCGAAGAATGTGCCCATGTCTACAAAATTTTGTTAGTAGAATTAAGTAAAGTCTATTGTTGTTTGTTTTTAACAGTTTATTAAAATTTATTTAAATTTTCAATGGCCTTTTTAACAGTTTCTTCATCAGCTAAATATTTTCGTTTCTGGGAAATTTCAAATTCAGAATTGAATTCATACATTAATGGTATAGCCGTCGGAATGTCGACATCTACAATATCGGCGTCGGAAATTTCTGAAACCAAATAAATTGTGAGTACTTCTGTGTAATCGTACACTTATTAGAGATAATACAAAGTTACAAACAGTTTGGCAACAAGGGGTGCACTCAGCGGGTTTTTTTTTTTGTTTTTTTTTTTCGAAGGAGTGTTCATAGGCTGCTTTTGACGAAAATGCACACTTCAGAAATCTAGTATTTCGTTTATGAGAATCATCTGTGGTTTGTTGCAACCATGCAGCTTATGAATGTTTGGTTGAGGCGATATTGATTATTTTAACTGACATTTAAAGATTCGTAACAATTGGCATTAATCTTCATAAATATGGCAAAAATTGGATGTATATAATCAATCAATACTTACTTTCTAAATTCTTAACCATTCCTCGTATCACAGTACCATGACAGACCATTAACAGTGTTTTGCCTTGTTTCAAATTTGGTACTATATAGTCAATCCAAAACGGTGAAATTCGTTCAAATGTTGTTTTTAAACTTTCTGTATTTGGAATTTCATCAGGCTTTGGTCCATTTTCTTTTTTAAATAATGGATTATTACGTATAATATCGTAATACGGATGATCCGGTTCCATTGGTGGGGGTAGTATATCATAACTACGACGCCATATTTTCACCTAAAAAACATAATTAGATTTGTGAGTCGCATTCGTGTATCATTCATTGTAATACCAATGTTCGTGAATCGCATTATCATCTACGTTTCACGAGTTCTAAGTTTCACGAGTTCTACGTTACAAGAATTCTTAATTGTCTATGTGACAATTTCTCCCCCTTAAAAAATACTTGCGAAGAGAGACAATTGCTCGGACGCAAAAATTCGTAATCTAATTACGAATTAACTTACGCTGATCTAATCTCTAACCTAATCTCTCTGGGATTCTGTTTGGGCCTTACGAATAGCTACACTCTCGCAAAGACAGTTTAAGAACGATTCTTGATATATCTGGAAGTACATTGATACACCAAGTAAAATATGTTTTAACAATATAAATTTTAGAATAATACTGAAGTGAAAAAATTACACATCTGCTGGAATTGGACCACAGATCCCTTGCATAAGGTCCCTTATTCCCAGTATCTATTATATATTAGAGTATATTCTAGTCCCGACTTTGTAACGGTTGAATATATTGATTGCAGAAAAAATGTTTGGTATAGGTATCTATAAAATATCCTAATTAGTTCATTTCTGCATGACCGTTTATCCGTCAATGTGTCTACCCGTCTGTAGACACGATAACTAAAAAACGAATACAGATAACGAGCTGAAATTTTGTGTGTGTTTGAGAGCTAAAATGTAAGGTCAAATTCGTGAATGAGTAAAATTATTAAAGATAAAAAATGTTCTTTTTTTTAAAAATAAAAAACTTTTGTTTGAAACTTTTTTTCATAAACTCATTATATAGTTACACCACTTGTTATAAATCTATTATTATTAATTGTGTATATATTTTGCAGAATACCATTTTGATATGTAGTACCGTAAATATACAGAGTAACAAATGAAAACAGCATTTTACATCTGACAAACATGCCGAACAAATTTTTGAAGAATATAAATTTTATTTTACTAACTTGCTCTTTACCATATTTTTCTTTTGTCTGTGTTTTATTTAATCCAGTCAATGCACCATAATGGCGTTCATTTAACCGCCAATGTCTATGTATTGGTATACTACTTTGTCCTAAATACTCCAACATAATCCGAAGTGAATCTTCGGCACGAGATAATAATGATGTATAACATTCATCAAGACATATACCAGCGTTTTTTATAAATTTTCCTGCTTCTAGTGATTCTAGTTTACCTACAAAAAAAAAACGATTCTATAATTTTAATAAATACAAAAACGATTGCCAACCACTTTAACAATTTGTAACACTTTTTTTTCCTATTTTGACTATTTCAAGTATAAAAAAATGCCTTTTATGTGATTATTTTGCATATGCATCTCGTTAACAAAAGAACACAAAATAGATTCGGCTGAAAACAACTTCGAAAATTTGCAAAAAGAACGTTTTTCTTTTTTTGGACGAGTTGACACACAACATTGTCTTAGTGATTGTTATTTTTTGGTGCTGTTCGGCACAGCTAAGTCCATAATAAACTAAGTAAGACAGTTAATTAGAATGCATTTACTTCAGATCATTTAAGTTCAGCGTGTTTCTCTCAAGACAAACTTACTAACTTGTCAGCAGTGTTGCCAAAGTGGAGGAAGTTGCTTAGTATCTGTCAAGTGTCCTGGCAAAAAACTAAATTAAATATACTCGGTAACTTGCTTCGTTTAGTTGTTCTGAACACTTGGCCATAAAAGTTGATGTCATTTTTTTAAATTTTATAGTTGACTAGCTGTTTCCCGCGGCTTTGTCCGCATTTATATGAAAGCTAAATATATATGTATTGAAAATAATAATAATAATAATCACGCTTATTCACGTTGTTATACCCGAGGTATAGAGAAATGTATACAATATATTTTTTCTTCCGACTTACTTTACAAATTAAAATAAATTAAATTAAATAAAAAACAAATTTAAAAAAATTAAAAAATATATTATTTTAAAAGAAGAAAAGAGAAGTCTCCTTCCAGCTGGATTTGAACCAGCGACCTATGGATATATGGATATATTGAATATATATTTTTTTCCGACTTTACAAATATCAATATTTAAGGCTAACTAAGAATTTTAGCGTAGTGCTAGATAGCCTGTAGTCTTCCTCATGAATGTGGCTATCATACACAAAAAGAATTTTTCAAATCGGACTGACATTTCCAGAGATTAGCGCGTTCAAACAAACAAACAAACAAAAAAACCTCTTCAGCTTTGATTATTATTAGTATAGATTTGAGCCTTATTCATTTATCTTACGAAAAAAATTTTCGAATAAAAGTTGTTACTATATTTATAATGAACAACTTTTACCTGAAGCATTTTTCGAAAACCGAATTAATAAGGCACAAATCAATTATAAAATTAAAAAAACTGACATAAATTTTTGTGGTCCATAGTACACGACTATTTATATATTTAGTTTAATTTTGGAGTTTGAAAACTATACATATGGTACATACCGCGTTCTGTTAGAGGAGAATCCACCCAACCACAAAACAAATTGTTCTTGAGAAATTCTGATTCACCATGTCGCGCTATAACTAAACGTCTTGTTGTCATCATGACTTGTTGTGATTATTCAAATCAGAGTGTAATAATATAAAGAGACTTTTCAAACAACAAGTATTATTCAAAACATAAGTACATTTATTTTTAGATAAACATTTTTGAATTTTTTCCAAGTGAATAAATATTATAATTACTGTGATAGATAATTTTCAGTTTGTTTTGATAAATTGCTATTGTTATATGTATGATAAAATTGTTTAATTATGTACTTTATTTACTAAATTTTTTTTTAAATGTCAATTTTAATATAAATATAATTGTGGCTCGACAAGCACAAATAATAGTTATCATGGAAACCATTCCATAGAATATATAGACCTTTTCATTAAGGTAGTACCCTCGGTTATAGAATTTAATGAAACTTGGCCTACTTGTACATTATAATAAGATAATGAACCAGTCAAATTTTTAAAGTTGCAGAGAACCAGAAAAAAGATATTAATATAAAAAATTTTTTGCCTTTACCATTGATCCTTACGAGAAATCACAGATTTTATTTTATTTCACAAAAAGTATCGTTCAGATTACAATGAATGTGGTATCAACAAAAAGAATGTTATACACTTTTTTTAATTACAAAACATATAAAGTAATTTTTATTAATACAGTTACATTTATCAGATAAAGTCTTTCCAATAAAGTCTTTCATGTAAACACACATGTAACTCATTGATGTTTACGCAGAAGTTTTATTTCTATCTCTCTTACTTTTACGCAGCGCGTCGTTGCCAAATATAAATACTACTGATGTATAGTACTACTGATATATACTACTGAATATAAATACTACTGAGGTGTAAGTCTAATAACATAGAGTACAGATTTGACCCTTGTGGTATCTGTAGTACTACCTTAACATATTTTTACTAACATGCTTTATTAGCTTGACTAGATAAGATAAGATAAAATTTATGCCCAGATTTGTAAAATTACAAGTGTCATACATTTATTTACAGATGTTCCTTAACTATAATACCATCTCTTAATAGCCATTGATAAGTTCAAAATTATATAAATTCGAAAACGGATTGGTAATTAACAGATTCATAAGGATAATTTCAGGGAAAAAATGGAGTGCAATGTGAAAGTAAAAAAACCCTACTTCCTTATAAGTAGAGAGCACCGCATGCGTTTGTTTTCGATTCTTTTTTGAGTCGAACTGAATGTCCAGAACTTAATATGAAGAAATGAGTAAGCTAGTATTTTTTTATTAAAAATACGGCCAAATGAAAGCTATACGCGAAATTTTGAAAACAGTTTGAGCATTTTATATGAAGCAATCAGAATATAAAATAGTGTTGATTAGTTTGTGTGCAATTAAATACAGACGAATTAAATGTATAAATAATTAACCAAACTCATTTTCTCTTGTTAATAAATAAATCATTTAGACTATGAACCAGCGTATAATAAATCATATTTAAATCTTAAATCTTTTGTTATATAGTTTTGTTATATATAGTTATGGTTTACTTACACCCGCATGGTAAATTATATTTATTAAAATAGTGTTGAGAAATAAAAAGTAAAATTAATTTAATAACATTGTTGATATAACTTTGATTTATGTACTCAATTTTTAATTAATAAATATTATTAAAACTAAATGATAGTATAAACAAGTGAAAATAACAACTAACCGATTTAATTGCTAACATAACCGGTATATACTGAATTTATGAAAAATTTATATACTGAATTTATGAAAATTTTCTTACAAAAGTTGTTTTTTCTAAAAAAAGGAAATATGTTTTGTCCTTAAATTTTTGTTCTATCTTTTACAGATTCAAAGATAGGCAGTTTTTCCTATTTTGGCCAAGATGGTCCCATTTTGCTGATTCACAAACTTGACCAAACTTTTTATAGTTGTTATTTTCATTTGTTTTAATTACTTTTTAGTTTTTATTTACTCTCTATGGGCCATCAACACACCCATGCTTAACAATAGGTTTTATTAGGGTAAAATACACTTAACATCAAAAATTCAACTCTCTCATAATTAAATTCTTTCGCTGGACTAAATGTCTATTTACAGCTCTCGAACTTTAAATTGTACTTAAGGTTTCAAGTTGAATTAACTAGCATGTAATATAATCTTTTGTAATGCAATTCAGTGAGAAGATAAATATTTTTCTCGTAATTTTATCTTACAATTATTTGCCAATGAATATTACCAACGCATATAGTTTGTCTGCATTCACTGAGTACTTACACTTCATTGAATTTTTTCTCATATTTTATCAAGTTTCTTTTTGTTTTTATTTCAAAATTTTATTTATTATAAACAGTAGAACCTCGATAACTTAAAGACCAGGGGAATTGTTTAATAATTTGAGTTATCGAGTTTTTAACTTACTAAGGGTTTGAGTTAGAGAGATTTTAATGGTTCATAGTTTTACTTATTGAGATTTTTTGCAGAAGCCATTTGTTTGCCTGTTTTTATAAGCCACTTTTTAAAAAGTTCTACAGTCATCCATGCTTTTTTATTGGCTACAGAGCTCCAATACCCAAATTATTCGTTTAAGTTATAGAGGCTTCGTATTTTAAGTAGATTTTGGGTTCTGAGGGGAAAGGAATTAAAAAAAAAGTGTGTGTGTGTTAGATGCTCCGATGCACGACTTGGAGTTTACTCCTTAAGAACGATTGTCTGCCCCATATATATTGTCCATACTAAATTAAATATTTAATTATAGGTATCTCATACAAATTTATATAAACTACACTAATAATTAAATATCCAATAAATAGAAACCGAATAATTATCTACATCAGTTTCTTCTATAGTTTATGTAATTTTCACTTCACTTTATGTGAATATAATTATCATTATTCATAATCCACAATAATAATATTAATTATCGAAACTTTAAAATATTTATATAAATAAACTACACTAATAATTAAATGTCTAATAAATAGAATGCACATATTCATATTATGTACAATATATACCATATTAATACTGACTGACTCTTATACAGTGAGACATGAACCTGACTGACTGACTGAAATTTCGTAACGAGGTCATTCTATCACTATATTTTACGTTATCGAGGTTCTACTGTATTTTGTGTTTGATATGTGTAAAAACCTCAGATCTTCTCCATATACGTTGTATTACCATAAAAATAAAAATAAAACAACTTCACAGTGTGACTTAATATGTTTTGCATTAAATTACATTATTGATGATGATCGGTTTGATGTGTATTTAAAATGCGTAAAACTATGTGAAACAAAAAATAAAACCACAGACCACACAAACTATGTAATAGAATGGACATGCATAATAATATAATACATGAATAATGTTATATAAAATATAAATTGTATAATATGTTGGGTATTTTAAGATTATACTATACATACTATTCAGTATAGGCATTAGTGAGATTTAATCTCAAAATATATTTTAAATATATTGTTTCTCATTATTAACTCATGGATTTCACCAAATTTTAAGCATAAGATCAAAAAAAATTTTACTATTATAAAGGTTGGCGCATAAGTAACGTTATGATTTATTTAATGAATGCGTATTTGTGCATCATTTGGTTTTAACTCGTGAATCAATTGAATCTTATATGGGAAATGGTGTAACGTATGTAAAATTCTTTGCAAAGACCGTCTAAACATCACCAACTGCTGAGAACGTCGCCTGGTGCAAGTTTTGGGGTTTTCCTCAACACTTGCTTGCACCCGATCAATGTTCACTTCATATCGAACTGCACGAGGTCTTCCAGTATGCCGAAGATCACAGACAGCCTCATGTTGTACGCTGAAACAATCGGTAAATTGTCGGAACATGAATGAAATTTCGATATGATCTTTGTGTCTGAATAATCGAATGCTGACTTTCAAAAAAAAATTGAACAACTTTGAAATTGAACATCATAAATTTCTCAAGTTATTCAAAGTTAATTCTGAAAGAGAAAATTTTTTTAAATCCGTAAACAAAAAATTTATTCACGAATTAAATCATAACGTTACGTATGCGCCACCCTATCTAACTGTAATTGTTTGTTTGTTTTTTCGAGCATTGCGCAAAAACTACTCGAACAATTTACATGAAACTTTTTGTGTTTAAAAGTATATGATTCGACTTAAAAACTACTATATTTTATCTCGCTATATTGAAGATTTATAAAAATAAACAAGGCGAAGCCGCGGGTATCAGCTAATGATAAATAATTCAAATTTATAAAATTCAAATATATTTTCGATTGCATTTGTAATTGAACACGAGTTTGCACGATTAAGTAAGTGACGTCACTAAATTGATCAGTCATTTATTTATTACATAGGGGGACAGATAATACCTATTTAAATTTTAGTTAGTAGTTTTGAGTTGAAGTGTTAAGTCCAATCTATTAGTGTGAATATATGAACTTTTATTACTTTCAAAGATACATATAGTAATATTTATCAGTAAATAGGGCTGTCAGTTGGATTACCATAAATTTGTATATTAACATTTCAAATCTGATAAATTTACATAAACCGATATATTGCCATATCAAATGAAGTGACGTCACGAACATCATATAATCATCGTCTAATTCATGCTAAAATACCTTTTGTGGCCATTAATTTGTGTGAGTGGATGCCTGTCTTTACGATTTTTCAACAATGAGAAGTGTGGGAGCTTTTGGCAGTACTTGTCCAATGATTTTTGTTAATGGAAAACGCATTCGACCATATTTTTAAATTACCACATTAAAGGTAATGAATATGGCGGATAAAATATCTCGAAGAAAACTTAAAACACGGAACTTTTTCGACATTATTGAAACCTACATGTTCTAGAATATATATTTTCAGGTAATATATTTGATTGATTTAAAAAGTCACAAATTTTGGATGAAAATTGATGATATTTAATGACGCATAATTACTTCTTAGCTGTTAGTGACCAGATTCTTTTATTTTAATAAGGGAGGTATGAAATATTGGTGTTAGGCTTGCTTTATATAGAATTGCTATGTTCACATCAGTTTAGTTTTCATTTCCTTCTGTTAAAAAGAAAAAGAAACCATGAATTTGGTACAAAAAAAAACTTTCTTTTATTGAAAAATAACATTAAAAAAAATGTTTACAAATACAAAAACAATCATAAAGCTTCCATTAAATTAGTTCAGAAATAGAGAAAGTGAATTCACAAGGGACCTAACATTACATATTACATTTAAATTATCCGTCGTTTGTAGGTGCTTTTTACTTAGTTTCTTATGTTCAAAAACATTTTCTCTGCTTGTTCGATAAAATCATTTATAGAAAAAAAGCCTGGAAGAAACAAACAAATAACAAACACCCCTTTTATTCAACAACAACAAAACAAACTCTAAAGAAGAACTTTTATCTTTTATGTTTCAAATAAATTTCTTTATTAAAATATTACGTTTGCTAGTGATACATTCTGTTCGGGGTACGATACTGCCTAAAGTAGACAATATAAACTTTCTTCTCATTAAAGTCCGTATAGATGTCTATTTCATTTGTACGTAGATGAATTTTTTTGACAAAGATTCTCGGAATTGTTAGGAGAGAAAATAAAATTTCGATTAAAATAATAAATTATATCCAATTTGTTGCTTGTATGTAATTTTTGTTGCCATATCTTCTATGTAGAATCAATGGACCACGAAATATGAATTTACAATTTATTTGTTTACCATAATAGAGAATATGCATGAACATTTTTTTAAATATTTATTTTCAGAATATGAAAATACTGTTAATACTGTAATAATATTTAAAAACGAAATTAAAATCCGACAAATATCAAAGAAGCTATAAGCTTTTAAAGATTATTATCTGTCTCTCTCTTGCAAAAATACTAAAAACGAAGTTTTACGTGTAATTTAAATGGTGAAAGTGTAATATGACGTCACATAACATAGCAAGAGGGCTATCACCCTCTTTGTCTAATCGGGAATTTCAATCATTCATATCTCGCTTATTTTTAAAGTTATTTAAAAAGTAATTTTACCTTGATATTTGTCAAGTAAACATGCTTCAATTCAAGTGAAAAAAAATTTTCATGCATGTTCCCTATTGTGTTGAGTTAAAATGGAGTTCAAAACAATTACAGATTACAAAGTACTTTTATAATGAATATTTTATTATCATAAAAGGATAACAAAAGTGTATGTAATTATCTGCTTCTATAGATGGGTCAACTGATTATTCGAATTCAGTAAGGTAAAAACGCACGCACCCTCCTTTCAGATATATAGTCTTGCAAAATGTACACGTAAAATATTTTAATTTGAATATGCAACCCTTTAATATTTCACTCCATTCTTGATTTCTATGTTGTAGAAGGGTAGGAGTTTGTGTATCAGAAACTATTTCTCTAGGACAACGCTGTGAGTATAAAAAACAACATCAAAACAACTTAAAATAACAACTAACTGAGTTAATTGCTTCAATACCCGGTATATACTGACTTAATGAAAAAAAAGTTTGAAATAAAAGTTGTTTATTTTTAAAAAGCCAACAATTTTTTTTTTAATTTTTGTTCTTCTCTTACAGTTTTAAAGATGAACAGTTTCACCCATTTTTCCCAAACATTATCCGATTTGGCCATTCACAAACTTGACCTTTCTTTCAGCTCTAGAACACACATACAAAATTCCAGCTCGATATCTCTTTTGTTTAAAGACGGGCGGGCGGACGGCCAATTTTGCGGAAATGGACTCATTAGGTCATTTTGTGAACAGCTATACCCACTTTTTTTTTCTGCGACCAATATTTTCATCTGTTACAAAGTCGGGGCTAAACTTAATAGACTGGTATATATTATATACCGGGTATAAAAATCCGATACAAAAATATACGAAAGCTTATGTTATAAATAGCCAAATTGTAACCAATATAATCAATGAACCTGTTGCCCTGAAGAGTCAAATATAAAAGGTATAATATATACATATATATATATATATATATATATATATATATATATATATATATATATATATATATATATATATATATATATATATATATATATATATATATATATATATAATACTTTTTATACAAAATATTAAGACAAAATATATATAGAATAATAAAACAATTTTTATTTACTATATATGTAAGTTATTGTGAAGGAAAAATTGTGCCCAGGGATTAGAGCAAAACCTCAAATCAAGGAATATGAGCAAGATTCAATACATTTTTATAAATGTAGCTTCAAAAATCGATCAGCCATTTTTCCATCATACTATTGATTGTTTTACAATTTATACATTCAAATCTCTTGGTTTTGAGGGATCACACTGGTACAGTTATAACTCCAAAATGAGTCTCCATAACTACGCCGTTGTTTTGTTAAACGTAGTAATTTTCATTCACAAGAAGAAACTTTACTACTTCAAGTGCATACTTACCATGAAACGTTAAAATTCCCATGCAAGCTAGTTATATCGGCGAGAAAAATATTTATCTTAGTTTTATTCTTAGTCGATTCATTTTATGCAGACAGATTTCATTAAAATGTTATTCTGTTTGTTTTTTTTCTTAAGTAGAATAAACTCTCCGTCATTATTATTATGATTATTATTATTATTATGCCAAGGATACTTAAGTTTAATTAATGACTTAAATACCATTATTGATTCTTTTTATTACTATCAAGAACGTTAAATAAAGCCATTAATACACTATATCTTTCTTCGAATGTAGTTCAAACTTAAAAACATCCCATGCTCTTAAACATAAATTAATCTGTTTTTTATGAATATAACACTTGGTAGAAAATTCTAAGATTTTATAATGTGTGACATATTGACATTGCATATAAAAGTTTAGAAAATAAAAATGTACGATGTCTTTAGCATCTGCTGTTCATGTTTTAATAATTCATAAAATACGTGTTTATGGTGAAATATAACAATAAATTTTATTGGTTGAATTTTATCTTTGTCAGGCATGCCATGTCTGACGTTTTTGTAGTTGATACAAGGATTGTGTATTATCGTCAGTCAACAACTGGTATACTTTGATCATTTTACTCAATTTGTGTTCGACCCATTAGGTTTTCGAAAAAAACTTTTGAACAAAAGTTTAGCAAAAATTACCACTTTACGTCTACATCGAATTATACCGATTTGAAATAAAATATTCGGCTATAGAAAATTAGGTCAGAAAATTGATGATGTTTTGGAAAAAGTATACCATGTACAAATTAATATTTACCCCTCCATATTATACACATTTTCACCCAACTTGAGAAAAATGATTAAACGTTGCCTGTCGATACAAATGTTCTCTCAAGGTCAATTATATAAAGTGTTGTCTGTGCTGGATTGCAGTGATACGTCGATAAAATCGCTTGGCCCAAATATCTCGAAAACTGGTAGGTCTATCGCAAGTATTGCCGGCTCTTTTTTTGTGGAAATTCATGCCTACGAATATATGAAAACGATGTAAATTTTAATACATTATGTCCAAATTTGTTCTATTTACAGGTTTATATCTGAAATGTATCGACTATTGGATTCTAAACTTTCTAGGCATGATTCAACTAATTTTCTAGGCATGAACACCACCCCTTGTTCCGTAAACACGTGTAGAATTACTTATTTATGTTTTGCGATGGTACCGTCAAAAAATTTATAAATACTACTCGCAATTACAGACATCAGCACTCAAATCGGCTATGCGAGATTTACTATGTGAAAAAATACAACTAAATACTACTTTGAATGGTTAGAGAAAAATAGTTTATTTTTAAATTAACTATTAAACTATAGTTATAATTGTGAATTTTTAAGTTAATTATAGTTTAACTAGGTTAAATTCCGTAATTTATCATTTATAATAATTCTAAAAATAATTGGTTTCGAATAATTTATAATAACTATAATTTTATAACTTTATAACGACATAATTAAAAGTTTTCGTAGACCCGGATGACTTCCAGTTCAAACATCAAATGCCAGCACCAGCTTTTATTTGATAAAGTATAATTTAAAAGAAAAATCCAATTAAAATCGATCGATAATTCAATTAGAAATCGAGCATTAACATTTATAAATACATTTCGTGTCTTTGATATAAAGAAAAATAAATAAATAAAATTTGTGTATTAAATATCATTTCATTTCACAATTTTCTTGTTATCTCAATTTCTTTTACTCTTCTTCTTGTTGCTATTGATGCAACACACTTGGTAACTTTATTGACTTTTAATAAAATACGAATCATTTATTGAATGTATGATGTAATATATAACTTTTTAACAAACAAAAAATTACCGACTTCCGAAAATTGTATTTTCAATGAAGCATTCGTTAGCTTAATTCGATGAAGAAGTACGTCAGTGTAAGTTTTAGATAGAAGTTTAAGGCTCGATTTGTTGCGCCGACTCCAAAAAATTTCATATCATCTTAACTCAAATTTTAAGAATCTGTGTAAAATTAATTGACATATTATTTTCATTGTTTACAACTTCTAAAACACCCTACTGTTTACGAATTATGGATTTTTTTGCATGTAACTTTGGCACAGTATACTAAGCAAACTAATTGACGAACCGTCAATTAGTCAATTAGTATCAATATTTCGGGAGTATTTTCATGCTTTTGACCAACTTTTGATTAACACATATTTACCAAATTGTAATGTATTTATGAAAATCTCGGAAAACTTTTTGGTTTGGGGTATTTATTTGATTTTGACATGAGGCTATATATAATATGTTAAACGAATGTTATAAATTACATACTTGTGGTATATTTGTTATACAAGGGAAAATATTGGAATAGCTTCTGCAAATTACCATATTTTCCACAAATTTTATTTAAAGAAATTTAATATAGACCCGCGGTAATCCGACAATCACTTTGCATGGCTGTGCCGTATGATCGAATTTGTTGGACTATTGAGCAGAGGTGGGCGCAGACGGTTCGCCGGAGTCGAACGGACTCTCCATAAGCTGGGTGAGAGTAAGTAAAAAAGGTATGTTTTGAAGTAAGACAGAACGATGTTTCGATTATTGCCCAATAATTTATTCAATCAATTTAGAATTAGTTTTATAAAATATTTATTGTTAAAAAAATATATTTTACAATATGGAGAGATACACCAAAAAACATAATAATAATAATAACAATAATAACAACAATAATAATAACAATAATGATGATAGCAATAACAATAATTACAACAACAACAACAACTATATGCATTCCCCCTTTATGTAAAATTTAACCATTTAAAAATTAGTAACAAATTACCAAACCTTCCCCCCACCCAGCTTTCATTGGCATTTTTTTTGTATCCAGTGTCATCAAATTCCCATGACACTATATCCCCTACTAAGAAAAAATAATTAAATCAAGTAAATAATTTATTAATTAAATTAAATACTGATATGAAAAAATTAACTCGTCAACCAGGAATCGAACCTCGGGCCTCTGGATATCTAGTCCAGTGTGCTATCCATTACACCAAAGACGATTGTGTGTAACGGCCAATTTCTTCATATTATTCCAATTTTTTAATATATATATTTTTTATATATTTATTAGACAGTACTGAACTTCTGTTGAAGTGAAATTTTTATTTAAATAAAAATTTCATCAATTGTATGTTGACACGAAAGTATACACAAATAAACAAATATTAAAGTAAATAATTGTTTATTAGTTCTCCGATATGAATAGTTTAGGCAAATTATTCGGAATTTCCTAAAATCTAATTCTAACATCTAAACTAAAGCTAAATCATCAAAAAATTTACAAGCGGTAAATCACTAGCCCCAAATTACCAGCCCCAAATTACCAGCCCAAAATTCCAGAGTATGCATTCAATGTATTGTATGTATTGTATACTTTGAATAATAGTGACCATAAAAAATAGTTGGTATTATTATATTTTTTTCAGAAAATGTTTTAATTAAAAAAATAAAATAATAATAATTGATAGGTACCCTATATTTACCCTATCTAACTTCCTACTCACTCACTCAGAGCTCAGTGCAGTCGAGGTCTGCCCACCTATGCTATAGAGTACTGCCAAAGACCTCTTGTAGTCCCTCTAGGGGGCCAGATTACCGCGGGTCAACTGTATATGCTATTTACATATAATACCACTAATAATAACCATACGAATATGTTACCATGGTAACTCAATTTGATATTCATTATGATTCCTTCCTCTAAGAAAGTTCGCTTAGTATACATAGCTCCTACGCGACGAATTTTTTTGTTTGAAATCAGTTAAAAACTACACATGTATACTCGCGCTGTTTTTTTTTCTTCAATTTTTTCTGTAGTCAATAACACCATCTGTGTTCATAGTTGAGATGATAAAAGATGATGTTTCAATTAGTTTGAGTAATCATAAGTGAAACATTTTCCATATTTTTTTGCAAGTATGGAAAACAGTATATTTAGTCTATGCAATATAAAAAATTGAAAATTTTTTCTTTAATTCTTGAAACTTACATATCAATCCAAAACCGTAAAAGATTGAATTGTAATATTTAAACGTGCGTCGATTTTAGCTTATTGATAAATATCGTTGGTTAATTCGGAAATTAAAAACTGCTTTACTAATAGTCCAAGCGGGGACCGTAAGAAGATGTAAGAATTCATTTATTTGCCTAGGCAACCCTGCGAGTGTACCTGATCCCATTGCCGGACTATCATAAAATATTTTATCCCACATAACTCTTTTTAAATAATAATTACGAGGGAAACGCATCAATACTTGTTTTAATAATATCCGGCAACTTTTGTATGAAACACTTTTTATATCTATTATAGTTTAATATTAATCAACAAATTGGAACAGTAACATTTTAAATTTATATTTTTATGAGTATTTTTGTGCTTTTATGTTTTGTTCGGGTTTTATATGTTAATACGTTTGTATTTTTATGGATGCTTTGCGCATGCTCAATAGCCCTCCTCGAAGAATATATTATACGATTAAAGTATTTATAAAAGAATTTCTTATGCGATAAACTTTTTTTCAAAATTACTTTATAAAATTTATTGTACAAACGGCGTCAAAAGTCGAGCTATCATTTCAGCTATTTTATAATTGATTTGTACCTTATTTATTCTGGTTTCGAAACAACGCTCCGGATAAAAGTTGGTCATCATAACTATACGAACAACTTTTATTCGTAACCTTTTTTCGAAATCCGAATAAGGCACAAATAAATTATAAAATTTTGAAATGATAACTCCACTTTTGATGCCATTGGTACATTATGATATGAGTTTTCTTTAAGGAATGTTAAAATATAAAAATTGTGTATTTTATAAAGTTTTATTTAATTGTTGATTTGACTATACTCAAACGACAGCCGGACTTTATTAAAAGCGTGTGCTTTTAGCCTTTTTGAAAATATTCAAAGTATTTAGCTCGTTAATTTCAAAAATAATTTAAATTATATTCTTAATTAATTACAATTATAAACAACAAATAAAATGTTTAAAATTTATCTTTTCGTTGCTCTTATTTAACTCAAACTAAATGAGTTAAAGTGAATATTTATTTGTATTTTATACATGTCCAACCCAAATGATGATAAATAATTAACATTCATAAAATGAATCTGATAAGAAATTGCAGCAGCCGTGTACCCATTTAATATAAAATTAACAACTTTGTGTACACATTATGAATTTTAAATATTTATTCTTTAGTTAAGTTGATGAGTATTTTTTTGTTTATATGTACAGGATGACCCAAGTGATATATATCTTCCATTTTCTTTTTACAAACGACACCAAATTTAAGAAAATAAACAAACACGTATTAAATTATTTTTATTCCAGTTATTTTCAGAGATTTTCTCCTTTAGATAGATAGGTAGATACATCTTGGGATCTAAAAAGTATTTCGACCTTATGAGCCATTGTGCTTCCCCTTCTACTGCAATAGCCAGGAACTTGCTTATCAGGTCTTCCTGAGATTTACCCCTTGAAGGGTGTTTACTAAATCGCTGGAAATAAACTAAAAATAATTAAAACTATTAAAACTTTTACGTAAGCAATCAGAAAAGCATTTTGAGAATAAGTAGTTGATATTTGTTTATTTCTTGTAGTTATTTCGACCAGTTGATATTTGTTTTAAACTTACCTCAATTACAACATTATAAAAATTAGTATTATTGTTTGAACTATTTTGGCCTGGTGTTTCTCTTAAACTGTACCTAAAAAACGCCGAGAATCATTGACATCAATCTCTTCACACACGTTGGAAACGTGAAAACTAGTACATAATTTTGTGCCTTTAGAAATACTTTTTTTTTCTAAAAACATCCAATTGTACTTCTTGAAATCCGCTCATAAATTTGTTTACCGACATTGTATGTAATTATTCCTTTATCGTTAAAATTAAAGTTGGCATTTGACATATCTATCCGTATGTTTACTAGTTTTCACAGAATCAAAATTTAAATTAAAGCATGAGAGGGCGCAGAGGTCGCCCGCCAAAAATACTTTACTAGCGTATAAGAATCTATGGGTGTAAGTCATTGGCAGCATTTATTTTAAATGTTTTTAAATGAAAAGAATGCATGTAAAATTGTAATTAAGTAGAATGCATATCTTAAAATTATGCATGCTGTTGTTTATTATATCAGATTACAAATTGGGTATGTTTAAATTAATGAATACTAATGAGAAAGAAATTTATCTTAAATATATATGAGAGCACTTATTAACTTTTAACATGCATATTCATTTTGGAATTATTGTGAGAGGCCATTGAATGTTTTACCTGTTCATTTTTATAACAAGTGAAAATAACAACTAACTGAGTTAATTGCTTAAATACCCGGTATATTATGAATTTATGTAAAAAAGTTTATAACAAGAGTTGTTTTTTTTTGAAGAAAGGATCATTTTTTGTCTTTACATTATTGTTCTATCTTTTATGGTTTCAAAGATGGGCATTTTTTCCCATTTTGTACTCTGACATGGTCCGATTTTGTCCATTTAATTTTGAACTTGACCATACTTTTTTTTGCTCTAGAACACAAATACAAAATTTCAGCTCGTTATCTGTTTTCGTTTTGGAGCTATCGTGTTCATAGACGGACGGACATACGGACATGCGGAAATGGCGTAATTAGGCCATTTTATGAACACCTATGCAAAACATTCTTGCCTACGATTAATATTTTCAAGCGTTACAAAGTCGGGACTAAACTTAATATACCTTGTATATTTACATATACCGGGTATAAGAAGAGATAACATAAATCAAATGGTAAAGTGTTTTCAGTGGTTTTATTTCCTGATTTTTGCATAAATTTTAGTTCTAGAATTCTAAATAAATGTTTTTTGATGCAAAATTTCCTTATTAATTTGTCTTCTAAAGCAGAATTTCCAAACGACCGTTTTTTGTCGGCCAATTTTATAAGTGGTGTCGAGATACGAAATGAGACGATAATAGCATGTCTCTTGTAGTGTATTGACTAGAATAAGTTCAATTAAAACAATCAATACTACAGAAAAAATTTAACCATGACCTCTCAAAATGATTTGCTGCTTTTTGATGAGTACATTTTTACAGAAATTTGACAGAGAGTGCTATTGTCTGTCTCTCACACCCATCCTAGATGTGTATCCACCCATCCCAAATTAAGTAAACGCTAGTTACTTCCGTTGCTATAATATAACCGAAAGGCAACTCACACTAACAATGGATAAAAATAGACGCTAGTTTACAAAAACAATTTTGAAAATCTTGTAATTAAACTACCAACCCAAGTGGCCGAGCGGTCTAAGGCTTTATGTCTACGCAGTATGCCTACTTGTAAACTAGGAGGTTATGGGTTTGAATCCCGAAATCGGCAGTTTGTCAATTATTAAGAAAAAAAATGCGGTTAATTAACTAAACTGTCGGCGTATGGACAAGAACGAAGTTACCGGCTATGCTTGAGAAGTTTTTCTGTAGTTTTCCTCACGAACTCCAGATAAATATCGGCATAGTTCCTATCAAAGTCGGCTGCAGCCGCATATCCTACCAATTCCTAGTCTATACACAAAAATTCCTTCCACTCCACTCACATCCTCACATCCTTAGGCATCACAATGGACCTTATGGTCGAAGTGTAGCTTATCCAGGACAAGCCTCCACAATCTATTTATCTATCTAATTTTTATCGTATCTGAAAAAACCTATTGTAAATGAATATTATTTTATCATTCTTGTAAACTTTATTTGGCCATGTGAAAATACTAACGAACATAAAAATTCTGCATAATATTAATTTATTTAATCTGAAACCATATACTTTTTTTATATATTTTAATCATGATTTTTAACGTCAATCCAATGTTGTAATACTTTATGATAATAAATAATGAAATTTACTATGTATAAAGTGATCTTTCAAGATCACTTAATCACTTTGTCATCATAATAATCATTTCTGATGATTGTATGCCCACGGCGATTGTATAACTAGCTAAACACACTACATATATGATATATCATTTAATATATATATATTTTATATTTATCGATGGAATAAATCATTTTATTTACTAAAACTCCGTTAAATAAAATGTATTTTAATTTTATAAAAACTGCAGCGGCTATTGGCCATTTCTTTTTAAAATGGTGCATTTAATTTTATTATAACAAACACGATATTGTACAGTTATAAGGGGTAAAGGTGGTAATGTAGGTCCCAAATAATACCAGTATAAGTTTTCAAGTTTTGAGGTTTCCCATTACGTTGTATTGTCTAAAGTATGAGGCTCATTAATCAAGTACAGGTAGGAGTTTTTTTATAGAAATTAACTGGTTTTCACAGAAAAATAGTCATTAAAACATCTGCACCCATTCATGTATAATTAGAGTTTACCTTACAACAAATTGAATATGCAATTATATTCAAAGACCCTTCCTTTCAGAGTTTAAAAAATTGGGGAAATATTAACGAATGTTGGTCACGCCACAACTATCATTCAAAATTGAATCAGAAAGCTTTAGTGGCGAAAAAGGCTTCTAGTTAGATAAAATTGTTCTTGGTATATTATGTGCGTTGAATGAATAGAATATATTGAACTAGATGCTGTTTCCCGTGACTTCATCCGCATTGGTACCAAAAAATACAAGTATAAGTTTTAAAGTTTTTAGGTTTCCCATTACGTTGTATTGTCTAAAGAATGAGGATCATTAATCAACTACAGGTAGGAGTTTTTTTATAGAAATTAACTGGTTTTCACAGAAAAATAGTCATTAAAACATCTGCACCCATTCATGTACAATTAGAGTTTACCTTACAACAAATTGAATTTGCAATTATATTCAAAGACCCTTCCTTTCAGAGTTTAAAAAATTGGGAAAATATTAACGAATGTTGGTCACGCCACAACTATCATTCAAAATGGAATCAGAAAGCTTTAGTGGGAAAAAATGCTTCTAGTTAGATAAAATTGTTCTTGGTATATTATGTGCGTTGAATGAACAGAATATATTGAACTAGCTGTTTCTCGCGACTTCGTCCGCATTTATATGAAAGCTAAATATATATGTATACGATATATATATATATATATATATATATATATTTTTCAAGTTATCAGACCCATATTGCGAAAATTCCAAACTGTATGAATTGAGAAGGCAAAATTTTGAAATGTGTTGGTCGGACGTTAAAATGAACCTGATTTTCGTACTGTTTGGGTCAAAATTAGCCTAAAAATGATTATTATTAAAATTGAGAAGACAAATTTTATTCACTTTTTTCACATTTTTTCCAAGGGGTACCCCTTAAAAAAATCCCTAAAATTGGAGGAAAATTTTATATCCCCGATTTTTGATAAGGTTTAGAGCTAATTTGGACATAGCGAAAACGATAGCGTTGGTTTAAATATGACACGATTAACGGTTTTCAAGGTATCAAATCCATAATGCTAAAAATCCAAACTGTATGAACTGAGAAGGATATGCGGCTGCAGCCGACTCTTATATGAACCATGCCGATATTAATCTGGAGTTCGTGAAGGAAACTGCAGAAAACCTTCTCAAGCACAGCCGGTTACTTCGTTCTTGTCCATACGCCGACAGTTTAGTCAATTAACCTTCCCTGTATTTTTTTATAATTGACAAACTGCCGATGTCGGGATTCGAACCCATAACCTTCCAGTTTTTTTTTTACTGCGCAGACATAACACCTTAGGCCACTCTCGACTACTTGGGGTACATATATATATATATATATATATATATACTATAGAGTCTCCTCACTAATCCGGCACGCAAAATATAACCGTATATTCGTGAAGAGGTAGTAAACAAACAGAGTTATTTTCACATTTATATAGTAGTATGAATGGGGTCTCATATTATCCACATGGCTCATTTTACCACTCTTACCTGTATTATTGAGAAAGTTAAATTATTCAAGAATATTGTTATTAGATATACATATACGGAAGTTATTAGATGTAGGAGGATTTATCTCAACGAGTTTTTTTAATTAGTTTGTGTCATTTTAAAGTAATAAAGTTATCTATCATTCTAATAAAACCAGTTTGTTGCATGTAGGTAAGTCATTTGATTGCAGTTTAAATATTAGATGTATTTTAATATCTATCTATGCAATAAATCTTCAAGTATTAGTGGAATTTAGCCCTTACCTGCTTGACGGTACTTCAAAGTAGCTTGTTTATTACAATTAATTGCCCCAGTAAGATTATCTAATAAAATTTAACCAAATGACATCCGATTGCAAGCAATACAATATGTTATTAAAAAATAATTTAATTTATTTTATTGGTTCAAGCTACTTATAATAAAATTTAAGTTATCTTTAAGAAAATTAACGTCGATTGAACCTTGCAGGATCGTAAGGGAGTATAATCCTCATTTACGGAAACCATTTGGGAACAACCAACCCCTGCTGCATTTTTTTTACAGCGTTACATATTTATGTTTCTTTGATAACTCTCAAATCATTTAGTCTATTGAAAAAGTTGTTTGGAGCAATAGGGAATATGCATGAAAATTTTTTTTCACTTGAATTGAAGCATGTTTACTTGACAAATATCAAGGTAAAATTACTTTTTAAATAACTTTAAAAATAAGCGAGATATGAATGATTGAAATTCCCGATTAGACAAAGAGGGTGATAGCTCTCTTGATATGTTATGTGACGTCATATTACACTTTCACCATGTAAAATACACGTATAACTCCGTTTTTAGTATTTTTGCAAGAAAGAGGCAGATAATAATCTTTAAAAGCTTATAGCTTCCTTGATAT
The DNA here is from genome assembly GCA_963920215.1 of Nineta flava. Lineage (NCBI taxonomy): Eukaryota > Metazoa > Arthropoda > Insecta > Neuroptera > Chrysopidae > Nineta > Nineta flava. The sequence goes on from OY986044.1 coordinate 53,742,334, forward strand.
TTGTTGGATTTTAATTTCGTTTTTAAATATTATTAGAGTATTAACAGTATTTTCATATTCTGAAAATAAATCTGAAAAAAAATGTTCATGCTTATTCCCTATTTTATAGTAAATATAAATAAATCCTCACATATTTGTTTGAAAAATCGTCTCAAATCGTCTCAAATCGTCAATAGTTTAGGCAGAAATAGCGAAAAATAGAGAGAATGTGGCATTACAAAATGATCTAACTATTTTAATCTAATGGAAATTAAATTTGATATGTGAAGGCTATCTGAATTTTAAAGCCAAGTTCAGTAATGGGCAATGTCGATCAAGGGGAGAAGGCAGTCTAGATGGAAGAGGAAACATAAATTCTTAAAAGTATCTCTTAATAAATAAAACGAACATTTATCAGTATTAAAGTTGTAGTAAATACATTTTACTACATCTTTAATTTGAAAGTCACTATAATTTCTTCGACATAGCTCCGACGTTCATTTTTTACTAACAACTGTAACATTTGATTTTTGTGTTTGCCACGTTGTCGAATCAGGTTCTCACAGGGCTGCCTAGACAAGTGATTAAAGTCACCATATGTAGTTTCTTTTCCGCAAGTTTCATCCTCTATAAAATCGGTCTATTAAACTATTTTTTAATGTTGTCGCTCACACGATTATTATTATTACAAAATTTCAAACTTACAATTCATTGACTATAAAATTTTAACATATGTCTACTTTATTTCAATTGAAAATAATCAAAAATGATAAATTACCATACAATCGCATATTTAACACTTGATATCTGCTCATAAATGTCCAATCAAACCTCAATTGATAGGCAGGCAGCACAAGTGGAAGAATCTTTTTATATTTTTTTTGTATTTTAACCGTCGTAATAATTTTATTTGATTAATTTTATTTTCTTAAATATGAAGTACATGCGAATAATAAACATCACTTTACATTTCATTAACGTTAATAAAATATTATTACGCTACCTAGTGGTGTTCCAACAACTTTGCTGCGCTTTGCTGTTGTATTCATAACCAAACGTTTGTTCTTCATAAAGTTGATGATGTATTAAACAACATGGTGTATTTTAATATACAAAAGGTTTCGAAAAATTAAAAGTAAAATAAATGTAAGATCTTTTAAAAAATATATATTGTTTGTCTTTCTATATTTAATTAGTGATTTAATTTGTGGATAAATTTTTTGTTTACGTATTTAAAAAATTTTTTTTTTTTTCAGAATTAACTTTGAAAAACTTGGGAAATTTATGATGGAAAGACTCTGCACAGAACAAAGAACCAAATTTTATTTTGAAAGTCAGCATTCGATTATTCAGATACAAAGATCATATCGAAATTCCTTTCATGTTCCGACAATTTACCGATTGGTTCAGAGTACAACATGGGGCTGTCTGTAATCTTCGGCGTACTGGAAGACCTCGTGCAGTTCGAAATGATATGAACATTGCTCGGGTGCAAGCAAGTATTGAGAAAAACCCCGAAACTTGCACCAGGCGACGTTCTCAGCAGTTTGTGATGCCTAGACGGTCTTTGCAAAGAATTTTACATACGTTACACCTTCTCCCATATAAGATTCAATTGGTTCACGAGTTAAAACCAAATGATGCACAAATACGCATTCATTAAATAAATTATAACGTAGCTTATGCGCCATCCTATATAAAACTATGAAGTTTTATTTAATAGAAACTCCATAAAATATAGGATACTTAGAAGTATAGATTGTCGCTAGTCCGAAGTAGCTAGGTAGACTAGTGAATTTTCTAAGAAAAATTAAGCACCCAAGCAATATTCATTTCAAACTGCACGAGGTCTTCCAGCACGCGGAATATTAAAGACAGCCCCGAAACGCTGTGTTGCCGAAAACGCTGAGCGAATCGGTAAATTGTCGGAACATGAAAGAAATTTCGATATGATTTTTGTGTCTGAATAATCAAATTCTAACTTTCAAAATAAAATTAAACAACTTGGATTCTTTGTTCCGTGTCCATCATAAATTTCCCAAGTTTTTCAAAGTTAATTCTGAAAAAAAAATACGTAAACAAAAAATTTATTCACTAATCAAATCATAACGTTAATTTTGCGCCACCCTATATAATAGTAAAAAAATAGTAATACAAGAATCCGTATTACCGATAAAGAAGCGAATTAAACGAACCACATCGATTTATTTACTTTTCGTTTTTTTTATGCTACTACGCTACAGAAGGTCTTGATACATGAGGGTTTCATGAACATTTCGATTTTGATTTTTAGATCAATTAAAACGTATGGATATTACTATCAATGACTATCAACCTCACTTAGTAATGTACAACTCAGTAATGTAATGAGTCAAACTCACTTTTTTTTAGTCAATTTTTCAAGACTTATAAAATCTCAATAAAAATAAATTAGTCAGTTTTAATATTAATTTACGACAAAAATCATTGATTTTATCTTAAATTTTATAGAATTGTATTAACTTACTTTAAAAAACAAATAAACAAATGAAATCTACCTTCAATATTTTATAAATTATTTGTACTGTATATACATTACTAAATTCTTCAATTTTAATTATTCACACATAGTGAATGAAGCTGCCTGATTGTATTATGAAGGTACTTGTGACGATGGTTTTGTATGTTAAAGACATTTTCAAGTCTTCAAATGATATATGAAATAAATACATTAATAATGTTGAATAGAATCGAAAATCATGTCTAGAGGGCATTCAACTTACAAAATGGACGTATTTAAACTATAAATAAACTAAGTTTATCCTTTTTGTATAAAGTTTTAATTAAAATTGTGTGAATGGAATTTACATTTCCCAGCGCTTCCATCAAATAAAATTTACATTTCACAGCGCCTCCTTTTAAGAATTCTTAATAAATACTGAACTCAATTGTATAAGATGAATGAAAGGCATTAATATATATTGATAGAATGCCAAACTGATTTTTTTAATGATTTTTCTACTCCGATTTTTCTAGTAGTGCTCTGGAAGCTCTTCACTATGACACCAGAATCAATATCCTAATACAGCGGTGATCACGTCACAGGGAAACATATTTAGCGTGATAACATATTAAACGCATTATTATTCTCGAAGTTATTAAGGGTTGAAATCTGACGATATTTTGTCACACAAAAGATTCGACCACCAAAGACTTTATTTTTCAACCTATTTTTCATGTCAAAAATAGGTTGCCACAAAACTTTCTAAAACAATTATCATTGTCAATGAAATTTATTTAGTTTTTTTCATAGGCATTTTTATACCCATTGTTCTATCTTTATATCTTAGATTCGTAATATACTGACTTTTCAGCACTCCCATCATTTGATATATTAATATTAAACAATAAAATAAACTTCCCATACCGTCCACCATTTCTACACACACACAAAAAAGAAATAAAATTTGCCAACGCTTCCACACACCATAATAAAACTGACATTTTTATTATAACACTTTTAGATGATAACAAATTGTATTTGCAAACAACAACCTCTCTTTTATGAAATATTACGTGCATGTAACAACCCATTCACTGTTTTGTGTACGTACGTGAACAGTTAGTTACAATACAAGAACAATGTAGTAATGTCGTCTTGTTTTTTAAACACAACAACACCATATACATTTATACATAATAAAGTCGCGTAATAAATTCATTATGATGCATATCTGTTTTAAGGATAATATGATTATTAACGTGTGTACTCGAAATATCAACTACATACTACATGTTATAAAAGATACTATACATTATTATAATTTTAGTAAGGTAGTGAAATATTTTATCATGCAAATTAAACTGTGTTACATTTTTTTAAAATACTTATCAAATATAAAGGTTATTAAAATAATCAAAGATAACTCTTAGTTCACAGTACAGCACGGTTTTTTTTAATGATTAGTAACAGGTTATATTTTTTTCAGTAGCTTCCTTTCGACGAGACTCGCGAAAATTCTCGATGATAGTGACTAACGATGCGCGTAAGAGAGTAACTTGTTGGTTTTACGATAGCATAAGTTTGATCAGTAAGATTTAATTTGTTAGTTAAATTGAGAGATAATGTAATAAAGACTTCAAAAAAACTTGTGTACTACAAAATGGATAGTAGGCAGGTTCATCACTCCCCAACATCTTCAAATAACGGGGTATACATAGTTATTACTTGCCGCTACTTAAATAACCGTTACTTGGTGCGATTGAGTGTATTCACGATAAAAACAATATTAGTATTCTTTCATGAACTAAAGGTTGAAGAAATGAGACCTACAATATGTATAAACGTAGTGTGTCATTGAAATAAAAAAACATTTTTCTAATCTATAGATGCAAATTTTACATTGACAGGTTCAGAGGGTAGGACTTGAACCACTGAATTTGTAGCACAAGGTGGCCATCAAATTATACGTACCATTATTAATTAACAGCATAAAAATCAGCTTGTTACTAATAACTATGTATACCCCGTTATTTGAACATGTTGGGGGTGGGTAATCTGCTTGTCACACCATCCATTTTGTAGGACACAAGTTTTTTTTGAAGTCTTTACTACATTATCTCTCAACAATTTAACTAACAAATTAACTCTCACTGATCAAACTTTTGCTATCGTCAAACAAACAAAAGTACTCTCTTACGCGCTTCGCTAGTCACTATCATTAGAATTTTCGCGAGAGAAAAGTTGGGCGTCTTTTCGAAAGGAAGCCACCGATAAAAATTTAGCCTGTTACTAATCATTAAAAAAAACCATGCTGTACTGTGAACTATCTAGGTTTTTTGAAATTAAATTTAAAATTTTTCAATTCCTAGAACAATTATTTGTATTTTAGAAATACGTATTTCGACTACAAGGTAGTCTTCATCAGTATGCATTAGCTAATCGTAACTATCTCTGGGATATAGAATCAGCGATATGTTGCTGGTTGCTAATTTGGTGCGTGTCCCACTTTGGTGCGAAAAGTAAACTTTTATTTGTTTATTTAACAAACTTTTCAAATGTTTCAATAGTGTAATCAAATAGCGATAGATCCTGACCTTAACGTATAATCCTCTCTCCAACACAGATATCATAAACATAACGAAGATGATCTAAAGATGACCTTAATATTACAGATGTTCAAGCAAACATTCCATTTCTTTTATAATCCATCAAACAATATAAGTAAGATGAAATTGTCACTTGTGCAAATAATAATTATAATAAAACACCTTAAAAATGTATTCATAAAATAAATGTGATACCTCTGTACGTTTTCATATTTTAAAATTAGTAATAGCCCAATTAAATTAGACGAATAAAGGGTCAGCTTCGGAATGAAAGTAAGCAAGCTAAATTTTAGTATATACCGTTATTTTGACATTATAAAGACAAAATGTCTTATACAATATTGTGTCTGCGAATCAAGATATTAAGGATGTATGAGCACTGAAGCTTCAACAAGATTTAGGCTTGATTTTTTGTTTACATGTAGTAGAAAGCCATATAAATCATATATAAAAGTTTCGGGGGTCTTGAATTAATTATTTAATGTTCCAATTCGAGTTTTAATGCATTGCTTTTATGGAGAAACCCATCTTTTTACACATATTTTGACATATTTTGATAATTTTCACTTGGAATAAAATAAGACGAATAAAAAAAAAACTACGCAATAGAAAATAGAAATATTTATAAGAGATTGATCCAATAAAATTCCGGTATGACGGGCCTGAAAAAAAATATATTGAAGAAAACAACTGATATTTCCGGTAAATTTTATTTCTATCGGCGGTAGCTTAATAACCCGAAATCTCACGTTTTTTTCTTAAATATCTTTTTTGTTAGGCTCAATATGACGGGCCTAAATTAAATTTTAATTTTAACTTACGACAAAAAATAATAAACATTATTGTGGACTTTTGATGAATGTACTATATATGATTTTGAATAATTTTATAAATGGACTATATATACATCATCAGCGCTCGTACATCCTTAATAATAATTCAGAAGCTAATCAAAACGTATTTATTATTAATATATTCCATCCTTTTAAAAATAACATTTACATGCATATATGCATAATGTTTTACTATTATGTGTACACTTCTTATATGCACTATTCAATTCGTGAGAAATACTATCGAATATGAATTGATGATTTACTTGGAAATCTGCAGTCGTATGTAATGTAATCAAGTTCATTATTCTACCACACCTACTTCAGAGCGCAATAATCATAATAAACTAATTATTATTCATATAAATTTTTTTCAATCACGAATAATTTTAAAATGCATAGCATAAAAATTAACATATTATAAATTTCTTGTTAAAAAGTATCATCCATGGTATATTGAGTAAACATATGTACGTACACTTACGTCTAAGGCTATTGAATCAGTCTTTGCTTACAACAGTCTTATAGTTGAATAGTAGTACTTATATTATATGCATTTGATAATATTGTGTACTATATTTATTATATACAGGCTGTCAACGCAATGTTAGCCATTGAGATACGAAATTTACAACAGTATATAAATAGGTATAAGATAAGACAGACATACATATAAGATAAGTATAGGACAGTCATACATATTTTTGTAAATAACAAAGGAGACAGGTATCAAATACATTATTTCTGATTCTTAGAAATAGTAATAAAAATAGTAACAATATATGTGTATGTGTGTCTCTTTTTTTCCATACAAATAATGTGCCTTATACTCATATATAGACATATACGCTGTTGCAAATTTAGTATCCCAATGACTAGTCTTGACGATTTCAGCCTGTATAATATGTATAGATGTATGAATGATTTATTAACTTTGATAAAGGATACAAACGATAACAGCTAATTGTATTATGTGTACTATCTATTTTACTTCGGGGCCGGTTTATGCCGGTGAACAACAGAGACAACAGAGAGCTAGATTTTCACTAGGAGGATACGCTACTGTTTTTAAAACAGTGGTTTATGACAAACTGTCAGTGGCAAATATGGAGGAAATAGTGGTTTGCACTGAGCGATGGGTTAACCTCTGCCCGGACAGGCTGCGCTAAAATTTTCTCTGCTGAAATCTCCTTTGGTTCTCGAATGCGCAGAATCACTGGAGAGATTGACAAGGACGAAGGAGGTCACCTTGATGTGGGTATCACGACACTGTGAAGTTGAGGGCAACTGTTCTTAAAAAATGGGTAGAGAAGTTTATGAACAGAAAATGTGGAAATGGGGATTGCAGGCAAGCCAAAAAAGTGATGGCTGGATACAATGCTGCAAGATCAACCTGACTTATTTGCAAAAACCAGAAAGAGATAAACCTTCTGGTTGGGACTTGCTGGGCACTGCAGGTTTAAAAGGCATCAATCCCTCATAAGATTAGAGGACTGTGCGATCTATCTGGACTGTGACGAGGCGGATGCTACTTTCTTCTACCTCCTGGCAGAGCGCCCCTACAGGCCCCGAATGAGGTACCTAGCCTTCGGCTCAACAGAAATTTGGAAATCTGAGGTAAAACAACTACAGTGATGCTCTGTCCTGTCATTCACAAAAAGATGGATTGGATCGACAACGAACACAGGGTTAGAGGATTAGACACAGGGTTAGACGATCCAGATGTGTTAGAGAATAGAAGACGTTTAGACGATGGATGTCTTAGAAGTCGGAAAAAAGGTCCAGAATTACTGCCACATAAGAGAATTTTCAATTGTTTAGTGACCTCGCGTTCGCTTAGTTCATTTCAAACATAATAGATCATTATTTACCATAGTTAAAATCCTTTTATATACATATTTTGAAATGAACCTTACATAGTTTCTATATTTTAAAATGTTTCATAAATTTTAATTTGCATTCCATGGTAGTAAGCATGTTGGATTTTAATGTTTATTAAGCTTATAGCTAGCTGCAGCATACGTTGTTCATCGTTCATCTATATACCCAACCAGCAACAGCAAGCACTAAGTAACCGAAGAAGTATATAACAAATAAATTGTATTATATGTATGTATTTGTTTGTTACATACCAAAGTACTATTTAAGTAACATAACTACTACTACTTAGTTACTTTACAAACATAAAACATAAAACAAATGTTTAATTTTATGTCATGTTCGTACTGGATGGTATATAGTACACACATAATTAGAATTATTGAAACAATTTTTAAAAAACTAACAAATTTGTATGTTTACTTTGATGTATGTTTATTTTTCTGTATAGGGAACTTGAAGTAATCGGGGTCCGAAAATCGACATCAAATATTTACCATATCTCCACGTTCTGACGTCAACGTAGTCTATTTAACACTATTTAGACTTTGTTGAGGTGCCAATCGAAACGTACTAACGTCAATATGATCGCAAAGATATTTTATTGTATTCAGTCAAGAAACAAAGTAACGTTTAGAGGGAGAGAGAGACACCATGTTTAAAATAACTCTTTTTACACTTAAATATCTAATTTTAATAAACTATGCATGATATTCTTTTAAATTTCAGTCACATTTTTAAATTTCATGGTGAATGACTGATAATGGGGGGAGGGATTTGATGCACTGCGACCTATAAGATCTATTGTGATTCCCCATGCGGTGCCTAACGAGGCGTGGTCTCGTCTTAAAGCAACTCAGCTTTATAAGCTCTATCAGCTTCAGATGGAAGTACAGGATCTGGAATGGTTCTAGGGATTGTAGCTTCCCTGCACGTATCTGGTAGACTTCCAGACATTTTATCATTTTGTGTATGAGAACGTTACGGCCTGTTTTGAGGTGTTCCGGAGTTTCCTATATTTCTCCAAGAAACCTGTAATTGCCCTCATTTTCTAAGCCTATCTTCGTAAGGTGTCCCATGAGACTGTCGGAGAGGATCGCTATACCACGATTCCGATAGTTCCTATCTAGGTTAAACTGGGTGGTTCAATAGCCAGTATTTCGCCCTGAAATATGTTGGGGAGTTTAGATTCACAGTGTGTGACCCTATACCTTCCTCTGGTTCATACACACCTGCCCCGGTTACTTTGAGAGTCTTTGATCCATCAGTATACCATCTTATGGTATGTTCTTTGAGTGAGTATATCTCGGATTCACTGCTCCACTCACTGTTTTTCTATATCTCCGTGATGAATCGCTTCTCGAAGTTATATGTCTTCACCATACCATCCCTGGGTTAGTCCAAGAGAGAATCATAATCGGAAACGGATTCACGCTTTCTGTTTCCAATACATTTCCCTCTTCTTATATCCTCCTCTGAAGATAGGTCCATTCTGAAGATAGCCCCTTTCGTGGTTTCCCCAACCACCAAGGGATAGGTGGTTGAGGCTGGATAGGTGTGAGATCAAGAATGACCCCCATTGCCGTCGTGGGGCACGTTCTCATTGATCCAGTAATGTATAGGTAGCTGCTACACTTTGAAATTTCATGTTACAATTAACATATACAGTTAAGGATTAATAAAATCATACTTATCCGCACCTTAACGACACTCATTTTCTCACTTATATAGATTTCTTCCGTTGTACTTAGTTTAATAAATGTATACTAACGACATTTTTTCGATAATTTTTACAAGTTTTGAAATAGTAAAAGATCTCCTTATCAGCAATTTCAAATGAATTCAATTCTTTTGAATACAAATGTAATTTCATAAATTTTTTGTTGATATATTATGTTTATTGTAATCATGTTTTTCTTTACACAGAATTTCTAAGTTATATTTATTTATTATGTATTGTGTGTGAGTTGATGTATATTATATATATATATATATATATATATATAATATATATATATATATATATATATATATATATATATATATATATATATATATATATATATATATATATATATTACCTACCTAGGTAGTAAGTATATACCTATGTATTGTAAGGTATAGTACTTTTTAGTCATTTTATTTTTGAATAAATTTGCTACGCATTAATAACACTGAGTTTATTTATTTTAAATATACTTTGTTGATTTTATCTGATGATGTGATGAAATTTGTTGTTGTTTTTTCTTTAACTTGAGAAGTTGTGTATTTACGACTTTTGAGAAGCTCTGAGTTTCTTCTTAAGTGGATATAATGATTTTTTTTAATTGAAGTATATTTACATAATTTAAGGTAGATTTTATCTGAATTTTTATTTATTACCTTAAATTATTTTTAATTATATAAATTTTTCTTTTTTTATATATCTTTTACACGAAACATTTCGAGCAAATTTCATGCTTCCGACGGTGTGTTTATTGCTTAGACTAGGACTAAAAATTCGTAATTCACGTTCATGATATGGCTATGTAACTGAAAACGTTTCACAGGTTGGTAAAATAAAACGTTTCAGTACTTCAGGAATAAGGAATACATTTTTGAAAATATTGCTGCCATCAAATTAAAATTAAATGTTTGTTTGTCTGATTTATGTTCTCTTTGTGTTACAGCCCGAGGGACCAGGAAATCAAAATCATGCATTTCGATGTAAAGTTTTCAAAAAACCACGTCCATGCCATCTGTGTCATCAACCAATTTTACATCAAGGATCATGCTGCCGAGGTAAATATTCGAATTTTTTTCATCTTCTAAATTCTAGATAGTGGAAAACTATATCTGCAACTTTTTCCTAAAACATATATATGTCCATCCATTTGTTTACATTCAGTAATCATATTATTTTAATTAATTTATATCAAATAATTATTTTTTTCTAAATTTTGACAGTTGCAAACGTCAATTTTTTTATATTTTAAATTTATTGGTAAGTAATTTATTTCCAAGGTTAATGTAGGTTTTTCTATAGAAACGATAAACTATATAGAAAACTGCTGCTTTGGAATTTTGAACTTCTGATTGTTTTTCGGGAGTCGTAAGGAAAATTTACCTAGGGTATTTTCTCATTATTATACACTAGTAAAGTATTTTCGGTGGGGGACCTCTGTTTTTGTGGCAAAGGTGTTTCTCTTAATACTGTACCAAAGATTCGCCGAGAATCATTGACATCAATCTCTTCATAGACATTAGAAAAATGAAAACTAGTGCATAATTTTGTATCTTTGGAAATACTTTTTTTTCTAAAAATATCTAATTGCACTCCTTGGATGCTGCTCATCAATTTTTCACTGGCATTGTATGTAATTATTTCTTTATAGTTTAACTTAAAGTTGACTTTTTACATTTACTTTACTAGCGTATATTGCTATCTCCTATAGTTTTTTCCAAACACACACAGCATTTTTCTTTTTATATTTATAGAGAAGATTATAATGCAAACTAAATCTGATTTCTTTTTTGGCCACCAGACCTCGTGACAAAACTGGTCAGTTTTAATTAACCCAAATATTCTCAAATCAGATTACTTTCAAGCAGTAGTTATTTCGTACAGAATGTTTGGTCTCCAGAAACAATTTCAATTTTAATCAAAAATATTTTCGAAAAAAAAAATTAATAAAAAAAACCCAGTTATGAATAAACTTCATTGTTAGTATCGATTTTATGATGAGGCTGTTTTGTGTATCAGGAAGACAACAGATGTGTGTGGTTTATTCAGAGGTTTAAGAACATAAATTTATGAACTTACAAGGGATTACAAAATACTTGTAATGTGTGAGAATTTGAGTCATAAATAAATATGAAATACATTATTAATTTAATAAAATAACATTTTTATTATTTTTTTAAGAATTTATTAATCATAAAAAACACAATATATATATATTTTTTATATATATAAATGAAATATGGATATGTATTAATTGAAAATATTTCTTTGTTCAACAAAAACGGAATGGTAAAAATTACTGTTTAGAAACGAGCGAATGTAATCAACTACGAAACTAATGTACTACAAAAATCTCTTTAGTAAATTTACAAAGGCTAATTATCTTCTCGATCAAAAACGAATAATGATATTGACATTAAAACGTTTCGTATACTATTTATACCTCCTCAGGCAACTGTAATTAGTTATAATCAAATAAAAAATTAGTGCATAGTATTAAAACAAGATAACATAGTATTAAAATTGTATTTTTGTATTACCGTTTTGTCACTTTTAAAACTTTTATTTCTGTACTTTAAAGCTCAATATTTCGCTACTTATTAGATTTAGAAAAACATAATGGAAGTCAATTGTAGCAAATTATTTTTGTAAGACGTACTTTTAAAGTGTTGTACACCAAAACCCAAAAAAAAGTGCCATAAAAAAAGCATGTAGGCGCGCGCTCAAACGTGCCAAATTCGAATACTGGGTTTTTTATTGAGACCTTAGTCAAATACATACAACATAACCAAAATCCAGAACTAAAAGGTGGCGCATTAGTAATGTTATGATTTATTTAATGAATGCGTCTTTGTGCATCATTTGGTTTTAACTCGTGAACTAATTGAATCTTATATGGGAGAAGGTGTAACCGTATGTAAAATTCTTTGCAAAGACCGCCTATACATCACAAACTGCTGAGAACGTTGCCTGATGGAAGTTTCGGGGTTTTCCTCAACACTCGCTTGCACCTGAGCAATGTTCACATCATTTCGAATTGCACGAGTTTTTCCAGCACGCGGAAGATCACAAACAACCCCATGTTGTCGAAAACGCTGAACCAATCGGTAAATTGTCGGAACATGAAAGAAATTTCGATATGATCTTTGTGCCTGAATAATCGAATGCTGACTTTCAAAATAAAATTGAACAACTTTGGATCTTTGTTCTGTGCTGAGTCTGTCCATCATAAATTTTCAAAGTGAATGCTGAAAAAAAATGTAAACAAAAAATTTATTCACTAATTAAATCATAACGTTACTTATGCAGAGTTAATAAACAGAGTCATTTAAAAACTATAACATTTTCGTTTCTCTATAAGGATATTGGGTATTTTCTCGTTGGATATTTTATCGCGGCACCCAACTCAACGTAACGCCGTCGTTTAAATATAAGGCTAAAATAAAAAACATCAATAATATTCTATCAGTTAACAATATCTTATAAAGAGATTTATGTTATTTTCTTACAAATATAAAATTAATATTCCAATCGATTATTACCAGAGAAAATATCGATTTTACATATTACATATTAATTTAAGGAATAACTAAACATACTCTCGTATACATATATTGTCAATAAATATATGATAAAATTCTTAGATAAATTAATGATATATTATTTAATCGTGTAAGACGATTCCCATCAGCAAAGCCAGTCTTGGTATCCAGTGTTGTAGAAATATTTCATTAGATTTAAGCATTCGAGATGACGAAGAATTACGTGTAACTAATTTAATATAAGATATGTTTGTTGACTCTAATCACATATGAAAATCAAAACACATTTGTGTGGTTGATGAATTTAACACCGGATTCTGAATCTCTGTGAATGAATGAATGCAATCGAAATAAATATAGAGAGTTTTTAAACACTGAAAAGTAGTAAAATTTCAAATTCGCCCCCTTTACCTAGATCAGTTTTTTGTATTATAAATACGTATTTCAACTACAGTGTAGTCATCATCAGTATACATTAGCTAGTCGTAGTTTACTCTTTGACAATTAGAAATAGATAGATATAAAGTCGAGATCAATAGACAAAAATAAAAATAAATAGAAAATTAACTAGATTAAAATATACTAGATTTAAAATATAATAAATTTTAAATTATATTGAAATTACTCTTGTTAAAATTTCCTTCATTCACATTTAATCCTGTTAATTTTACTCAAGGGGTTTGGGGTACCCCTTGGAAAAAATTGCGAAAAAAATGAAGAAAATTTCCGTTCTCGATTCTAATTATAATCATTTTCTAGGGTAATTTTAATCCAAACAGTACGAAAATCAGGTTCATTTTAACGTCCAACCGACACCTTTCAAAATTTTTTCTTCTCAATTCATACAGTTTGGAATTTTAGCACAATGGGTCTGATACCTTGAAAACTGTTAATCGTATCGTATTTTAACCAACGCCATCATTTTCGCTAGATCCTAATTAGCTTAAAACCAAGTTTTTATCAAAATCGGGTACATAAAATTTTCCTCCAATTTTAGCAATTTTTTGAGGGGTTTGGAATTTTAGTACAATGGGTCTGATACCTTGAATCGTATCTATCTTATATATATATATAACCCAAAGGGTTAAGAGGGTCGCAAAACGATATAATATTCGCAAAATATTCAGTAAAATCTCAAGGGCGATTTTCAGTATCGAAAGCTTACGTATATTCTACGTATAAAAGTAATAGAATGTGTTCGACGTTCAAATAATTCGAACATCAAAATTTAACAAACTCTATACGTTTACGTTTATTCAAATATTCCAAACGAGTATATCACTTTCGAAGTATTATGTAAATATTTATTTGTAAGAAACATTTTGTCACAATATTATTTAACCCTTTGTTGGTTCTATTTTAAATAATGTTGTTTGCACATTTATATATCAATATTTAATTTTTATTAATTTTTTACAATATGCATTTATTTAATCATAGATATTTATTTGTATAAATTGAAAACCTTGGATAAAGTAGGTCATATCGTAATCTAGACAAATAGGTTTAATAATTCGCACATTGTATCGTTTGTGACGTGAATGCAGCTAACAGGAGTATGGCATAAAACATTTTATAAAGTTTATATTAATTAAAAATATATATTTAATTTAAATATATTTAATATTGGCATGTCTCTTTTCGTTCTCGAATTTAATTATAGCATGCAAACAAAATCTGTCATCACCATGAATATACCGAATTATATAGTTCGTCATTTCTCCACCAGATTGTTCAGTATGTCATGTTTAAAGATATTTGTTGATACTTGTACTAATAGATAGCATACTATGTCTCAGTTTTACATAAAATTAACTGTATATTTATACGGCAAGGAAATATAAATTAAAACGCACTTACATGTACTCTCGCATTCAATATATTTGAACCAGTGAATCACATTCTAAGCGTATATGTTCAAGCATATATGTATAATATTACATACAGTATCACTAAGAATGTTTCTACTCGTTCATTTTTGAATAAACGGGAGTGTACATACATTCATTTTATTCCATTTATTCCATGAAAACTTTTCAGAATAATACTTTTTCAGAACTTCTAAACTTTCGAAAATTAATATGATATTAAATAATAAATAAAATAGTGAATAAACTATTATTTGGTATTTTATAATAAATATTAATAAATTATCAAAAGAAATTAAAATCCTTAATAAATAGTAAATGTTAATAATATATTCAACAGTAAATATAAATTTTTTTATCATTTTTATGATGGTTCTATTCTTTTATTTACAATAATGCTTTTATATATTAAAAATTATGTAAAAAAACAATTCCAGTTGCATAGCTTATGTGTATATATATATATATATATATAAACCGAATCAATATGACACAAATCAATAATAAAATTTTGAAATGATGCTTTATTTTTTACGCCATTTTTACAGGGCTATATATTTAATGACTTAACTTTTTTTTTGAATATTAACTGAAATTGTTAGAAGACCGCATAAAATAATCGGATAAAAAGTGAAACGGAATAACTTCATATAAAAACATCTACCGATGGAAAAAACTGCAGATATAAGTAACTGTCGAAAGAAAGAAATGTCTATACGAAAAGAAAAGAAAACTGTATCTATTGAAAGCAGACATATTTTATTAGTGAGATAACGTTAACTCAAGTATGAAATTTTGAATCAAGGCCATTGAATCTGCTGTCAAATTCTTACTAAGCCAATTGATCCTACATTTAAGACATCGAAAACATATTATAATGGGAGTATTTTATTTGCGCACTGTTTCTGTAACGCATCGTAACGCTCGCAAAAATTATATTCATATAAAATTTTATACAAAACAAGCATAAAGCGCGACTCGTCTACAGAAAGCTCTTGGCACATGTTGCAATTTAGATTTAAAATCAATTTTATTAATACCAAATGCCTATTTAATTTACGACTTCTCTACATAACAAACACTACCTCCAACACAAAGAATCATAACTTTATCGGTGTTTTTACGGTAATTATAATGCACTTTAAAAGTTTATTATATTCATTTGTTGTATAATAATTAATGAATGAATATTAATCTTTGTATAATAAAAAAAAAAAAAACCAAATAGATAAAAAAGAACCTTCTTCTATTCAGATAAAAAACAAACCTTACATTCATAAAAGAGCTCTTATATTGTGTATGTATACTGTATGACGTATGTGTACATAATAAAAAAGAATTAATGTCAACGTTGTTGGTTGTTTCTTTTTTCGAAAATAAATGTTCCTCATAAAAAAATAATAATAAGCGCTGTAAAAATAATCTTTGACCTTTCACACGTTACAAAACGACAAAAAAACACACATAACCAAAGATAATTAAATAAACCTTCGCACAGATAATATATATTAATTTTCATATTAAAATATACATAATAAAGTTTTTATATTAATATATCACTTTTCAAGAAGGTTAAAGCGATGTTATTATTATAAATTTGGTAATTTTTGTTTTTTTAATTAGGTAAATAAACATTTTATTTAGTGAATTCTTATAAACCACTATAGGCCATATCTCATCACGTTTTGGAAAGGAGTTTTTATGTTTTTTTTTGTATTTCAATAAATTTGTTTTTTTTTTTTTAGGATTATATCAAGTCGGTCACAATTCCATATACTCCATATAAAAATATTGCATAAAATTTTGCATGGAGTAACATGGCAAGTTTTTCGCAACTATATAAGTAACGGAAAGTAAGGTACTGGTGCCTAATAAGGTTCACAATTAGCAAAATGACTATATAAACCGGAAATTGCGCAATAAACAAAAATAAATATAAATTTAGTAAACAATGATTATTTATGCATCCGATGTTTGAGAAAAAACATCACAATTTCAAATCAAATCAAAGTTATCAATAGAATTCATGAAATAATCATTTAAATAAATATTTTCTTCTTAATATTAATATGAACTTCGCACAACAATTCAGTCGAAAATAGGCTGGGCCTATTACATTACTATATCTTGTTAAAACAATATCGTAATCCGTATTTTATTTTGAATCACAAACCACCCTGGGCTTTATTTGGAGTCTTGGAAAAAAAACTCGAACTTTGGTAACAGAAGGTGCTGAAATCACTAAATGAAGTGAGGAACTTTTTTTGCATGGAGCTGACTTTAATTTGTCTGAACTTTTATTTATAACATATGCTATTAATGCGTAAATCTATTTAAATCAATAAGGCAATCAAAAAGGTTAAAATTTATAGTCATAAGAAGACATAGGCCTTTTTTGGATTACATCAAGTGGGCCTTATTACGGACAGTACCATACGACAACAAACCTACCGGAAAAAAAAAACGAAAAAATCAATAAGATTCCCATTGCTTCCAATGATGGAAAGCTTAGATATTTAGATCCAATAGTAAAAAAAAATTCGCTAAATATTTCTTTGACAATCATTTTAGAAAAGATTAGTCAAAATATTCTTAATTTTTTAATCGATACTTTTTTACTGTCCACCTTTTTGTTGCAGTTAAAAAATTCCATAGTTTTTGTACATCCAATAACCTTAAATCTATTAAGTGATTCATCTTGAAGAGATTTTACATACAAAATAGTTTGGAAAAGAATGGAGATTTGATTCCAAAATCTGACAATCTGACAACCATACATTAAACATTCCGTTCGTGGCTCATTATTGTAGCCCACGACGATTACGTTTATAATTATTTTTATACGCTTTTTATTAGTTTCACGTGTATGTATGTATGTATGTAACCGACCCTTTTGGACTCGATTTTCTCCTACTTTGAACGATCAGATTTAATTCAAATATTGCACACCTGTCAAAGACCGATGACAATGCAATAATTCGATTAAAATATCCGATTATCCTGATTAGATTCGCCAGGATTCATCAATTTCTTTCCGCATCCTTTGCATGAGAGTAAGAGAGATAGAGCTAGTGCGCAACTAAAAAATGAAAAATAAATAATAGTTTAGAAAAACTAAAAAACACGCTTTTATAGAAAATCCAACTAAAAAATGGGAAATAAAATTTAATAAATTTGGATTAAGAAAAGTGTAAATAAGAAACGAATGTATATTAATGGAATAACTATTGACACTATGCACCCCACGCTTTTTTCCATTAATATACATTTGTTTCTTATTTACACTTTTCTTAATCCAAATTTATTAAATTTTATTTTCTATTTTTTAGTTGTATTTTCTATAAAAGCGTGTTTTTTTAGTTTATTTAAACTATTCTTTATTAAGAATAAAATTACCATAATGAATTTTTTTCAATTAAATATTATTTTTAAATTCAATTAAAAAGTGTAAACCATTGACCATTTAAGTGTGTCTGTCAATGACTTACCTAAGCCATATCAAGATTGTATTTAATATTCATATCATTCCACTATTGATTTGTATCTCCAATTACAGGCTTTATTTTTACCACTATAATCACACACCATGCAGTACGTTTAATTAACTCTTTAAACAGATATGTGTTCGACCTCAACAATAAATTTTCATGTTTTTGGGTTCTCTGACTTGATCAAATTCCATTTTAACCCACAGATCTAAGTATATTTGTCTATTAACAAGATATCTTCAACGAGACTGTGACTAACTTCAACCTAGATGGGAAGATATTTCGAGCTTCTTTCTTGAAATAGCTTCACCAAAACTAGGACTTTACTCAGGCCATTTTTTTATTCTCGAAATTATTTTCGAAAACAGTTGTAACAATTTTTATAAACTTTGTACATGAATTCTTTGAATATTGTCTGAAGACTTATCCGTTCTTTCCTTCGTAAATGGTTGGCCTTCCTCCCTGAGTGATGAGTACCTGCGATTTATCCTGAATTTAGAAAATCAGGTATCAAATCTCATTAAAAGTTTTTAAATTTTATTAAATTTCATGAACATGAGTATTTTATTTTATTGTATTTAGTTTCTAATTTACAAATTCAATTTGCCCATATATACAAGTCATATGGAATTCACATTCAAGTTTTTTCAGGTATGGGCTGAATTATTTCACGTGCTTATAATCGAAAAGTTATGTATACACTGGGAAATAAGTAAAATAAAGTTTTTTTCAATTTTATTGCTTTAAAAATCCTCACATCTAAAATATTCAATTCTCTAAACACCTATTTAATGCTTGAAAAAAAAACTGAAAAGCATTTAAAATTCCCTTTTTAATTACTAGGCCATAAAGGTTTGTTTTTATTTGTTGTGGAACAAGGTTTTTAGTATAATTATTTATAGTGTTTGTTGATGTTGTCAAATTAACTAAACGTATGTCTCCCAAATGTCTACTTATTCTTTCCAAAATTAGTACAATAAACTTATTTGTGTATTTCTTGTATAGATTTTTGGAAACTTTCCAATAAATAATTTTTTTTCAAATGCATTTGATAAAGTATTTCAAATATTTGTAAATATAAAATCGAAAATTTTCATCGAATGACACACTTCATTATCAAGAAGGACAAAACTTATTTTTATATTTACGAAATAATTTAAACAGTTGAAAATAACTGAGTTAATTGCTAAATACCCCGTGTATACTGATTTCATTATCAATGCGTGAAATGTTGATGATTGGAGTTGAAAGTATGCGAAACAATTCAGTTTATGCAAAAAAGTGTCAAACAAGAATCGTTTATGTTTAAAATATATTTTTCTTCTATCTCTTACAGTTTCAAAGGGATATTTTTCTCCCTGGTAGGAAGATTCACATTCCGATTTTACCCATTAACGAACTAGAAGCTGTTTTTAGTTCTAGAACACGCCTAATTTCGTTATCTCGTCTCGTTTTTGAGCTATCGTGTCTACGGACTAGACTAAACGAAATAGACTACGGAAATAGACTAAATAGGTCCTTTTATGAACACCTATACCAAACTGTTACAAAGTCGGGACTAAACTTAAAATACCCTTGTATATATAATATATCCCGGGTATAAAAACAAAAAAAATATTGGATCTTTTTATCACGGTTTTATTAAGTTGACTCCCGTTCATAAAAAATGGACCAGTAGAAACATTCTAAGTGTTACTGTTTGTAATCGTATACGAATATTCACTAACATATAAAATTTGACTTACTGGTTCAAATATATTGAATGAGAGTGTATATATGCATGTTTGTTAGTAAATCTAGGAAATAGATTTTCACTCTCTATGAAATTATATGAAATTGTAAGCAATTCTGATGACATAGCTCAAAAGAACCGTTTTTTTCAATAACGCCCTATAAAATAATTAAAGAACTAATTGTTAACGTATGGACCGTCTGTCATCGCGGATGATACATTTGGGAAACTTTTAGCTAAATATTGGAAATTCGAATCTATTCTCACAGAAGTAATAAGAATAAGACTCTAATAATTAATGTCATCCATATATTTTGTTTTGTGAGAATTATTGCTTTTATAAAATATCTTTGCGGAACCAAAACTAGATACGCTGCGCTGTAGAAAATGGTTCATTGCAGTTGTATTTCAACCTGTCTACTTCTTTCTATGCTCAATTGCTCTGAAACTACCGCGTACAGTTTGATAATTTATCTTAATTATGGAACGGCATATAATTTATGTCAAACATAAGATAAAACAGACCTGCTTACTTAACTATTATCCTTCGAATAATTTGTAATAGTAAAAGACATTATTTTATATGATGCTATACATGTTACTATGTTTGAGTCTATAGCTCTTTCAGAAATACCGTCTTTTTTACAATCTATACTAATATTATACATGCGAAAGTATCTCTTTGTTTGTCTATTACCTTTTTGAAAACCTTTATTACCTTTCTGATCCAATTTTAATGAAATTTGCTATGGGGATAGGTTGAGCCCTTGAGAAGGACATTTTTTTAAGAATCAACCCTTAAGAGAGTGAAATAAGGATGAAATATTCTATGGGTTATAATATTTGTTATTTCATGTTATGTGATGATTGCAAGTATAATAGAAATATATTAGATTTGAAATATGTATGCTAATATGATTTCTATAGAAATGCTTGCATTAACAAATTGACGTTACGAACTAGCAATATTTTGAAAATAATAATTATTTGACCTAAATTTATATTATGTCTGTGTATGTTAGAAAATTTGTCAAGAAATCGTCATCCAAACTATGCCAAATTTTTTTATCAGTCAGGTTTATGCTTAACATGAAGATATTCTCTTTGTAAATGATGAGATTTTCCGTATATTTACTGGTATCGATCTTTCACAGATTCTTCAAGCTCCAACTGCATTATAGCTAGCTGAATAGCGAATAAAAATACTAAATGAGATGTGCTAGTCAAATTGGTACTAAGAAATCGTGTCCTTAAAAGAAGATTTAGACTTAACAGAAAGTCTATTGAATAGGAAGACTCAAAAAAAGGTGTACGTTGGCAAAACACGGATGAGAAATGTCTATCTACTTACCCTAAGCAATACAGTAACATCCATTACGGAGCACTGGGAGCCTGGGAAGCAAACATTTTGAACACATGGGCCTAGTGTACGACGACTATTGTAGAAGCTGTCACAATGAAAACGATAAGGAAACGATGACCCACCACTTCTGTAATTGTCCAGGTCTTCCTAAAAGAAGACTGATATGTACGTGGGTCAGCTATTCTTTGAAGACCTCGTGGCTCCTTTTGGGACGGTATCAAAACTGACCTCATGCCCTAAGTGTGTTCTGTGCTTTGTTTTTTTCTTTGGAAAATCTAGAAGATCTTTTTGTTATAAATTTAGTCTAATATAACTTAAAGAGGATTCATAACGTTTTCAAAGTGTCCAACCTTAGCAATTATTAACTCCTCAGGCGAAAAGGTCTAATTATTTGATTTTTTGAGGAGATAAGCATCATGTGCTGAACATTAGGCTCATTTGATTTAACAATTTGAAAATGATATCCAAACTTCATAAATGAATTGAAAAACTTTTCACCTGTATTATTTTACAGCCTTGTCTTAAGTCATAAGTACGCATAATCAAACCAAAAGATTCCGAATGAATTTTTTTGTTTATCGAGCGGCTTGTTTGAATTTTAAAATTGGAGAACATTTTGTATAACGTAAGAAGGATATTTACAAAAAATACAACGAATGATTTCAAATAAGATCGCAGAAGTTTGTAGGTATTTATAAATAAACTATGTAATAATATATTTGTTGTAGATATAAAATAGGTCACTTGTGAATTATGTTGATAAGGAAAAATAAGGTACCTATATATATATAAGACGATGGTTTCTGAATAAATAATTTGTTTCATTTTCTTTCTTTTCTTCTGTTTCAGTGTGCAAATATGTTTGCCATAAAGTATGCGAGAGCAAGGTAAGTTCTAAAATATATACCTCATTTACCTACTCGGGATGATATTGGTTTATGATATATTAAACTTTTTAGTAGAGTATGTTGATGCAGGTATTCAACAATATAAATTTAAAATTCTAGAAAAAAATATCTTTACTGCCAAAGCAAATACATATTTGATATTTACCACAGTTTCAAAATATTTTAATTTTGTTTAGTATGGATTTTAAAATGTATTGTAGTTGGGCAAATTTTTCAGTTACTAAACCATCTTCGTCAGTCATAATAAATATGGATAGTTACCAGAGTTAAGCCGGTTACACGATGCAACGTATGATTGCTTCAACATTGGACCGAATGGTTGACACAAATCAGTTCGACAGTTGATGCAGCGAATGTTCCGGCTACACGGTGACTCTAATGTTTCATCCAATACATATAACTCTGATATAAGTACAGTTTCGTACAAACGTTTGTCCAATTTCAACAATGGGCGAGGATGATAACGATGTTGATATTGCTGGCGGTGCTGTGGTTGAAACTCCCTCCCTTCATACGAACGACTCCTGTAGTCGTTGAGTCGAACCGACAAACATTGGAGGCATTCTTTTGACTCGGTATATAAATACCGACATTGGTTGGAACATGGGCAAATGAGAACGTTTTGGACGCTCATTTGAAAGTGTTCATCAAACATCAAATTCAAACGTTAAAATCGTTCGCAGAATCGGATAGAACCGACTTTACACTCTCATCGATTCACTCACTTGGTTGTTTTAATAGAAGTAGATGGTTTTAATAAATTATTGTGTTTGCAAAATTTATTCATATAGATAGTATTTCCACATTTTTACGATGTAATTTTTCATACTGGTTTATTGTTTTTTATATTTGCTTCTATATTTAAAGCAACAATTTTTACCTTCTTTGTAAATTTAAAGCTTTATTTCTTTAGATTTCTGATTTTTTGCGAATTATTTCCCGTCTGATTTGAAAATATTAAAACATAAGCCACAGGGCTTAATGCTTTTGAGTTTTTTGAGAATTTCTCAAAAACTGTTCCGGCTTCTTTTTTCAACTTTGTACTATGGTTCACAAAGTTACTGTCATTTTTTTTTAAATTTTATAATTGATTTGTGCCTTATTGATTTGTTTTTCAAAAAAATGTTTCGGATTAAAGTTTTTCATTATAAATGTAGTAACAACTTTTACTAGAAAATTTTTTTCGAAACCCGAATGAATAAAGCACAAATCAATTATAAAATTTAAATTAAAAGCTTTTGTGGCCTTGTGTACCATGAGTACGTTTTTAAAAGCGTAATCATTGTAGAAATCAAAATTACACCAAAAACATTTGAGGTATCAAAAAAAATTTACATCTATTTTTATGACATACATTTCAATACATTCATGTTAACTCTTCAATTTCAATTTCACCTATGGAGCAACGGGATTTCGAAGTGTGCAACAAACGTCGCAAATACCAGTTTTATTATTAAAAGAACAAGACAAGATTCGTTTACATTTCGATTAAATAATGTTTGCTATATTTAATATTTTGTGAAATGTGTTACAAACATTAGCAGCAGCATGTCAGCTGCAAAACTGACTTGGCAGTCACCATTTTACGATATATAATGTTAATGCTCAAACAATAGATGAAACTATACCCGTATGTTTTATTTGTAATTAGTTGTTTAAAGTAGAAATGTTCTACTAAACATCGGTTTGGAATTTTTTCAGTATCTTATAAATGCATTTCAATTAGGCGTAGAAATGGTATTTCAAATACGTCTTTGTATTCTTTCTAAGAAGTAATAAACAACTCATTATCGCATGTACATTGTGAACAGTGAATTATTAAATTCAATTTTCTCGGTAAATATCTTTTAGCTATATTCATAAATAAATAAATATTTTACATGCGACATATTTTTCGAGGTCACTTGCACATACAATTAATTATTAGAATTGGAATAGATCGCAATTTCTCATGAATAATTTCTATTGATGAATATAAGTTTTATTAATTTTATAGTTCAATTAGTAAAATATGATATTTAATAATTAATTGTTTTACGTTTTTCTTCTCCATTTTAATAATAATAATTTTCTAGGCTAATTTTGACCCAAACAGTTCAAAAATCAGGTTCATTTTAAGGTCCGATCAACACATTTCAAGATTTACCTTCTCATTTCATACAGTTTGGAATTTTAGCACTATGGGTCGGATACCTTGCAAACCGTTAATCGTATCGTATTTTAACCAAAGCCATCGTTTTCGCTAGGTCCAAATTAGCTTAAAACAAAGTTTTTATCAAAATCGGGAACATACAATTTTTCTCCAATTTTTGCGTGTTTTCTAAGGGGTACCCCTTAGAAAAAATGCATAAAAAGTGAAAAAAATTTTTGTTCTCGATTTTAATAATAGTCCTTTTCTTGGCTAATTTTGACCCAAACAGTTCGAAAATCAGGTTAATTTTAACGTCCGACCAACACATTTCAAAATTTTGCCTTCTCAATTCATACAGTTTGGAATTTTAGCACTATGGGTCTGATACCTTGAAAACCATTCGTATTATCGTATTTTAAATAAATATATATAAATATATATATATATATATATATATATATATATATATGTTGTTCGTCAAAATTGAAGTCTATAATTTTCTTTGTGTCCTGAGTCTACTTTGAAAAGAAATACAGATAAAGAGGAAGATTTTTTGTGATTCGACTTTTAAAAGCTGTGGTGAACAGAGGACTAATGGAATGTCGTATAAAATTTATGTAAATATCCAAATATATATATATATGCCAAGCCAAGGAACAAGAATCGAAATTTACATAAAATTTCCTCTCCGAACAGTTTTCGATTTCGTTAACTACTTAGTAGAGCACGTGAAAGATACCACCTAAAGAAAAAGTAATTACACGTAAAGAATAGGATTTCAAAATTTGGCTCCATTCCTACTTCATTCAAATTCCGGAGAGTAGTTACGATTAGCAAATTTTTCTAATGATGAGTACTTTTTAGTCGAAATACATGTTTTTAAAATAGAAATAATAATTGATCTAGGAATTGGGGCTAAATTTGTAATTTAATTGTAATCTATTTGATTAAGAATCTAAAAGAAAATCAGCTTGAACATTAAAATTAGTTAACATTTTCCTCTGCCTTAACCCCGTTCAATAAAAAAATTACTGAAGAGAAAACTTAATGTTCATAGAAAATCGAAAGAAAATTATTGATTTCTATGAATCGAAACCAAAACGTATAGATTGATTTAAACTTTCCACACAACATAATAAAAAGAGATAGAAAACGAAAATTATATTAAAGTCTATTCACGGTTACTTAATTTCTTCAATGGTTTTCAATGTAGTTTCTGTTTGATAGCTTCTAGTGTTGTACTGGTTAGATCCCATCGTAAGTAAGTAATTTAATGGTAGTTTATTTTATTCAATACCAATAATAGAAAATATCTTTAGTGACCATCTCACTAACATCATTTGTACACCAGAGTGTTAGAAAATTGAAACCATCTAAAAACAGATTTAACTATTTTTCAGTTAAAATGCCTTAGTAAGTCCTTAGTAAACTAAGTAATTTACTAAGAGTAATTTACTAAGTAATTTACTAAGAGTTTTTATCCGGCATTTTACACACACCAAGCAGCAGGGATTATGATTCCATTTTGCCTATAGTCATTCATATAGAGTCTGTGCTTTATAGGTTAAGTAAGTGGAACTATTTAACTTACTGCTTTTAGAAGTAAAAATTTCGGACTGACTGATACTTAATTTCGTAAGGAGTTTCTTAAGCAGTATATCATATTCCTAATAGTTAGGCAGTTGACGTGGATCTCTATAAAAATAAACATGTCCGAAACTGAGTTTCCGCACCTTGAAACTTGTTAAAAAACAGTCCTGAATTATATGCACGCAGATGTTTAATATTCGCCATCTTTTTAGTGTTCCGTGCCAAAATTGACAAAACAGAACTATGGAATCACCTCGGTATCTGTCTCTCTGTTACAGACGTTTTTATGTAAATGAATCAGGTTTGGCATAGTTATAATATGCAGTTATCCAAATGCAAACATAAGGTTTGAAATTCGAAATTTTTAGCTAAAGTACTTGGTTTTGGCGTTTCCCACGGGAAATTTGAAAATTCTTCACGGGCAATGAAGGCATACTGAAGCACGAATTCAGCAATGTGTCTCCCACAGTCAAGGGATTGAAACGGGCCAAAGTCAAAAGTCAAAAACGAAAATTTTGTTTTATTGTGTAGGATATCAATTAAAAGCTTTTTGGGTGATAAATGTTGTAAACAATTCAATTTCAAAAGGTGAAAAAAATCATCGTATACTGAATATTAATAATGTTTTTAGCCCATTTTTGCTCAAATATGGTATTTTGAACAGGAAAGTAAAAGATATAGATGTATACAATTCATTTATTCGATGTATAACTATAAAAATTATATTCTGACGTCGACCTGCTGTGTGTCTTCACACATATACATACACGCGTACAAGACCAATGGACGAAGATGCATGTCATTTTTCAGAAACGAATTCAAATTTAAAAAAATATCCTCTTTTCAAAACGCTACATTGAAAGTTTGTTACTTAAATAAAATTACTCGAGTTATAATTACTTCTATCGTCAACGATTGCAGATAGTTTTTAGGTCAATAATCAACCGTACATGCGTCAGGTGCGCTATATGCGATTGCTAGTAAAATTCAATCGTCTATAACTAACGTTATAGCAACCATCACAGGACACTATTGCACGGCTATTGCAGGAGTTGCCACTGTGAGGAGGGGGAAGAGGTGGTGAATCACTTTTACTATCACGGCCCAGTTCTGACTATGAAGAGACTCGTCATTTTGGGTCATAAAATCTTTGACGATCACTCTGAGCTAAAGTCTACCAGCGTGAAAGCCCTATTATTTTATCCGAACAGCTCTAAATGGTTTACGGAGTAGTGGTAAGGATGGGTGAGTTTCATTTTGGTATCTCTATGAACATCACAGTCTTACCGTCTTACCCTGCAGGAAAGCCGTTAGAACCGAACCTTAACTAATCTTATTCAACTTATTTTGATTGAGAGTGTACCTCTAGCTAAAGCATTATCATCTGATTTGTTGTATTAGATGGTGATGTTGATATAATCTTCACCTTGGTATGCATTCTAGTAAACTTGAAGAAGGTACTTTTACTTCTTCTTACAAAACAATAACAACAATATAAAAATTAACATCGTCAGTCTGTCGATATTGACTGACTGACTGGCAGACTGACAGAGTCGAAGACGATTCGAAGCAAACAACGTATGGTTATACAACAACAGTCTAGAGACAGACTGACAGACGGTCATCCATCCCATTCATCATTATACAAACACAAATTGAGCATGGAATGTTGTCATTTTATGTAAATATCGTCAGGTTTGATTACAATCAACAACTTGATATGAATAAAACTAAAAAAATAAAATAAAACACTGTAAATGACTTATACAAGAGTTTATTATTATGTGTTTATGCTTGCAAGAATTTCGCTCCTTTTTGTCACCAATAATTATTAGATCGGATTGCCAAGAGATTGAGAAAATCAAAACTCTAAGTTTGAAGCTGAACCGCAAACTTTCTTTTAAAACGAACCGATAGTCAATTTGTTCATATTGAGAACTAACCTGAGGCGAGGTTTAAAAACATGGCTATTAATTGTGTGCAACCGAAAGAGTAATCAATAATGTGTGTTTTTATTTAGGTCAAATAATAATTTTTTTTTTAATTTTGACAGTTTGAAATGTCAATTTTTTTATATTTTGAATTTATTTCCAAGTAATTTATTTCCTAAATTTTGTTAATGTATGTAACTCGATAGAAGCTATAAACTAGATTAGAGATCTGGGCTAACAGCTATAACCTTGAAACGGTTTGGAATTTTGAACCTTTGTTTTTCTGGGTCGTAAAAAAAATTTACCTAGAGTCTTCTCTTATCATTATTTCGATATCTCTTATAGTTTTCTCCAAATAATTCGGACATTTTCTCTTTTATATGTAAAGAAGATAATAATGCACAGTAAATTTGGTTTCTTTGTTTGCATCCAAATGCCGTGACCAAAATGATCAGTTATCAATACTGTGATTTGTACGATACCAATTCGGTGTCCAAATAAATATTTTGGACAAAAGTTGTTAATATTTTTTTACAACAAGTCACTTTCATTCGAAATAGGGCAAAAATTTGACAAAGAAATGATACGTTTTAAGTTTTAAGTCCAAATTTTTTTCTGTATATTTTGGATTAAATTTCTGAACCTGTCTGTGAAATTTCATCAATTATTCCAGTAAATAAGCCGAAAAATCTGGAAAAGTGGTGGAACAGCATCGATTTTAAAAATTTCCTCGAAAAATGAGCAAATTAGATAAATTATGTGGGCTTAATGCTGATGAATGTTCCTAAAGGTCTAAGGAATCCAGGGAAAAAAATTATTTTTAAAATCGGTTCTGTTCCACCACTTTTTCCGGTTGTACAGTATTTTTCGGCTTATTTACTGGACTAAATATCATACCGATAATTTTCTATAACAAATGTGTAAAGTTAAAAAATTTTTATTATTATTTCTCGGAAACTTTTGAAGCAGATTGTATAAACAAGTTTAAACTGTTTGAGTATGAAATTTGGATAATTTTGTTTTCTTGTCAAATTGTTCAAAAGTAATTTTTTTTCTCACCACCCTAATTCGATCATCGTTACTCTGAAATTCAGAACAAATTCAAATATTCTTGCAATGCGAATCAAAAAAATTCTGAATCAAAAACACAATGGTTTATTATTAAACAAATATACATTATAATTTAAAAAAATAATGCAAAACAATATTGCCATAGTACATAGACATCATTACCATAGTTATCCTCATCAAGCTCTTGTATCGTAGTAAACGTCGATAAAATATACTTATCTATACAATTTCAATAATAAAATATTGTTTTTTAATTGAATTCTAATGTAATTGTTGAAATAAGTGAAAAATAATATATTTGCTTGTTCGATTGGTTAGCTTTGATTGCTTAGTCGTGCCCTGCTGATAAAACTAAATAAACTCATATCCCTAAAAATAAACCTTACTTGAATAAAAATCTCAATAGATAAAGAATCGAAACTTGAAACCTTTCCGTTTTACGTGTATCATAAGTTCAACCCCACAATTATAAATGGAAATGGCTTTTCGTAAAAAAATATTTCTTGTATATTTCTGAACAAAAGTTTCGATGATTTCCGACCGTGTGTGTTTTTGATTCAAACCAAATTTAACCGTAATGTTAAATATATTTTTGATCAAACTTTGTAAAAATATTCTATAAATCCTTCTAAACGCAAGTCTCGACGGGCAAAGTTTAACATAAAAAAATAGATTTTTTTAAAGCCAATTCCAACAATTTATTACAAGTTAAT
Source organism: Nineta flava (assembly GCA_963920215.1). Classification (NCBI taxonomy): domain Eukaryota; kingdom Metazoa; phylum Arthropoda; class Insecta; order Neuroptera; family Chrysopidae; genus Nineta; species Nineta flava. Next base: position 53,772,172 of record OY986044.1, read on the forward strand.
ATTTAATTAATTGTTGTGAATATCTCATTGTTGTACACAACTTTGAATGCAGCAATCATTGCTTGTTGTACTATTTATCGTTCGAAAAAGATACGGCCAAGCTGATGAGAGCACCACTTACTAAATGCACAGATTTAGTAGGGATTCAAACCAATATTGTTTTCAAACCATTCTCGTATGTTAAAACCCTATATATACCGGCATAGAGGCTTCTCATTAGTTCAGTAAGTTAACACATTGTAGCGCTTGTGTACACTATTTCGCTTTCAAGTTCAATGACACTCAATAACACTTTGCATTGTTGTGAATAATTGTTGTAATAATTTTCAAATAAGAAAGTCTTATTTAATGTGCTTGTAAGGAGAAATAGAAAATTTTCTACTGATTTTAGTTAAAAAAGAAAGTGAAAATACCAATCAAACTTGCTTGATTAATTAAATACTGAGTTCATTGGCAATGACCTGTTTATTTTCGTTTTTGAACTTAAACTGTTGCAAAACTATTAATTGCATTATCCCCTGCGGAAGCATCTGCACACAATGGGACTCCATAACGGGTCCATTATGTGCATATTGTGTGGCGAGGAGGAAGAACATCTAGGCATATAATCTTTGACTGCGAACCTCTGGGTTACAGCAGATACAGGATATTCGGTGCATCTCACCCCGAATATATGAACCTTCGGGAGGATCTGATAAGCAAGCTCCAGGCTATTGCCAACATATGGGAGAAGCGAATCTCGTCAGGCTGAAGTAGAATGGGGAGCACAATGGGCCATAAGGTAAATCAATCAATCAATCAATCAATAGCCGGTTACTTTCATTTTTGTCCATACGTCGACAGTTTAGTTAATTAATCGCCCCATTAACTTTTTTTAAAATTAATTCGATTGTCAAAATGCCGCCGTTGGAAATCGAACCAGCAATTCCGAGCAGAGCGCCTTTAACAACTGGACCACAGGGATTGATAAGAAGCTATTAAGTTTCTGAAAAAAAGTTACATATAAAAACTTTCTCTTCTATTCTTTTACGGCTTTAAATTATGAAATTAAAAACAAATTTTTGGAATTTATTAGTTAATCAGAAAGTGTTTGATTTCAAATTTATCTAAATGCATAATCACTTTAGATAATTATAAATATTGTCAAAACAATTTAAATGATGTTTTATTTATATAAAGTTTTTTTTTTTTTTAAATAGAAAAGGAAATAAATTTTTAAATGAGTTATTTATTGTAAAAAAATGTAAATTTTTTAATATTTTTTTATGTCTCTTAAATGGTCCATCAATATTTTAATTTCTATTTTATTTTATCATTTTATACCATAATAATAAAAAATAAATAAATACATTATATTATTTTGTATTTATTTTTAAGAGAAAAAAAAGTAGTTAGTTTTTTTTTTTTAATATAAATGTATTTTTAAGTGGATATTTATACTGTGTAAGAATATAATTGTCTTCGATGACATTTTCAATTGATGAGTTTCATTCTTAAGAAATTTGATAAATGAAACAATGAATGGTTCAGCAAAAAGAACTATTTTTAGTTTTTCATTTCAAGATAGCATACAATTGTAGTGAATCTAGTTCTTTTATGTACGTTCCAAAATAGATTGTATGAAATCAAAATAATATTCACCACAAAATAATCGCGACAAAATAACCAAACGACTAATCAATTTAATTTAAAATCGAAATAGTCTAGCGATAATTTATTGCCACAAACTACCAAAAACCTCAAACCTCTACAAGGCATGGATGGCCAACTCTGGCTAATCTCTGCCAACTCCACCCGTTGAACACGACTTCGTTTGTCGCGACACGTAATAACTTTTCTAGCAATTTAATACTTTTATGTTATTTTCTTCCATATATCATTATGTGTTGCCAACTCTGACATGTTCGGTCAGTGAACATAAGTGACGTTCACAATGGCATATAATGGGTATGTAGCGGTATCGCTTCTTTATTAAATTATTATTATAATTTTGTTTATCATTTTTAGTTGTTGCATAACAACTGAAGCGATACCGCTACAGGTACAGTATACCCATACAGTATACCCAGGATGCCCTTACATCCTGACGAATATGGCGGCCAGAAATTTTAAAAGAGGTTGGAACATATTCCAATTTAAAGTATTAATAGAATTCTGGTTTATTGCTCGGCAGACATAAAATTCTCATTAGATTACTATTTTAAATTTGAATATGTATCAATCTCTTTTATTATCATGATTCTGGCCATCTTCGTCATGATTTAAGGGTATCCATTATATTTATATGTGTATATCTTTCTTTTATTCTTTCTCGAAAAAAATGAGACATTGTTTTTTTCATGATTAGAGGTAGATTGTAATGGCTGCCCTGGACGGGCTACACTTCGACCATAAGGTCCATTGTGATGCCTTAGGATGTGAGGATGTCAGTGGAGTGGAAGGAATTTGTGAGTAGACTAGGAATCGGTAGGATATGCGGCTGCAGCCGACTATGATAGGAACTATGCCGATATTCATCTGGAGTTCGTGAAGGAAACTGCAGAAAACCTTCTCAAGCATAGCCGGTTACTTCGTTCTTGTCCATACGCCGACAGTTTAGTCAATCAACCGCCCCTTTTTTTTTTGTTATTTTTATAATTGACAAACTGCCGATGTCGGGATTCGAACCCATGTCCTCCCAGTTTCCAAGTACTGCAGCAGACATGACGCCTTAGATCGCTCGGCTACTTGGCTGGTTTCATGATTAAAAGTCATGACGATAATTATTCTACAAATTATTTCATTTTCTCATTGATTCAAATTAAATTATTCTTCCACACGAAAATTTTAAATGTTGGAGACACCATTTACTTGACAATCTAATAAATAAACAAATAAACATTTCTTCGTCTGTTAATGACATTTTTGTATTACTTGATATTACTGTCATGAAATCCTTAGATCGAAATTTTGAGACGTGTAAAAAAAAAAGTTTTATAAAAGTATTTCATATATTATTTTCTCTTTTTCTGAATTTTTACCTCTATATACAGGCCAAAACATAATAAATAATATAATCGTTATGTTATCGAACTAAAGTTGCCATGGTATCGACACGTTTTGGAGGACTTGCGATTTTTAGTTTTATCAGAATTAACTAAAAACTTTCCAGTCCACATTTTTTCTATGTATAATATGTAACTGGGTATATTAAGTTTAGTTCCAACTAACGGCTATCTGTAACGGCTGTCTGGGCTGCACTTCCCCGTGGAGGGTGGAGGGTGGTGTATGTATCTCAAAAAACCCTATGAGATAAAAAAAAATCTTAAAACATAAGGTGTTTTTTTTAGTAATGAACAACTTTTGTTTGAAACTTTTTTTCATAAACTTTGTTTATACCGGGTACTTAAGCAATAGGGAATATGCATGAAAATTTTTTTTCACTTGAATTGAAGCATGTTTACTTGACAAATATCAAGGTAAAATTACTTTTTAAATAACTTTAAAAATAAGCGAGATATGAATGATTGAAATTCCTGATTAGACAAAGAAGGTGATAGCCTTCTTGATATGTTATGTGACGTCATATTACACTATCACCATTTAAAATACACGTAAAACTCCGTTTTTAGTATTTTTGCAAGAAAGAGACAGATAATAATCTTTAAAAGCTTATAGCTTCCTTGATATTTGTCGGATTTTAATTTGGTTTTTAAATATTATTACAGTATTAACAGTATTTTCATATTCTGTAAATAAATGTGAAAAAAATGTTCATGCATATTCCCTATTAAGTATATTCTTTTAATCTTTCTGAATATAAATTTTAATATAACTTTTCAATTTGTCCCAATTTTTTTAGATCAATGATTTCTATTATGTATAAACACGTATTTCGGCTATAAAGTTATCATCATTAGTATGAATAATATGTAAATCGTCGCTAATCTGATGACTGAAACAAAATAAATTATAATCTATGGATTAATAATTAGTAACCCATAACCCATTTTGTTATTATTATTTATTTTGAGACAATTAAATATTAAGAAATTTAATAATATCCAAACCTACCACCAGTGTCTTCCGTTTTTACTTTATTTTTAGTTTTGTGTGTGTTTCTTTTTCTGAAGATATTTTTATATGAGTTAATTCGATGTAATATTATTTCCAAGCTGCCTTTGCCATATTCAAGTCTGGCATGATGGAGGTCATGTGGCGTTTATATAAGACTTTTAATTATATAAAATGACAGACAAAAATTCTTTGAACCAATCACAAGAATTACTGCAATAAAATACAATATTATCATCAACAGAAATTCTGACTTCATTAATGCACATGATATGCGGGTTTATATCCACTTCAGAACATCTAAAAATATACTTTGAAAATAAATTAAATATTTTCAGACGGAAAAAAAATTATTTTTATTTGACTCGGCATAAATAAATTTATTTAACAAAAAAAAAAAAAACATGAAATATTTTTTAAGGAATTTTTCTTAAATCGAAAATGTATCCAAAAAATGTTCGAAACATTTTTTTTTTGTTAAGGTTGTTGGTTCATCGAACTTAAACGCAATAGATTGTGTATGTGGTGGAATGTTGACATTGAAATTTTCAAAAAAAATGCACTTGTTTTGTCATTAGCTTCGAATAAATCTTTCTTATTTATTTTTAAAAAAAAAACTGGTCTACAATGCCTTTACTTACAACCTTTATGAACTTTCTAGAAATGTAATGAGTGTTACAAAAAAATGATTTAAATTCATATTAATGTTTATTCAACTTAAGAAGACAAATCATCAACATTTATGAGCAATTTCAGTTGCAATTTCAAGTGCTGCCTCTATAAAGAATAATATATCTAGCCTTAGATTTTAATCCGGAAAATTTTGCAGAGATAGATCTCCCAAAACTATGAAGAAAAGTTCAAATGAACTTGGATGTTTTCAAGCTTCGTTTTCGAAATACAGGTTGTTAGTTAATTTTAAAAAAAAATTTGTTTTCAAACGTCTTAAAAACTGCTTGGCTGATTTTGATTACATTTGGAACGTTTTTAGTAATAAGTGGCGTAATTTGATGAAATTAGATTTCTAATTCTAACTAGATATTTGATAGAAAAAATTTGAGTACAACACTGCTTTTTTCTAAGTTTTATATTATTTTTAGATTGAGTAATTAAACATGCAAATTTTTTCTTAATGCACTTTTTGTGTATCTTGCTTACTTTTTGAGAAACAAAAATTTAATTTAATCTAGAGAAATTTCCGGATTAAAATCAGAGGAGCACCCTGTATACATTGTAACGAAGACGATTGACTTAAATTTTCTATTTTGGGGGTTATTTCCAAACTTCCAATGAGTAGTTGATGGCCAAATAGGCATTAACCATCTGTCAAATAATTGAAATTCCAATATAATTTTTATGAATAAACTTAACTACTATTCCAACAACTTCATTCAATTGAAATGATGTTACCTTGAGGATAACGACATCACCAAACCCGGAAATATACAGGTTCAACAGGAGCATTGTGTATGTACATTTATAGGTGGTACTATCAACATCATAAGTGGCGTTCCTTTTTCAAAAGTTTACATTTAATTTGTACCGAATCTATTCGTTTTTCGTAAAAATGTTCAGTACAAAAATTATTGGTAAATTTATAACAAACAACTTTTATTCGAAACATTTTTTTCGAAAACTTGTTGGATTTGGAACAGACATATCACAATTTTGATAAATGAATGCCACTAATGGCGTTGATAGTACACATGGCCACAATAGTAGCGATCATCTTTCAAAATTTTATAATTTTTTTGTTCCTCATTTATTTGGTTTTCGAAAAAATGCTTCGGATAACAGCTGTTCATTATAAATATACTAACAACTATTATCGAAACATTTTCCCAAAAAACCGAATGAATAAGGTACAGAAAAAGTAATAAATTTTGAAAAATAAACGCTACTTTTCTGGCGCATAGTACATACATACATCCATAACATTGATTAACAGAGATGATGTGTACTGGTTCCCAGATATATCTCTGAACAAACATAGCCATTATATTCCATATGTGAAAATTTTTAAAAATATTATATATTGATTTAAGTCAATAGGTATGGTATGCAACGGATAAAGATAGAGTTATACTTAAGAATTAAATTACTATATTGTGTTCTTTATTTAAGAAAACTGTGTGTACTACAGTTAAATGCCTGTATTAGAAATGTAAAAAAAACATTAAATATCTTTAATTGAAATATATGAACGAACATTCAAGCTACAAAAAGTATTAAATTTTGCGGAATGTATTAACGTCAACACACATCCTCACTTGGCTTGCATTTTTGATCGATTAGAATGTAAATTAATATTAAAAGTAATCTTTGGTTTATGGAACAGTGCTCTCAGTACAAATAAATTTTCTTGGATTACTGAGATTACAATTTATTTTTTTCTATCATTATCAAAATTCTTACCCCTAGAATTATACAAGAATTTCACAACAAGAATTATTCATGTAAATAATAGTATGAGAGATTCCTCTTCTAATACAAATAAGTGTCACTAATGAAATATAATACACACAATAATCAATCCATAACTAAATTCGAGGAGCACCATGTTGGATAGGCGAAAGTTTATTGTTTGAGTAGTTTCATTATCTTTTCCACATTTTTATTTTATGTAAGAAAATATAGCGCAGCAAAAACGCAGTGAAAATACTGATACAGATAACATCCAAGCGGCTGTCTGTTGACGCCCTCAACCTAAACGGGATAACACTATCGCCTACAAAAGCATCTGTACACAATGGGACTACACAATCTTTCCATTATGTGCAGAATGTGCGGCGTGGACCAGGAAATGTCCAACCACATCATTTTGAATCTTTCGATTACAGCAGATACAAAATATTCGGTGCATCTCATCTTGAGTAACTTCAGTAGAAGTGAGAGCATAATGGGCCCTAAGGTCGATGTGTAATACGTTTATACCCTAAGATATATCGATCTATCTATAGATAGATAGATTGAAAAGACTGGCTTGGCCGGGCTAAGGATGTGAGGATGTGAGTGGAGTGGAAGGAATTTTCGTGCATAGACTACGAATTTGTAGGATATGCGCCTGCAGCCGACTATGATAGGAACTATGCCGATGTTCATCTGGAGTTCGTGAAGGAAACTGCAGAAAACCTTCTCAAACATAGCCGGTTACTTCGTTATTATTCATACGCCAACAGTTTAGTCAATTAACCGCCCTTTTTTTTTCTTAATAATTGACAAACTGCCGATGCCCGAATTCGAACCCATAACCTCCCAGTTTCCAAGTAGGCATACTGTGCAGACATAATGCCTTAGACCGCTCGGCCACTTGGACTGGTTGATTATCTTTACCCAACAGACTCATTAGAATTGATTGAAATATCGAGAACAGCATAGAGAAGTTTGATTGTAACAAATTAAATAGGTAAAGCACGTCGTTTTATAATACTAACTGACTCGTCTGCAGTGAATAATCTTGGACTCACATACAAATACACCGTTTCTGCTGTTTCCACAATATATCTTGACCGGTTAGTTGACTTTGTTTATTTGTAACCATGTTTAGACAATAGTTCAACATCTGTATACATACATATAATGTATAAGTGACCATCATATGTAGCATACAGGTAGAATTCATAAGAAATGTAATGCAGTAGACTGCACGGCTTGTATATTGCAGTCTGTATTTTAACTAAAGGCGCAATTCCACTGAGGCAACTTTTAGGCAACATGTAGCATGCGGCATTGACGCATGCTACACACTGTCTTTCCATAGAAGGAACACAGAGCGACAAAAAATATGTCTCCTTGGCGCATGCTACAAGTTGACCGTTGTTGCCTGTCGATTGTGTCATCTCTCGACATGATTCAACGTGTCGAACAGTGTCGTCATCTATCCAACACAGTCAACGGATTGGTGCGGCTTGAGGCGGGCAACATGGAATGGACAAACGAAAAACCTGCGTCTTTTATTGACGATTACCATAATTCCCCCGAATTATGGAATAATAAAATCGCCGAGTACAAAGATATAAGAATTGAAAACGATAAGTTGAAACAATTATCAGGTAAATATAATTATTGTACGGTGATGGAGGTAAAAATGATTGGTTAATTTCGAAATAAAGCATCATCATCAGCAACCAACTTGTTGTACAAATTATACTGAATATCTTGACCATCGACATATAGCTCTCTTCTCCAATATCGTGGCGTTTTTCTTTTCCTTTTACGATTCAAAGCGATTATTAAATAAGCAGCTGTCGCGGCTGTTTGCTTTAATGACATGATGTACCAAACTGAAGTTGCCTGCATGGAATCACTTTAGACGCATGCTACACTCATGTACGACAACGCGCATACGATGTGAGGCAACTAATTCTGCATGCGACATTAATTGAATTTGTGCCACATAGTCGGACGCCTACAATAGGCAAAACTAGGAAACAAATTTCAAACCACATGTCGTTCAATGTTGCCTCAGTGGAATTGCGCCTTAATAATAATAATATAATACTTGAAGATATCACACATAGTCAGCACTCAAGTCATTCAATACGCATGAAATAACTTTAAACTTGGTCGACTGCATTGGGTAGGGCAAAGCCAATTTGAGAGAAAATATTTAAGGTGTAGTTTATTTTAGAGTTTGTAAAACACAGACGTTCTGATTTGTTTTTTTGCATTGAATTTTAATGCGATTTTATCTGAGGGATAAATTATTGTGTACGAAATTTTGACATTGGACATTTTGACATTTCAAAATATATACATAAAGTCTGCATATGGTGATTTTTGACATCTTTTAGGTAGGATTGATGGATTTTTGAAGAAATTTTTGCAAAATTTTTCATTGGTCCAAGATCAATAGCTCTGTTATACATACTCTGTGACAAGTGACTATAGCCAGTTTAGCAAAAACAGTTTTAATTTGATCGAAATGAATTTTGGTATGTGAGGTGCTTTTGGTACTTGAAAGGCCAAGTTCATTAATGGGCAAAATCGGACAAGAGAAAAGGGGGGTTTAGAGGGAAAGTGAAACACTAAATTTGGTATATCTCCCTTAATATTGGAAAACTCGAAAAATAATAAATTAAGAAGTAAAGTTGTAGAAAATTAGTTTTAATATAATTCTTATCATTTTTCTGTTACTCCAATATTTACAATTTAAGATTGAAAGTTAACATTCTTAATATTTCTGTTCACATTCAAGTTTGAGAAAAATAATCAGGTTATGATCGTTGTAGCCAACATGATTTTCTACAACTTTACTCCTTATACATTTTTCGATTGTTTTAGTATTAAGAGAGATATCTTATATTTTGATTTTCTTCTTTCTCTATGCCCCCCTTGACCTATGCCATTTATTAATAAAATTAGCCTTAGATAGATAGATTGTAGAGGCTGCCCTGGACGGGCTACACTTCGAACATACGGTCCATTTTGATGCCTAAGGATGTGAGGATGTGACTGGAGTGGAAGGAGTTTTTGTGTATAGACTTGGAATTGGTAAGATATGTGGCTGCAGCTGACTATGATAGGAACTATGCTTCGTGAAGGAAACTGCAGAAAACCTTCTCAAGCATAGCCGGTTACTTTGTTCTCGTCCATACGGCGACAGTTTAGTCAATTAACCGCCCCTTTTTTTTTTTCTTAATAATAAACAAACTGCCGACGTCGGGATTCGTAGCCACAACCTCCCAGTTTCCAAGTAGGCATACTGCGCAGAGATAACGCCTTCGACGGCTCGGCCACTTGGACTGGTAAAATTAGCCTTGCAAATACTTAAATCATATCAGATAC